>JAJEJO010003574.1:203381-216266 GCA_020662805.1 Glaucomys volans | reverse complement strand
GAGCACTGAGTGATAAGATTGCGTTGCACGAGCACTGAGTGATCAGATTGCGTTGCATGAGCACTGAGTGATCAGATTGTGTTGCATGAACACTGAGTGATCAGATTGTGTTGCATTTGCACTGAGTGATCAGATTGTGTTGCACGAGCACTGAGTGATCAGGTCCTCTCAATAATGTGGCCCTGACTTAGTCTCAGTGCTAAAACATTGACTCCGACTGAGTCTTTCAAACTGTGAATTCATCCAGTTGTCAACAGTTTTCCAGAAAAAACCCAAGTCAAGGGAGGGGAGGAGTCAGTTAAGAGTATTTGAGGACCCAGGGTATTGGGTGTGTGACCATCTAGTTGGGGACAGAAGGGTTTAATAATAGAGCAATACTGTGCAGAAGGTTGGAAATACAAAACCAGATGTTACCTCCTTCCCAGGGTTGTCTGGGTTCAGCCATGTCTTGAGTATTGAGATGTTTTATAAACATAGTGCCCTTTGTAAGAATTCTAGAGATGAACTATAAAAAACTTAGAACTAAAAAAAAAAAAAAAAAAAGGTCTCCTAATGAGAACAAATTGTTCTCAAATTCCCTCAGGTCACATAACAAGTAAACTATAAATTGTGGACCCTGAGACCTAAGTGAGGGTCACTGTGACATTGTGTATCATTAGACCAGTGACCTTCCACTTACCTGTTGGTGGCTGGGAATCTTTCTCCTTCAGATCCAATCATCTGTTCCCTGAGAGCCCAAGACTTCCCAGGGAAGAGTGGTCCTTTCCTTTTCCTTTCTTTCTTTTTTCCCCCAACTGTTCCTTTTACCTTGACTGGGCTACAATTGGCATTTTCCCTTGCAACCTTCCCTCTGGCAATAATGGCCTGTTTTTAAAAGGCAAAAGTTGAAAATATAAGTTAGTGTATAATTAAAAGTTATCCCTCAAAATTGGTGTGTGATTGTCCTCTGGCATGGGAAATTTGCCCTATTTCACATTAGTCAGAGATACTCTTTGACACTAGTCCATCTTTGAATAACTTAAAGTGGATCTGAAAAAAAATTGTTGAGAATTGAAATAGATCCATTCTTGCAGTTATTGAGCACGTTCAAGACTTTAAGATAAGAAATCTAAAAATCAATTTATGTCATGGGCCTTCAGACACATTTCTAAGCTGTAGTGATTTATTAAAACATTTGCCAGATATTTTTTTTTCCTACTCTTTCTCTATAAACGCTTAACTGCTCACAGACAAGATTTTCCTTGACAACGATGAAGCATTACATTGCTGAGGTGCAATTTATGTGATGTTTGAGGTCAAGAGGGTATTTGATCCCCCCATCACTACCACCTTCAAAGAAAAGAAGAGTTAATCTTATTTCCCAGCAGTTCGCTGGTAAGTGAAAAATGTCCCAGTGACAAAGATGGGCTGTTAGTTAAAGGTCATTCTGGCTCCGCTGTGAAACAACTTTCATTGCCGGTTTAGAATCGGTGTGTGATGTTTGTACAAATGATTACTGACAGGTTTTGGGGTGTAGCTTTGAGACTATCTTCCCAGCCCTTTGGAAACTGCAGCCATATTAACTTTTTATTTATTTATTTTAAAGAATGCATTTGTTGAAGGTTTGGGACCTGCAGGGGAATACCCTCAGTTATTGTGTGATGTGCCTGCTGCCATGTTATCACCATTGATTCACGTAAAGGTCCTTTTTTGTACCCTCCATCACCATTCACTCCCATTGCATGTACTCTGCTCTCATTTATGTAATGGTTCTATTTATTATATTATAGATTCTTTTCGATTTCCCACCTTTCATTTCTTTTCACTAAGCACTGCATTTAAGATCTGCAGGGACCAGAAGGATGTCAACTGCATGATACAGTGTTCTCTTCCAAATAAGTGGAAATAGGCTGGTCCCATGGAGTTGGGGTTCTATCTCCCTCCCAGTCGGATGGATTTCACCCAGCTGCAGTTTCCCAAAGTTTCTCCAGGTGCGATCAGTACGAGTATGCAACTCCCCTGAATATCCAGCACCCCAGGAAGCTGTTTGGCACCTTCTTGCACGGGCTTTCCTTAGTCCTATAGAAAGGAGTGAGTCTCTCTCCTGGAGCCAACCCCAACCCATCTGGCTGTGCTCTGGACCAAGAGCACTCGTCCATGGGATCTTTGATAAAGAGGTACGAGTGTCCAATGCCTTGCTACAGTACTTCTTCCTGGGACTCCTTGTCTTCCCATTTGGGGTTTATGTGGTGTGTGGAAACTCCCTGCACTAGACGAGGATCTCCCACGTGACCTTATGTAGCACTGTGCTTCTAACTACTAGACATTACTTGGTGATGTATGTCTGCTGCTTACCTAATCTTCTCCCTCAGTAATGAATATCCAACTTTTTGCCATCACAGATGGTGTAAAAAGAGCATCTACACACGTGTCCCTTATAGACCTTTGTGAAATTTATCCCAGAGTAGCGTTCCTAGTCCATAGGAAAAGCACATACATCACTTGCCTGAGTGGTTCCAGATTCTTCTCACATGAAAACTTGCCTTTTGGCCCAAAGTTGATCAACCCAGGGTGGACACCTGATCCAAGCTGAGCTGGTCAGCTTCCATCTGGAAATTCAGAGCCAGGCAAGGGGCATCTGTCTAATCATTTGACTTGGGAGTCACAGTTTTGGGAGATGTGGGAGTGGCCCATTTCTAGAAGAGAAAGTTGTTCCACAGAGAAGACTGAAGTAAGCTGTCGAGAGGCAGAGAGGAGACCTCTATGTAGAGAGATCATGAGATCCAGAGGCTGGTGGTCTTGAGGCATGCTGGCTTCTTAGTGTTCGTGTCCTGTCATTGCTAACCTATTTCCTGCCCTTAAGTTCAAACAATATATTCTAGTTATGCCCTCTTCCCCAAAGCAAGATTCAGTGGATTTCTGTTACTTGTGACCAAATGAGCTTTTAAACCAAAAGAGCTAGATCCTGCTAAAAACGGACATTGGCAAACTCAAAATTGATATGGATATTTTTGAAAGTTTGAGAAAACCTGTGTGTTAGAGATTTGGAGGAAGGAAGTTTTGGTTTTAATTGAAAGCCACATTTTCTCAGTTGCCTTTCTTATGACAGAAAGGTTCTTCTATTGGATACAGTAGTAAGTAACCATCCTTGAATTTCTGTAAAGGAATTTTGCAAAATAATACAGTATACATCAGAACAGTTTTATAGTCCCAGGACCCTGTAGATGTTAGATAATACCTAGCTAATGGGAAGGCAGCTGTTTTAATGAGTGACTTTCAAGTCATTTGATTACATTGTGTAGTCAGAAGACACGTGATTAATTGAACATTTTTAAAAAAATATTTTCTTAGAATGTAAACTGCCCTTTGGCCTTTAGTTACGGCGTTTAGCATCGCCTTTAAAATGGTAGGCATTTCTTCAGTCAGTCAACTCTTCTCTCACCCGTCCTTTCATTGTAAGGGTCGGGTGGTCCATGGTTTTCATGGCTGGTTAAGAATAAGGGTTGAGTTTTTTTCAGAGAAAAATGAAGTGTTGGGCAGAAGTAAGGGAACTGGTGGATTTAGCCTCATTGAAAATGCTTGCTTTCTTTGACCAAGAAGCATAACGAAGGTTGTGAAACCCTTAATGGCAGGACAGGCAGATATGGCTGATACAAGGCCAAGACGCCTTCTCTTCTGTTTGCAGCAACACTAAAAATAACTGCGGTTTTATTAAGAAGATGTTTTCCCCCATTTAAAGCCAGTTGTCAGATCTTATTTTTCCCCACATTGGGCTGACCCCCTCCATGCTTCATTGTATCCTATGTGAGAATATTTTCATCATCAGTTAGTTGTAGACCAATAATTTTATCTTTTCTTTTATCTCCTTGTATTCTGCTTGGTTCATAGCCCATCTGTTTTGAATCTCAGATAAAATGTAGTAAAAATTCAGATTTATGGCTAGGAAAAATCAGACTCAGGTAGTTTGCAGTTAAGGAAAAACATATTCCTAAAGGCTAAAATCTAGCAAAAAATCACATATGCAACTAGAATGTGCAGAAAAGAAAAAGAAAAACAAGTGAAAATAACCTTCTGCTTTCATTCGAACATTTTTATGTGACCAATGGAAAGATCAGCAAAAACCAGTTGAGATTATGGGAAAGCAATAGCCAAAATCATGTGAGTGTACCAAAAAGAAACTTCTTGATTCTAGTTTGTAAGCTCTTGCTTTTCCCATGAAGATAAAAGACGGAATTTCAAAGCCATAGTTCTTTTGCTCCCAGGAAATGTTTTTCTGTTCGTACTATTGTTACAAAGTTAAACTTCTCTTATTTGAACAAATGAGTTGCCGGGTTATACCACATGTTTAAGTTTTAAACCTCTTAGTCATTTAAACTCGGTGAAATGAAAGGAGCCAGAGGAAGTGGATGATGGAACTCCTGTGCCTGGGCCCCAGGTGATGGGACGCCCCTCTTCACTGGAGTTGTCCTTACATGGACACTCTTTTCTCCCTGTTAGTAGAACTGACCTTCTGAAAGCAGAGGTCCTTGAGGGTAGACTGTGAGGTCACCTGTCACCTGATCTTTTCTGAGAGCCAGCTTTTCACTAGGTTAGGGTCTGAGAGACGAGCTTCCTGGAAGCATCTTCTCAAAGGCCTAGATTAAAATTTGCAAACAAGCAGACAGATGTTCTGCTTAGTGCACCTAGGATTTCAAGAAAATTTCAATTTCTCCTCATCTCCCTTTTTCTAATCTCCACCAAAGTTACACATTCGTGGAACAAGCTTGGCCTGGTAGAGACGCTCTACTATGCATTATCCTCTGGGGATTTTATAATGCCTGACGGAGGATGACTGGCAAACCAGGCCCTTCATCATCCATTAACAACTATTCACTTAGGGCCTTCTATATGCTCGGTTCTGTGTTGCATGCTGAGGATGCACAAATGAAATTATCAAAAGTCTCTTCTATTCCTGGAGCTTAGAGTCTGGTGCGTTACTCATCACTCCTAATGAATGAATGCATAAGTAGAAATATTTAGAAACGTGTTTAAGCCCTATAAAGAAATGAAACTTTCTGGACTTAGAGGAGGAAGGAGACCAAAGAAGACTCTCCCCAGCAGGGCCACTGGGCAAGGATGTGAAGTAGGAGCTGAGCTAATGGGGTGAGGACACTGTAGAACTAGGGAACAGTGAAAACAAGGCCATGTGCCACCACGGGCTTGGCCTGGCCACAAGATAGTCACGTGGCCACCAGTTAAGCAGGTGGGGAATTGGCTTCTGCTGAGATGGATGATGCATAGTAGGGCATCTCTACCAGGCACTCTTCAACCAGTTAAGGCTTTTGTTCTTTGCCTAGGAGCCCTGGGAAGTCATTGAGGACCCTAGCAGAAGGCAGCATGTGACACAGTAGACATTGCAAAAGGGACACTGGCTGCTAAGTGGAGAGTAGAGCAAGAGGGGAGCTGTGAGATGGAAGGGAGCTAGTGGACAGAAGAAGTTGATGGTCCTGGCCCAGTCTAACAAGGTGGGGAACAAGTAATCACTTCATTAACCCTTCTTGTTTCCGTGTAGAGTGACTGGCTGGAGCGCTCTCTCCTTTGTACTGACCTCCTAGCCCTCTTCAGAGGATGTGGCTGCCGCTCCTCCTCGATGAGAACGGAGACCACAAGGTCCAGAAGAGAGGAGATGTCACAGGGAGGTACTCATGGCGCCGTGCACCCTGCCTGCCTTCTGTTCTCCTGTTCACTTTGGCATGAAGGTACTCTGAGATTCTGGCTTCTCTTTTGTTTTGTCATATTTTCAATAAATAGTTTGAGAAATAATCATAATTAATTCAATATATAAATATAATTACTTCATTAATTATTTCTGTTTTTTCACATCCCAGCCCAGTTGCCCTGCTGGGGAAAGCTTTCTTTGACCACATTTCTCATCCCAGTCAGGTTTTTTCCTTACAGGGCTTAAAGATGTTTGTGAAATAAGCAGCTCTGGGGGGTGGGGAAAGGTTGAAGGTGGCCCCGAGCAAGGGCTTCCAGTGGCTTAAATGAAGACCTCGGTGATTAGTTGGCAATAAGAAGAAAAATGAAACATTCCAGGAGGAGGAAGTTAACATTTTTGTAGGTCCCGAGGAGCCACAAGTACGGGGTGTTGAAGAACTGGGAGAGATGTCGCACCTGTCGGGGTGGCGGTGGGCAGGGAGACAGCCATGTCCGAACCAAGTGGATGTGGACGGGTCCTGGCAGTCAGGGGCTGCGGCTTCCTCTAACCGAGGCAATTCAAAGTGGTTTTGACCCCCTCTCCCCATTCCTCAGAATGCAAAGGAGACCAGAGGGACTGGATTGGGACTGGTGTGGCCTGAACAAGCGGCGACTGTCAAGGAAGAGGGAAGAGGGACTGTGCTGGTGGGGCAAGGAGGATAGTCTCAAGGAGGAGCTTCCGGCTTTATATTTCTGACTTAAACCCTGATCTATCCCTTTCATGTTTTCGCACTTGACTCTTGGGTATGGGCTGATTGTATTTGATCACCTTCTAGTTCCCATGAGGTCCTGAGCTTGCTTTTCAGCCAGGGTAGTAGGAAGTAGACCATATGGTAGCCACCTTCTCCCAGTTACCAACTGGAGAGTTTCCTCTCCTTTGTACTGACCCTCCAGCCCTCCTCAGAGGATGTGGCTGTCATTTGTCCTGGATGAGAACAGAGAGTATGATAAAATGTCATGGTGAACTAGCCTCCTGTCACCTAGTACCCTAGCTGCCTTCTGTTTTAATGTATACTTTGGCATGATTCCCTCTTGGTTTTTGTTTTATTGTATTTTCCCAGGTCTCCTGTCCAGACTTTAACCCCTCTGTCCCCCTAACCAGAGCACTCTTTCATCAGTTGTAAGTTCCTTCTGTGGGTTCCAAGAACGCAGGCCTCACGAAGAGCTCTGCCTCATTTAACGACTTGCTTGAAAGGAAGAAAAGGGCCAAGGAGCATTTTTATCTTCCCTCTTTCCTAGATAAAACCAACCGCACATTAATTTGAGGCACCTCTTAGGAGATCATGGCTTTCTTATCTCAGTGGCTTTCCAGGTAATTTGAGTCATGTGCCTATTCGGAGATGGAGGTTTCTTCTTGGGTGGCTCTGGGAGCAGCATGATTGGTTGTATCTTGGAAATGAAATACTCTCCCACTTGTGTACTTCTGCTATCGCAGATATTCAAGCAATTGTCCCTCTCTCTCTGAAGGCAGGAAAACATAAGTAGATTTTAGATTTGTTTTGAAACAGTTGAGACACCCTAGGTTTTTTGAATTAATGTGTGCACACATGTGTGTGAGTGTGTGTGTGTGTGTGTGTGTGTGTGTGTGTAAGAGAGGGGTGAGGGGGAGAGAAAACAAGACAGAGGAAATGTAATGCCATGGGATGAGCCCAAGATAGAGAATTCACGATACTGAGCTAGAATCTTGGCCCCAGGATATTCACATAACCCTGAGCACATCATCTTGTTGCCCCAGCCTCGTAGTCTTCATCCGTGAAATAGAAATATTAATGATGATTCACCCCCATCTTCAGCAAGTGCACTAGTTTGAGAACAAAAGTTTCATGTATGAGAAAGTGGTCATTAGAACTGCTGCCTTTCTTGCTGTTAGTTCATCCATTCATTGGCTCATTTGTTCAGTAGACATGGGGACTGGCATGACCTGCTTTGCTGGTGAGAGAGGATTGGCAGGGAGCGTAAGTGGAGCTGAGGGACAGTACAGTGGGGGTTGCAGTCATCCAGGAGAGAAATGAGGAGGTGACAGAGGGGAGAAAAGAATAGAGTGGATTCAAGAGAAGATAGAGCCGATTGATTGGGATCTTTATAGGGGAGATGAAACTTCAGCCTAAATCAGTGGCAACTAAGATGAGTGACTGCAAACAGATATGCAGCAAAGTGTGTCCTGGGAAGAAATAGAGCACCGAAGCTTCGGTCGAAACTACTTCTTGCTTTGTTTTCATGTCATACATTTAGAAAAGCAGAGGGGAAAAGCGTTTTCCATGGAAAAGGTCATAAGCATCAAACTGATGATTCTTCATTTTAAGTAACACATGGCTTGAACAATTTCTTTATGAACCTGTAACTACTTTAAATGAATTTCTTATTGTGTGGCAATAGCAGCCTTGAAACCCCAATGAAACCTCAAACTTGTAGTTTAGTCTGAAGTGACTTTTATGTTTTGTTGAATAAAAGGCTGATGAAGCTGAGAAGTATTGTCCGTGGAATGTGCTGAGACCCTGACTCATGATAGAGTTACTGATGTGTCTGTTTGGTGGATACCCGTTTATTGTTAACAGAATCAGAGCAAGCACATCAATGCCGATTGATGCAATAAACCCACATTATAAATCTGCATAATGATAAGAGATCTATTGCTTGACTTACTTATTCTCTCCTTAAAATACTGTTGAGTGACAAAGTACAGCATATGAATGTGAGTCATGCCGGTTGAAAATATCACAATAGCAAGTATAGCACTCTCTAGACGAGGAGTGAATTGAATTAACTATAAAAGTATGTCTACTTTCATTATGTTCTCTATTTTCAGTATGAGCTTTTTATGAGATTAATTAATACACCATTATTATTCCATCTAATTAAACATACACACATCTATGTCACATTTCATTAGCATAGTAGTGTACCTTATTTAGCTGTATTTTGGGGAAGTCATTTTTTAAAAATGTCCTAATTATTCATGCATGGGTGAGCATTTATTTCGCCATAGACATGGGGATTCATGGAGGACAGGCGGATACTATTTCTGCTTTTCTGAATGGAGAAGACTGACATACACCCAAAAACGAAACATGCAAATTAGTAAAGGAATTGCAAGTCGTGACACCATGTAAGCATAGTATATTGGAAGGGATAGAGTTTAGTCTACACTTGGTGGGGTAGCCTTTATAACTCTCTGGGAAAGGGTGTATTGAGACCTGCTATAGGCTAAAGGCTCATTTTGTTACTGGGTGAAAAATAGTTTGGACAGAACACAATAGCCAACGAGCACCATAGAAAGGCTCAAATTATTTGTCACTAGGGAATGCAAATCAAAGCTATAATGAGATACTGCAGTGAGATCGTCACTTCACATCTGATAGGGAGACCATAATCAAAATGACAAATATAATAAGTGTTCGCAAGAATGTGGAAGATTGCTGGTGAGAGTGTCAAACACTGCAGCCATGTTACAAAACAGGCAGTTCCTCCAAATGTTCCTTCGAGACTTAACAGTGAGACTTAAAATTCTACTCTGAGGTATATGAAAATGAAAAGATGTCCGCAGAAACACTTGTATGTGAATGTTAGCAGAAACATTATTCACAACAGATAAGAAATGGAAATACACCAAATGTCCATCAGCTGATAAATGGATGTATAATTCAGGGTGTATCTATGCAATAGGATGTTAATCAGCATAGATTCATTAATTCTACAAGCTCAGTTCAGATTCCTCCTTGGAACTGTCCTGGGTTGTCTGGCCTTGTCATAGATCAGGGTTGTGTTTTTGTGGGTACCTTACATGTGGCTTGTGCCTCTGGGAAGATCTGAGCTGCACAGCATTTCAAAGACCCACTTTGAATTCACTTTTTCTCTGGCTCTCTTTTTCCCTCCAATCTTTCCAACTCATCCCTTTCCGTTCCCTCTTTCTCTTCCATCTGGTTCTCTGCTCACATCCACCTGTTTTTGACAGTCATAAGGGAGTTTCTATGCCAACATAAGATCCCCCAGTTCCTCTCCTCCTCTTCAATATCTATGGAGCTGTTCACATTTGTTTTCCTAAGGTGTGTTAGTCAGCTTTCTCTTGCTGTAACAAAATGCCAGAGATAAATGACTTAAAAGGATGAAAGGTGATTTAGGTTCACAGTTTCGGAGGGTTCAATCATTGGTTGGTGGTCTCTGTTGCTTTTGGGCTTGTGTAGAGCACTATGTCATGGTAGAAGTTCACGCTGGAGGAAAACTATTCACCTCGTAGGGTAAGGATGCAAACAGATCGAGGAAAAGAGCAGCATTCCAGCATCTCCTTCAAGGCCATGTCCCCAGTTACCCAGCTTCCTTCCACAGGGCCCCACTTCCCAAAGATCCCTGTCTGCCCCAACAGTGGCACCATAGGCTGGCAACCAGGTTGTCAACACATGGCCTTTGGGGGACATTCTAGATCCAAACTACAGCGTCAAGTCTTGTAGCAGCAGATGTCCCTCTTATGGAGGCTCACCTTATTTTCAACACTGCATTCCCCTCCCTCCTTCCAATACTTAGGTTTTGCTGGCAGTTTTCAGCATGATATAACAAGCAGATTTTTTTTATCATCCATTCAATAAAAATGTTCGACAAATGTTTATTTAGTAGCTACTATGCACCACACACCAGGGATACAGCAGGGAATGAAAATGTCTGAGGTCTTTGATATTATGTAAGATCAGAGAATGGCAAGTGCCCTTCACAGACTGTGCAATAGGGGAAGAATGAGGGAGAGGTGGGGAGGTTGGGAGGAGATGGTATTTGAATTGGAATCTGAATGACAAAGAGGGGCTCAGAAGCTTTCCTGGCAGAGGGAACGGTTCCGTGCAGATTCTGTCACAAGGTGCTTGGGTAGTTCAGGGATCTCAGAATGTCTGGTGTGACAGTAGGTTGGTAGGCATGGGAGGAGCAAGAGGCACAAGTGCAATGGAAGAGTTACCAGGAGCTCCATCCACTCTGGTTTTTCACGTTCGTGTAAAGTATTGAGATTTTTATAATTTTAAGGGGAAGCTATTAGAGAAGGTTTGGCATAGGCACTAGTCTATACATGGGTTGCAATTTGGGAACTGCACTGTTTATTTCATTGGTTTGCTTGCTTGCTTATTTATTTATTTATTTATTTTCCTATAGAAGGTAACATATTAGTCCAGAAAGTGAAAGGGAAAGTGGAAAAATGATTGAGTTGAAGGACTCTATCTCAGCTGAGCTTCCAACTGGTCAACAGTAAAACACGAGACATGAAACTTCAAGTGATGAAAAGAAAACATGTAGGGATGCTTGTGCTGGCAATTGTGCACATATTGCAGGTTTTGCATTTGTGCATAATCAAATTCCAGCTAGAAGTCAACAGGAAAGGACTCTTTTCTATTAGAAAGAACTCATGCTGCCCCACAGAAGATGCCGTGCATCTCATGATGGCGCTGATGGGGAAAGAACAGTTCTACTGGTCACAGACGAAGCACTGCAGCATCACATATTCTCAGCCACAATTTGAAAGAACATTTTGGAAGAAACAGTGCATTTCAATCCAAAAACATTAAAGAGATCAAAATCTTGGACAACATTTATTCGTTTTGTATTTTGGAAATTATACTCTTAGGAATTCATCTTAAGGAAAATATCACAGATCTGCATAAACACTTAGCTCCAAAGCTGTTCAACTGTTTTTCAAAAATTGTACGATTTGAAAACTTGCCAAATAGATAATAATAGGAGAGTGGCTGAATACATTCTCCTGTACAATATAATATTCTGCATATACTGAGTGATATTTTAGAACAATATTTAATAACAAGATTTTTTCCAATGATAAATGAAGAATATGACAATTTCCCCTCCACAAGTGAAGGTTACGTGGGAAAACATTGGTTTACAGAATACCACATACACTTTGGTACTGATTCTAAAATTGTATATTTTAAAAGAAAACTAGAAAAAGATCTTTCCAAAATGTTAATAGTTATTAATTCTGAGATGTTGGAGAACAGAAGATTTTTACTGTCCATTAACTTCCCTCTCTATGAAATATTTGTCCTTTTAAATTTATTTTCTGAAATTTCTAAAGTGCATATAAGTAAAAAAAAAAATAATAAAAGAAATCCATCCCTCAAGAATCAATAAAATTGCTGAAGACTGAGTGCCGTGTGCCAGATGCTAAGTGCCTTCCCTTGTGAAAGCAAGTATTTATGCTTACAACCATTTTCTGAGACAAGCACTCCTGTCAGTCTTATTTGCCGTCGACAGAGTTGAGGCACGGAGACGGTGTTAACGTACCAAATCACAGGCCCAGCAGGTCCATGGCTGGGCTCAGAGCCCAGGCAGAACCCCTTCAACTTAGACTCTCACCATCCCTTCAACTAGGAGGCTGCATTTCCAGCAGGTGCCCAAACAGAAAGTAAGTCTCCGTTACCAGATGTGTCATGAGAATTCTTTGCTCAATTCATTGTTCAGAGGTTTTCACCAGCTCCTTAGTGAGGAGTGGCTAGTGACTGTGTCTCTTATTACCAATTTTATAGAATGTGGATTTCCTTATGGAACATGGATTCTATCATGTTCTTTGAGATTTTGTGACTAAAGAACATGTCTTCCCCCACATAGGACTTGAACAAGTGGGTCATCCCAGACTGCCCAAGTCAGGATTTTGATGCCTCCGCCGTGAGAAGACTCAGGTAGCTGATTTTACCTCCTCCTCTGTTAGATGGGCTCCCCTTTCTGGGTCGGCAGTGCACTATACCACCCAGCGTGCTGGGACCTTACTCTGCCAGCTCACTTGGCCTAGCTTTTGTCATGTCTCCTTTTTATGAATCTCGACCCTGTGCTGGAAGGAGCAGCATCCATAGAGGTATGAAGAGAAAGCCTTGCAGCTGCCATGAAGCTGGAGGGAGCTGAGAAAGAGGCTATGGGAGCTGCTGATCATCATGGCGGCCGGTGCCGCGAGGGCGTTACTGAGTGCTGGGTCCCCAGGCATTGCACTAAGCGCGGATAACACAAGTCTTCACACTTACGTCACAATCTGTGAGATGGGTGTTACCTTTCCCCCGCACTGTATGCAGCAGACGCTGTCCTGTGGAGAGGTCAGTTGCCCAAGGTCATGGACCCAAGGCTGTTTTTGCTTCCATATCAGCAAGTGGCATCTTCCCTAGCGCCCATCATGTCTCCATTCCTCCCCAA
>JAJEJO010003574.1:151643-203281 GCA_020662805.1 Glaucomys volans | reverse complement strand
GCTGTCCTGTGGAGAGGTCAGCTGCCCAAGGTCATGGACCCAAGGCTGTTTTTGCTTCCGTATCAGCAAATGGCATCTTCCCTAGCGACCATCATGTCTCCATTCCTCCCCAAACACAGATCCTGAAGTTATCATGTTTACTATTATTTCCCTCCTACTAGGGGATAAAGAAATTTTTTTTTCTTTTTGTAAACTTTCAACATTCTTATGATAAATGATAAGCCTCCTATGATAAAATTGTCTCAGTTCTTTCAGCTGCTTTTGGGGATTCCTGGTCCTGAGCTAGGCTGGCAGAGAACGCGATGTTCCTCCATAAGGGACTCTGGGAATAGTCTGATCATGGTGAAATGATTGCAGTAGGCACCAAGTGAGAGTGGCTGGAAGGCTTTGGAATCCGACAGATGCACTCCCTTCTTCATGCACTGCTGCTGTGGCTTTCTCTGGGTATTCCCAGGCAGCAGGGCTGATATCCTGGTTCCTGCAGCATCTGAGAGCATCTCTCCAGCCTGCTACCCATGCAGCATCTGTGACTGCCACTATGGAGAGGGCTTGTCTGTCAGAGGATTGGGCTCTCTCTTGGCCTCGTGCGGAATCAGAGCTGTGCTGCTGGGACAGTCCCTGTCTGTGCCTGCTGCTGGCCAGAGAGCCCTGTTTTCTGGCCGTTGTGCTGTGGTCTTTTAAGTTGGACATGCTCATTCGACTGCATTGTCCCTTCAGCTGGAGTCATTTTGCAGCTTAATTTCAACATGCCACCTTTTCCCCATGGACCTTCCATGCTGATCTCCACTCTCATGTTGATCCAGGAGAAAAATGCATCTTTCAGCCTGCTGTTTATCATACTTGAAGTGATTATAGTGTTCATAACCTCAGTTTCGATTTTGCCTTTCTCTTAGAACCCATTCTTCAATGAATTGTAATGCATTTAAATAAAAACCACTCTTTTCCTCACACACAAGAAATCAGTGTTCATTCTAGAAATTCATTTGAAAAAAGAAAATGAAAATTAGCTATAATCAAAGTGTCCAGGGATTACTAGTGTCGAGCACAGTTGTCTTCTCTTCATATAGACACATGTATCCTGCACCTTATGGTGGAGGTAAATGTGTGGCGATGTAGCTGTGAAAATTCAATTTAAACAATGGCTGCGTTTTAGTTGGTTGACCAAGGAAGGTGGACATATTTCTGGTTGAGATAAGTGTTGTTTTGTTTGGGCCAACCCTTATTTTTTTCTTTATAAAAAGCTACAATGCACATATATACAGTGCACAGACACTCAATGTAGAGTCTGAGAAATTCTCACCTATGTACACCTTTATAACCACCACCAAAATAAAGGCATGAATATTCTCAGTGCTCAGAGATTTCCACTTCCCTCTCTCTAGTCGATGGCCCCCCTCCCATAAGAGGAAACCCCCATTCTAATTCCTACTATGTTAGTTTTACAGTTCTTGAATTTCATATAAATGGAATTATATAGTAATTGTTCTTGGATATCTAATTTATTTTGCTCAATGTTGTAGCTTTGAAAATCTCTCATATCATTGAGCTTAACAGTAGTTTTTTTTTCTTACTGTGAAGTATTCCTTGTCTGAATATAGCACAATTTATTTTGTGGCTGGATGTTTGGATTATTTCCAATTCCAGGCTCTTTTGCATCGAGATGCTATTCTGACTACGGCTGAAGCCTTTGTTGTGATTCCATCTTCTTGCATCTTCTCCTTCTGCCCTTCTTCTCCCCATGCCGTCAATCTTGAAGGACTCCTTAATAATCTTCTTGCATGCTAATCATCTCCATCTCCAGTCTACTTCCTGGATCTGATTTGCAGCCGCAGCCTCAATGGATTTATTATATCAAGTGGCTCTACTGTTTTATTTTGCTCTAAGTCTTGGAAAATCTCAACCTTAAAAGTCAAGTTTTCATAAATCCCTGATCAAAAGGCATAGAAACTGGCATGCCAGGTACACTGTCAGATTGAATGTCATGGTCAAAGGTGATTTTTCTAAACATGAATGAACATTCTCTTGGTTTCGGGGCAAAAACTTTATGTAAAATGAGAAAAGTGGTGTTTTAGGAGGTATAATCTGGCTTTGTATGTACACAATGAACTGAAGAAGCATTTTTTTTTAAATAAGATAAAGGGAGTGGTATGAAGGCCTTTGTAGAGAAAAGGGGTGCAGGTTAAGGGTAACATGGGCTTGATGAGGACTGTCAACAAAGGCAGTGGGAAAGTTAATGATGGTGCCAGTGCTCTGAATCCCAGTGGCTGGGATTCCTTTTCATTTGGGCTCTGGGGACGAAAAGGAAAGCATGTAAGGAGCATGCATTTGAAAATTAAAGAATAAATGCTAATGTGGGAAAAGAAGATGCAGAGCTAGTTCAGGAGCATGAGGGAATGGTAAAAAGATCTAACAAGGAATAAGAGGTATAGTCCTTTTGTATAATGAGATGAACAAGAGAGATAATGATCGGGGTGATTTTGTATGGTGTATTAGTTATGTATTCCAGCTCAATGACTGTCCCCAAACATAGTACCTGCATATTGATTATTTCACAGATTCTGTGAGTCAGCAATCCAGGTGCAACTTGGCTGGATATTCTAGCTCTCAGGGGGCTGCAGCATCTCAAGGCTTGTCTGGGAAGGACTTGCTTTCAAGTTGTCTCATGTATTTGTTGGCAGATTTCCATTTCTTGTGGATTGTTGGAGTGAGTTTCAGTTCCTCATGAGCTGTCAATACCTTTGGCTCCTTGCCATGTGGGTGTCTCCACTGGCCGACTGACGACACAGCAGCAAGCACGAGAGCATGCCAGCAAGACTGGACGCTGGTGACATGGAACTTGGACTCTGGCAACTCCTTCATGGAAGTGACATCTCATCACCTTTGTTATATACTCTGTGTTGCAAATGCGTCTGACTAAATCCTGGACACGCTCAATAGACGGAGCTTTCACAGTGCCTGGGTACCAAGAGGCAGGGCCATCGGGAGCCCTGTCAGAGTGGCCCGCCACATCTACATAGAGTGATATTTGAGGACGCAGTGCTCGCATACCACACAGAAACTCTGTAAGCCTAGGGAACTTTGCAGTTAGAAAGTTCCAAAGACGCTTTCCTCTGCTAGGGGGCCATATGTCAGTGGAGGTGTTTCTGGCATTTACTAACGCACTCAGTAACTGGATTTGAAAAGTGAACGGTGCAATAATGTATAATTTCAAACACTTTTCTAGAAAAAAGTACTACCTTTAATTAGACTCATTTAAAGCTGTTAAGATTCTTGTCAGAAATAATTTTTAAGTGGATGTGTCAAGATAAAAACAGCAGTTGTCAAGTAAAGAAAATGGTAATTTGTGCATGTGCTGTCTGGCTTATGAGCAATTGGGTCTTTAAATACCACTAAATGAGCATTTGTGCTTACAATTTCTTTTATAGCAGCCACTCTGGCAGTTAGGAATTCTAACTGTTGGAATGCTATTGTTTGTGGTAAATATTTGTCCTATGACTGGGGAATTAAATTTGGTTCCTACCCTGTAATATATAGACAAAAGGATCACTAAGAAGGGGAAGCATTTAAGCAATTCAGTTCAGCAAGTGGCCAAGCACGTAACACCAGCAAGGCATTCTGGGTAATTACAGAGTGGAATAATAACTACAATAATGAAGACCACTCTTTGATGAAAGCAAACCAGGCGGCTTTAAGCATTTGAAAATGCTTGAATTCTATTTGTAGTCTTCTTAGGCTATTAATTTCTCTAGCAGGCTTTTTGTATTTGGACATTGAAGAGCTGGGCTTTTGCTTGACCTCTGCGGCAGGGTTTCTTAGCAGTGGCACTATTGACATTTCGGGTCACGTGACTCTCTGTTGGGGTGGGGGTGTCCTTGTGCACTGTAACGTGTTAAGCGGCATTCCTGAGTTTAATTCATCAGATGCCAGCAGCTCTGTGCCCATAAACCCAGTTCTGACAACCAAACGTGTTTCCAGACATTGTCACAAGTACTCAGAGGTAGGGAGAGAGAAAGAATATCACCGAAGTATGGGAACTGGTTTACCTTTTGAATTAGGGAATTCTGAATTAAAAAGATGTGATGTTTTCTGACTTTTTTGTACATTGAGTTTATAAATATTGTCTCTTCTCAGGTCCTCAAAAGCGAAATTCCATATGCTACGTAAGATCATTCATTCTCCTACTCATTGAGCTAATAAACAATCATTGAGTGCTTACTGCATGCAAAACACTTTACTCAGGACTTGTGGAAGATATCATGAAAAACAGGTACAGACTTTTGTCATGAAGAAACAAGTTGCAGAGGGCACGAGGTGGAGACTTAGGTCATTTGTGCATATAACCGTTATATATGTAGAAAGCACTAAGTTTAACTAAATAAAAAGACAAGATTCTATGAGTTGGAAGAACTTCTGTTTTGCCCTTGCAGACAGTGGTGGGTTAAAAGTTCATCCCTGAGCTGGATTCTGAGAGCTGCGTTGGACGGGGGGAGACTGACCTATAGTCTGGGCACGTGGGAGCAGCTTTGGAGTTGGAGTTGAATCTCTGGAAGGAAACATCGTGTCTGATGGCCAGGCAGAGGGATGGAAACCCAGTCTGAAGCCCAAGTTTCCCAACCATAAGAAGCAAGATGGGGGCAGCATCTTCAAGAAGACCAGTAATGGTGAGAGCCTGGAGATGGTTCCCGAAATACCGATAAACAGTACCTAGTCCTTTTGTAGGAAAACGTCTCACAAGTTCCATAGCACGAGGGGAGGTGAGACTTTCTAGAGGAACCAAACTCTTCTTCTCCTCCCTGTGGTGCCCAGTGAGTCAGCAGTGGTATGTGGAAAGCAGTCCCAGGCCCGGCAGAGGCTCCTTCCAGTACCTGCCGTGGGCCAGCAGCATGCCCAGCAGCTCCACCACACCTACTTGCTTGTTCTGCTGAGCCTTCTGAAAAAAATGAAAATTCTCCAGAAATGGCATTGTCATCCACAAATCTCTCTTGGTGGTACAGTTCTCACAGTGTTTGCCAAATGTCGTTAACAGATATTCACTTGGAGAGTTCAATTGACAAATTAGTTTTTGAAATACCAGGTACAACAAGACACACACATTCCTTTACCGTAGAACTCAGTGGAGTCTTCCAGGTGTGTCGTGAGTCACACCCAGAGCCAGGGATACTCTAGTTTTTCCCACACGGATTCCATTAAAAAGCCATTTTTATTGTGTAACATCTCATAAGAACAGAATCGATGCTCTGGATAGCTATGAATTTGGAAACGAGTGGCTGTTGCCAGCTGTCTGGACTTTAAGTGAAGAGGGGCATCGCAGGGGACATGCATCATCTCATGAATATTCAGACTCTTTCCTCATTTGCTGAGAAAAATCCCTGACTTTGCCTGCTTGGCTCTACCACTTCTCATGTCCCATCAGATAGATTTCTGTCTCCATCACCATCTTCTTGGTTTTTATAATACATCACTAAGTAGCGAGGTCTGGAGATGTCAACGAATCACAAAGCTCAGTGAGCAGATGGTAGGAGAAAAAGAATAGAAATATTAAGGGGGGCATGGAAAGTGGGACAGGTTTGATGAGCAAGGGAGGTGTGTGACCTTGACAGCAGCCTTCATGCATCTTGGGTTTTGAGGAAGCAAGAATGTTGGTCATTGAATATTTTTTTTCTGGGTGCTACAAAAAATAGAATTCTCAAGTTGTTTATTTCTTCATCGAACTGTGGGAAGCATTTCAAGTGCTGTTTGTTAATTGTTGCTAGGGGGAGTTTCTTTAAATATGAAAATGAATGAGGTGGGACTTTAAGGTGGAATCATATGTCCTGGGTTTGTAAGAGTTATCACGGAGAATGTTTGATAGGAATCAGAGAATGTGTGTCTTGGGAAGAAAGAAAGAATATGATGACTTCTATCATTTACAAATTTTTTTGCCTATTTCTCAGAAACTGGGACTGTTTTCCCACTTCTCATGGTTCTGAGGAGTTAGCAATCACACAGCAGCCCTGCAGCTCAGAGATGGGCATGCAGAGTGGGACTGGGCAATCAGAGTGACCTGTTTCCATAGCCACAGGGATGAGTACACGACCCAGTTCAGGACAATCAGAATCCTTGCCTGTAATTTTATAGAGAGTGGGACAGAGAAGCTCTGGTGTCACTAAATGAGGAAAGGCTAGAATTATCTGCGTTCTCACTTCTCTTTCCACTCTGTCCTTCCATGCGGCCGTGAGGAAGAAGCCAATCTGTGGAAGAGGAGTAGGATGCCAGAAAGAATCTGAGCTTGGAGAACAAGGGAGATGGCAAAGTGTAATCACATTACCTAAGTTACGGGGCTTCCGGAGCCCCGCTTTCCTTTGGATTTCCCTGTTATTTGAGCCAGACATTCCCGTATAGCCTAACTCATTTAAGTTCAGTTTCTGACGTTTGTAACCAAAGGAGTCCTGATGAACGGATGTTCAGAGTGCATGGAGGACAGAAAGGTGTAGATGGCTGCAATGAGAGAGAAAGGCCATGCAGACGGAGTGAGAAGGCACTGCCCTCAGCTTTCCCAGGAGCTCCATTTTCTTAGAGCTGAACCTGATGGGGACCTGCTGGTGTAAGTGGGGGAGTGGGAATCATACAGGGAGTAAGAACTGAGAAGTTGATTTCTTCTCTTTTCCCTGAATTGGCTGCTTTCCTGAGGTGCTGAGACAAGAGGACTGGGGTTTCATGGGGAACGGTTTGATTTTGCATGATGTAAATTGAAGCTCTAAGGATTTCTCATTTTCTCCCGCTTCTCTATTTCATCACTCTGGTTGCCAGGCTGCATTTGAGTGGTAAAAATATGGGCCCAGAGTTGTTACCAGCTGCTTGTTTTAAGCACTTCTTTTTGTAGAAGAGACTGTATGTACTAAGAAAATCTGCTGCTTCTTCATGATCACCTGGCGAGGAATGCAGACCGTGGACCTCGGGGTGATGGGAACGTGGTGGAGTCCACCCACATCGGCCTGGTACCATTTCTCACGGCCTCTATGCGGGAGGTGCACTTCATGCATGGGCATGCGCGGTTTTTCCTCAATGACACTCCTTACATGTCTTTCAGATATTCGATCTGCACAACTTTTCTTCTTACTCTGTGTCTTTATGAAAGGCAGTAACTTAGGTGACACACTTTGGAGTAAGAAGCATTTGAATTCTTGAGAGAAAAGACGGAGACTGTATTGATCTCTCACTAAGAACCTGAGACACAAACAAGAGGACTACACTTGATTTTTTTCTTCTTGTTTTCTCTGTTCTTCATTCAAAAAATGTCCTTGTGCAGCTGTCTTGAATTCTAAATTGTCATCTCTGTCCCCTCCTATTCTCTATGCACCTATGGGTTTGATGTAGACTGGCCTCAAGCTGGATTAGAAACCCATTTCTGAAGGTGACTGACCTGGAAATGAATTTGCTGTCTAGTGTGTACCCAGGGCATAAGGTGTGCATAGGGCTTGGTGTGGGGGGACGATTTACTGGTCAGTAAATTCCCCATAACGTGGTGGCAGGGCTGAGAACCCCCAACCAGCTTCTGGGACCTTTCCTCCCAGAAAAAAGGCACTGAGCTATATGTCCTTTGGGAATGTGATAAATGTTTGTTGATTTGAAAATAGTTATTATGACTATGGACTCGGCTGAAGAAACTTGACATGTTGCCAAGTCCGTGGAAATATCATTGGCAGAAGTGATGACGACAACGATGCTGGTGTTGACGGCCATTGAGTGGACACTGCCTGTGGGACTCACTGTTGAAGAACTCCACGTGTCTTCTCACTGTTTGAGGGTACCCGTCCCCCTGGTGAGTAACCTGAGCCTTCAAGATAGAACTCAGGCAGCTAGCGTGCTGTGTGGTGGCATGTGGCATGTAGACCCAACTCTCTGCCACCCCAGAGCCTGAGTTGTAAAGGGTTGATAGGGACGGAACCAGGGAACGAGAATGTGATGTGTCTGTCCAGTGAGTGGCCATCTTGCCAGACTGTTGTAGAGGGCTTTGGTCAGGATGTTTTGTGGAGATCCTTGCACCCTGAGGTGAAGAGCACAGAATGCAGACTCAGAGGGGAGCATGAGGGCAGTGACCTGAGAAGAAGTTGGACAGGTAAGCCGGTGATGTATGTTATTATAAGGATTCATTATTCTAATCCTAAAAGCCTTGGGAAGTATCGGAAAGGCTTATAGCAGGAAAGGGACTTTTGTTTTTTTGGGTTTTTTTGGTACCAGGAATTGAACCCAGGGAGCACTTAACCACTGAGCCACATCCCCAACCCTTTTCATATTTTTATTTTGAGACAAGAGTCTTGCTAAGTTGCTTTTGGCCCCACTAAATTGCTGAGGCTGTCTTTGAACTTATGATCCTCCTTCCTTAGCCTCCTGAGCAACTGGGATTACAGGCGTGCACCACTGTGCCCAGCTAGGACTTGGATTTTTGTAAGATGACTGATTTACTTTTCTCACTCGGAAAATTGAATCCAAATGGCCAGATTGGATGTAATGGGAGGTCATTTTTAGGAGCTCATTCTATTGATACCATTAACATGAGAGAGCTAATGATGGCTTGAACTAAATTATTTGGCTGAAATAATTAACCAATTTTGGCAATCTCATCTCCTAATGTTTAGTCTGCCAAAAACTCACTTATCTTTCTTGTCTTAGAATTCTTTCCAACTTGTCATGAAAATGTGGAATTGTTTCTAAAGAAGCCACTCATCCCATGGGGTGTTTAAGGAGGACCAGTGTAAATAAGTGACCTAACGCTGTCTCTGGATGCCTGAAGGTGTCTGAGTGAGGGACAGTTATATATTTAATGAAAATGGAAGAGGCCAGCCTGAAGGGCCAGGTTGTCTGAAGGTGGGAGGTGGAAGGATGAGAGGGTGCCGTCTGTTCCCACAGCAGTCCCCTTGGGGAAGTAGAAGAAGCTGTGAACTGAGGAGACACTTCCTGCTAGACTTGGGACCTTGGCCATGCCACTGAACCTCCTCGGTTGCTTTCTCTAGGAAGCTGAGATGATGGTCCCTGGCTAGCACCCCTCAGAGGATTCGGTAGAAGGGCATATGTGGAAATGCTTAGAAGGCCACAAATCATTCTATACACCTCGATGATCATGTTGGGTCATTGAGGAGAGATAATTATTGGCTGCAAAAGGTAACTTCACTGGGGAGGCTCGTGCATGTTTTAGAACCTCGCTTTTCTTAGGGACATGAGCATCATTCCTAGGATGTGCCTTGTAGTTTCCTCTGTGAAATAGCGACGTAAAAACTTGCGTTTCTGTCCTGGGGAAGCAGTCGTGTTGAGCAGTTAGGCACGTGAACTTTGGAGTCATAGAGACAGATTCAATTCTGTGCTTTGCAATGTGACGCCAGTATGTACTGGGTGAAGTTAATTTAACTTTACTGAACATCTTCTTTCCTCTTCTGCAAAATGGGTGTATTAACTTTATAAGTCTATTTTGAAGATTAAATGAAATAATATGTGTAAAGTAGTTAATTCAGTGGCTCTTCCATATGAAGAGCTCACTTCATGATAGCTATTATTATTTCTGTGCACATTAAAGTCGAGTACATCTCTTTTAATCATCCTTAACATTATCAATAGGAAGTTCTGATTATTATCCATTTGTTGACTTAGGTGGGTTTTGCCTGGACTATGCGTGTGAAGGGTCCTCTATCCCACTCTGATAAATTCCTTGGGAAATGCTCTTGGAGAGGAAATCAAACCAGGGAGAGGTGGAGACAGCACATTGTTGGAAGGGATCATGGTTAGAGTAAGTGAACGGGGCAGCTCAAATTCTTGACGTCCTGGGCCCACTGAGCCTCCATCAGCATAGAGAAGCTCCTAGCAGCCCTTCGTCATTGGCCGTGTTCGCCCATCGCAGACACTGGGCAGAGCACAGGGCCCAGCGTCTCTGAAGTGGCGCTGACGCACGGCTGAGCCCTATGTCCAGCCAGTTACGGGGAGGCCCTGGGCGCAAGGCCCAGCTCGGGCTCGTGATGTCACGGAGGACTCTCAACACTTGGATGGCTGACAGATGATCTGCACTTGCCAGCGATGCACTGGAAATCTGAAGGGAATTCGGCCTCCAGAAGGCACATGTTCACTTCCGCCTGGAGCCTGTCAGAATCAGCACAAGACTCTTGGCAGTTATGGATTTTTTTTTTCCCTGCTAATTGTTGCCGACACTAAAGAAAGTGAGGAAAATGTTAAAGGGACGTCTCCCTGTCCTGCAGCCACTGATCCTTTCTAAGCAGATGGACTAGTAATTACTCCCATCCACAGGGGCAATACGCAGCTCCATCTTCCAGCATCTCACCTAGGGGCTCCCGTGCCAAAGCCTAGGCTGTAGGCAGAGCAAAAGCTGTAGGGGGCGCTATTTGTTTTGAATGCAGACTGCAGTCTGCCTGCTAAGTAAGCAAGCTTCTATTGAAATTCCAGGAGTTTCCTTTAGAGAAGATTTCTGCTTTCTGGGGCATTATGAAATGCTGTAGAAAGAAGCCCTGCTTATCGTCTAGGAAACTTCATAAGTATGCATCAGTGTGAGTCTAAGTTGGGAAAAAAACACGTGTTCTTTCAGATATATCAAATGATACTTGGGCATTTTAGGGGTAAGGGGAAAAGCACAGGCTTTAAAGCCTGAAGAGGTCTAGATTTGGGTTCTAATTCAAGCAAGTGGCCTCACTTAGTAGCTAAGTGACTGTGGGAAAGTTGCTTTATAACTCTATAAAATGGACCTAGAAAATTCTGTGCCCCAGAGATCTTATTTGGAAGTAATTTGATAACTGCATTTAAAACCTGACCAGCAGTAAAAGTGCTCACAGAATTATTTCCTACACTCCACCCCTTACTTCTCCAGATGTGAGATATCTTATTCATACCTGCCTAAGAATTTTGCTTCTTTGCTTGGCTTCTTGCTTTTCACAGGGATGATGTTAATAGGTTCACGTGACACAGCACACGCACAGCGACCTCCTCGGTGAGGCTGGGCATCCCACCCACACCTTTGGTAGGAAGCTTTGCAGATGGAGTCTCCAGAGAGCCGTGTTTGCTGTGCTGTGTAAACGTGTTTGTGTCCGAGCACAGGCCAGGGAGAAAGTAATGACAGAATGGCATTTGCCTCGATGGGGAGACCCAAGCAGTGATTTGGAAAGTGTTCCTGTCCAAAGGCGTATTTCCTGGCACGCCGTGGACCCACCGCTGTGGCAGCCCGGCCGCTCTGCATACCTGAACATAATATTCTGCTCAGGGTAAGCCTCTCTCAGGACTCAGAATGCCACAAGGTACGGCAAGCCAATTTCTCAGCTCCAGCAAACAAAGATTGCTTTGGAATCCACTTCATAAATCACAAATGGGGATTACAGCCAGGCCAAGAGAACTGTTACTAGTTAACCAACACACAGAAACAAGGTCGGGAAGAAGCACAGACCCACATAAGCCCAGCAACACACCACAAGGGAAAACGCTTTGCTGCTTCTTCCTCCTTAAGTGGTTGTTTGGACCGGGGCATCTTAACGAGGAGCCACATCCTCTCAGGATATTACCTCAGATAGTGTATCAGAAGCCTTGCAAAGAGGTTGCACTTCGAATTTTTTTTCCAGTCACATTTGTACAAGAGAATTCCATATTTGATAGCAGCCTGGACTTCCCTTATTAACAAAGGAATCCTGGTTTTTCCATGACGGTAACGTTCAAGTTACCTCAAATCCAGTCTTAAAATAATTGTTGCACTTAAAAGTGTTCTGAGAATAAAACTGGAAGGAAACACAGACAATCACTCTAGCTCCCTCGTGTTATAAATGCCAATGTGAGGGCTGAGATTTGGCGCCTTCCCAGGGCAGCAAGGAGTCTGGGATCAGAGGTGTATTGGGGTTGCTCTGTTGGCACCATGTCATCCTTCAGGGGCTGTGGCCTAGTGAGAGAATGACACTAAGCAGACTTGTGTGGCAAATCACGACACCCAGCGTGCCAGGGAGCAGGGACTCCAAAAATCACGGGGGTTACATTTTACAATCAAAGAAAACATGGCAAAGAGTAGTTGAGGGACATGCCCAAGGCAGCACGGCTGCTCACTGAGGGAGCCACCAGGTGAACCCATGGGATCTGGATGTCTGTAGGAGCTAGAAACCCTCCCGGCATGAGCCAAGGGATGTCCTGGGTATACGGATGTTTAGCGTGTTCGGAGAGGTTTTGTTGGTCTGCGATGAAACCTGCACTTTGGGGGCACCTAGGAGAGCTGGGCATTGGGATTTCTGCCAGGCCTGAGTGGAGAGTTGTCCAGCCTTATCTCCATTCTTACACCACATGGGAGAAGAGGTTGTCTGACGGGACCCCAGGGTTTTGAAAGTGTGTGTGTTGTGGTGAGGGCGGTTGTGCTTGAGAGATCTGCCGTTTCCTCTCTGCCTCTTTGCTTGTTAGAGCCTCTAGGAGACAACTCCTGGCTTCTGATTGGACTAGGGCTGGACCCACACTGGGGCTCCCATCAGTCTCTCTATGAGTTTTGGAGTGAGGAATAGTGGTGTGATCTGAAGTCACCATCTCAGGATGCCCTATGAGTCATGTGATTCTCATCAGAAAGCAACTGTAAAAGCAAGAAACAGGGACATTCATTCATTCACTGGTGTAGTCAAAGCCTATGAAGCACAAGGAAATTTTTGCACATGCTTTTTCTTTCCCTGGCTGAAAGGGGGACTTGAACCTCGATGTTTCTGGTCCCAATGATACAGCTAACAGAGTGGAAGACAGAGAGGGAGTGAAAAGGGCCTGAGTGACATCCTTTGAATATTTAATTACCAACCTCTACGTTGCCGATTCGGGGGGCTAACAGCTTCTCTCTCTCTCTCTCTCTCTCTCTCTCTCTCTCTGACTTCAGTCAGTTCAATTAAGTTTTCAACCCCATGCAAGAGAAAGAGTTCTGACACATAAACTTCACACTGCCAATAAATACTTCGTCTTCCAAGATGCCCAGCCAAACTTTAAGGCAGAAGAAAAGAAGTGCTGGGTTGGCTGCCGTTTGATTGTCATGGTTCTACTTACTTTCAGTCTTGTTGTTTTTATAAGGGCCATGTAAGAAATTCTCCAACTGAATCCTACATGGTGCCGAGATTCTGATCCTTTGAAGCAAAAACATTTTCTTCTATTGTCTGAGTGGTTCTTGGATACTGTGGTTATACAAGAATAAGACATGGAGAGATTTGCCCAACGTAAAATTAAAAAACAAAAAAAGTCTAGCAACCTGAAGGGGGTTAGAAATGATTAAAGCACGAGGGAAAAAAGAGTGAAAGTGAACTATCCAAGTTTGAGGTTGATTTTATTTTCCAAAAGCTTCTTATTTTCCAAATTGAGAAAGAGGCCAAAAACACAATTAAGAAAGGCTTGCTTGGGAAGGTATGCATTAATTAAAAGCAATACCCATGGAAACAGAGCATCTCTTTTTCAAAATAGAGTCTTGGCACTGAAACTCACTGGCTATAAACCAGCCTCGCCTGAGCTCCTTTGTTTATCCTTGAACTAATCACTATGGCTCCAGGGATGTTATGCTGTGATTGGTCAGACTTGGATCACATGTCAGCTGTGAAGCTGTAGAGTTGATGAACTCTGCCTTTCTGACATTATGGGATGGGTGTTTTCATGAGGAAAATGAGCATGTAAGACCTGGAAGTCAGGTAGGTAACAACAAAAAACTTCCAGGGTAAGTTTTCTCTAAAGTGGTGTACTAGTCCATTTTTGCTACTGTAACAAAATACCTGAGGCAGGCCAAATTTATAAAGAAAAGAGGTTTATTTTAACTCACAGTTCTGGAAATTCAAGGGTATGGTGCTGGCATGGCATGGCCTCACCTCTTGTTAAGGGACCTTTGGTTGCCTTACATCATGGTGGTAGTGTGCACAGGGTGTGCGAGAACACATTGCAAAAACAGGAAGCTGGAAGAGAGTGAGGGCATGCACCTAATTGACTGAAGAACCTCCCTCAAGTCCTCCCTTCTTAAAGTTCTAACCCTCCTCTCTCCCCGCCCGGCATTGCCACACCCAGAACCAGGCTCCCAACACCTTCTTTGCTGCATTGGAGATTTCACACTAACAGGAATAATTCTGCAACGCTGAAAGTTTAGAGACTTGGAATACTCTTGGTTTACAAACAACACCAAGGGAGCAAGTGCTCAGTGTCATGGAACACAAAGACTTCGGTCGCAGAGCTCTGTTACGTCACCTTTGCACAGACGGGATTTCCTGCCGAGTGCATGCATATAAATGATTTCAGGGCCATAAACCTGGAGTTTTTGTAAAACTCTCTGCCCCAGGCTCCTTAAAGATGCCACTTTCTAGAAATGTCTCAATGATGCAGCTTTAGAAAAAGAACACACTGTTTGGAGTGACTGATGATTCCCACCAGAATGGTTCTGGGAATCTCTTTGCCCCTCCACAAGAGGTTTCCCTATAACATAAAAATCCTGTGTCATTTCGAAGACTCTAGTTTGGTCATTTCCTCATTATACTTTGCTTTTCTTTGGCACTGGGGATTGAACCCAGGGGTACTTAACCACTGAGCCACATCCCCAAACCTATTTTGTATTTTATTTAGAGACGGGGTCTCACTGAGTTGCTTAGGGCCTCACTTTTGCTGAGGCTGGCTTTTGATCCTCCTGCCTCAGCCTCCCGAGCCCTGGAGATGACGTGTGTCACCGTTGCAGGCCTTATCTTTCCTTTCAAAAAATTTTGATGCAGAAATAAGTCATTAATTTGAAAACTGTTTCTTCGTGTGTCAGAAGTACATCTTATTCTGAGGTAAAGGTGGACATGCAACTGTAGGAACACACACACTGTCACCTCTTTCTGCGTAAGGGGAACGGGCACTGCTGGAGACAGGCAGTACTGGAGGAAAATGGGAGGGCAGTCGTGCCCTTGTGACCCGACTTCCCCTTCTTCCACTTGGTGCTCCACCTTCAGGGACAGGTGATCATGCCATCCATCATATTTTCCATTTCCTTTGTAGTAAATTTTCTGGTTTTAATTACTGTGATTTGTTGGCTTGATGTAATGTGCAGTTGAAAGAGGCCCACACAACCCGACGGACATCTCATTTTTTTAGGGACCTTTGTTCTTAAATACAGGAAGTTGTAAACTCTCCAGTAGCAAATTTCATTACCTCATAGGCAATACTATAAATGACGGTACTCTATTGAGTCAGTGCCATGAACCTGAATCAGGAGATTAACTTCCGTAGCAAACTGTCCGGTTTTACTCCTAAATTATGGTGAGTAGTTCAATGTTTTTTTTTTTTTTTCATTTTTGCTTTTGGGCTTTGAAGTTGAATTATTCTTGCCACTCAGTTGTGGCAGTCAGAAAAGGAGATTTTTCTTTCCAGCGGAGCTAGGCTTGTCTTTTCTGTAGGTAATTAACGTCTCTTCCTCTCCCCCATGATGTCATTCCTTTGTTGTTGTTCACATTCATCAATTTCCAAATATTTCTCTAACATTCAGAGGGCTTGACATGTCGAACTGCATCCCAGTAACACCGTTGGAAGACAGCGCTGCCAGCGTCAGTGTGGGTTTCTGTCATTGTATCTGCCTCTTTTTCTGTTTGGAGAAAGAGAGAAGGTGAGACAGAGCTTAGGATCCCTTGCTATGTCGCTCTGTCCATTCTTTTAGACTGACAAGCGTGGTCTGGGAGAGAAGAAAGTCAGGGTCCACCCCTGTGCAGTCATAGATGCAGCCTGCGAGACCCACTGTCAAGAGGCATATGAGCCCAAGCTCATTGGGGCTTTTTTTGTATCAGCTGAAAAACAAAAATAGAAACAACTTCAATCTCCAAGTAGATGAAAATTTAAATAAATCACAGCACAATGTAATGGCACATAGTATTCACAAAGGATGCAGTAGGTTTATCTCAGTCACTTGAAGCCCGGAAAATGTTACTAGGGAAAGCAAAGCAATGGTCACGTAGCTGGTGTAGTGGGATCATTGTTTTTGATGAAAGATGTGTCTTGATCTCATCTGTAGGAATGATGAGATCCTACAAGCAGTTAATTGCAGTTGCCTTTGAAGAAGAATCTGACTGTTACCTTGGCAG
Organism: Glaucomys volans; assembly: GCA_020662805.1. Taxonomy (NCBI): domain Eukaryota; kingdom Metazoa; phylum Chordata; class Mammalia; order Rodentia; family Sciuridae; genus Glaucomys; species Glaucomys volans. The sequence continues at coordinate 187,226 of JAJEJO010003574.1, read as the reverse complement.
ACACCTGCATTTAAAAATTATGGCTAGCATGATAAAGATTTGAAAATGCACCTGGACAAAAGGAAACAGGTTATCAAGCTCTCTTGTTTTATAAGCAGAACTGAATGTGGAGACATTAACCAGCTTCCACATAGCTCGTTAGAGCCAGAGATGGAATTTAAATCTGAATCTTTGGACATCAACTTGTGTTATGTTATCAACTTGATTATTCTTATATCAGATTGGCTCTCCTTACAGAAACTACTCAGAAAAATATTATTTAAACCATTAGCTGGGCATGGTGGCCTGTGCCTGAAATCCCAGTGACTCTGGAGGCTGAGGCAGGAGGATCTCAAATTCAAAGCCAGGCTCAGCAATGGCAAGGTGCTAAGCAGCTCAGTGAGATCCTGTCTCTAAATAAGATACAAAATAGGACTGGGATGTGGCTCAGTGGCCGAGTGTCCCTGAGGTTCAATCCCCTGTTCCTGCCTCTCCCCTAACCCCTGGCAAAAACAAAAAACAAAAAACAACAAAACAACAAAACCACAAAAACAACAAAAAACCCGCATTACTGTTTGCATCTTTGATATAAATATCATGCCCCCAACACAAAAACCTTGGAATTTAAATTGTAGGAGTGGAGCTCTTATTTTTCCAGTCACTTTTCCTATGATTTGTAATTAAATGTTTTGCTATGGTTTTCCTCTTTTTTCTTTTTCTTTTTTAATATGTTTTAATAGTTGCAGATGGACACAGTACGTTTATTTCATTTATTTATTTTATGTGGTGCTGAGGATTGAACCCAGTTCCTCACACGTGCTAAATAAGCGCTCTACCACTGAGCCACAAACCCAGCCCTCTCTGGTTTTCAAATGAGTTTTCAGGTCACCTCGTAAGTGGGATAACCCTCATGCTGGGAATGAATATTTTAATTCACTGATGAGTGGTCAAATTATTCCAGGACACTAGGGCTACTTTTATACTGTTTTGGATAATAGTCTAATCACCCACTGCTAGTGAAAGTCTCCAGTGTAGTGAGACCCCCAACTCGACAAGACCGTCTATCCAGGTTGGCTCTGACTGGAGCTCTGTATCTTCTACGTCTTCACTTGTAGACAGACATCTTTACTTACCTGTAGATTCTCTACTTCTTCTTTGGCAACTAAAGAAGGAAAACAGTGGTGCTCTGGATAAACGCATTGACACCTGAATGTTCCTGTTTGCTTCATGTGCTCCTCTTTAAATTGCAGACATTTAAACTTACTAAGCTGTGATATTCTATTCCTCTGGGAGTGGCGATCTGACATCAGTGAGTGCTAGGGAGTAAGCAGGATAAGGAATGGAGAAAGGGGAGGAGCAGAATAGGGCAATACTGGATGTTAGCTAATCTCAGTATCTTCTTCCTTGGTCACCACTGTCATTGACCTAGTCCTTCACTCCAGAGCTACCATTTATTAGACATTGACCTGGAGCCAGTCATTGGGGTGTGTGTTTGGCAGTGTAACCTGTTGGTGGAGTGCCATTATTATTCCCATTTGTACATAAGGAGTTAAGAGAGTAAAGTGAGGAGAGTCATGCGAGGTCTCATTGACGGAGGTCTAGCTTGCTTGCTCTGGAGGAACGCTGTCTCCCCTGGGATTCGTTCTGTGGGTGTGGCCGCAGGAGTGTAGAACGGGGTACTCAGCACAGACGTGGAATCCTCCAGCACCCCTTTCCCTGGTGCATTCAGTCTGTTAAGCTGAAAGGGGAACTCTGGCTTCTGAACACTTCTGTTGGTTTCCTTGGGTGGAAGATTCACAGAGATGGTTTCCAGCTTCAGGTGCCCCCGAAACATTTGCTGCTCTGTCCCGGTTGTTTGTGATGTCCTTGTTTGCCCTCCTTACAGAATGGATGGCTGTGCTCCTGGCTGGGGAACATGCCCCAAAGCCATGTGGAAGGGGAAAGGGCCGCCCTTGGAACTGACTGCTGGACCCTCACAACCCAGTCCTCTCAAACGCGACACCTTCAGATAAATGGAAACAGAGAGCTGCTGAATATTCAAATTGGAATTTCTAATGAAAATTTTAACAGCATGGAGGGGAACTCTTGTTCCGTCTTTGAAATGCCCTCTGCTTACAGGATGCGGGGGACGTTCTCCTATTCCTTGGTTATGGACTTCAAAGCTATGCAGTGATTGGGGTGTCTTGGTTTTTGTTGGGACTTGGTATCAGGGCGTTTCTGCTCTATTTTATCATCAGAATTCTTTTCTACAGCTTGGGGCTGATTTTAATATAAATAGTCAGTTTGTCCGAACTCAGGTGCTTATTAAAATGTCATTCAGCAATTACTGAATCAAAAGGAAAGGAACACAGCACGCCATTATTCTGTCTCCAAGCTGGTCCACACGTGCGCTCCTGAAGCAGCTTCAGTTTCGGTGCCTGGGTTAGAAAGACACAGGAGCAAGGGCTACAAGGCAATAAATCTTGCTCCCTTCCACCAATATCACCAATCAGTTTGGGAAGTGATAAGAATAGATTCCCTGGGGGCCATCAGCTGCTCTGTAATGTGGAGTGTGGGAACCATGTTGAAATGCTGTGATTTCATATAGTACCTTCCACAAGTGTTCATATTCCACATACCCTGGAAAATTGGGTGTTATGGGTTATAGTCATGAACCAAAAGAAAGCACTTAGTCCCCACAAAATCCAGACTGTAATTCTATAGCTATGTATGTATGCACATGCATATACGTACATATACATATGTGTACCCATATGTGTGCATGTGTATGTGTGCATATGTATATACACTATATATCGAATATATAGTGAATATATATAGTGTATATATATGTGTGTGTGTGTGTGTGTGTGTGTATGTATATATATATATATATTTTTTTTTCTTTTTTACACCATTAGTGGGACTTCCTCCCCCTCAGAGAATTTGGTGGAAACATCTGTCATATTGAAGGGTTAAGTTTTTTAGGCAAGTCTAGAAGAGTTTTCCTCAGTGCGCTGCCTCATCTCTGGAGGCTGCCACGACATGCCTTCTGTGGCGGTACAGCTGTTGAGACATCCTGTGGGCATGGAAAGAGTGGCAAACATAGGGAATCTCCCCTCCTCACTCTCACCAGTCTTCAACATGAAGAAATGCAGTAATGGACTTGCATGCCTAATACAAGGGAGACATTTCCAGTCCTATTTGGTTCTGAATTATCAGTAAGCAAGGAGAAAAGTGCTATGTCACTTACAAGTATTTCAGATTCTTTAGATTTACACTAATTGTCATGTTCTTTTTCTAACTGATGACCACTTCACCTGCCCGCTGCCTGCTAAGTAAATTTTCCCCTGGCTCAAGAATTCCCTTTGACCACTCTTTTTCAGAATTCTGGAGTAGGAATCTTATGAAACGATGGCATTGGTCCAACTCTTGAAAGGTAGACTATGGATCTCTAAAAACTTACTCCTCAATAGAAGAAATGAGAATGAAAGAGAAAAAAAGAAAGAAACCAAACAAACAAAATCAACTGTCAACTGGCAGCTCTGAATATTAACTAAAGGTCTACAACAATCTGGGGAGTGTGCCTTCAACAAAAGTATCTGAAGCCTGGTAAGAACTGTGAGATCTATAGCATTTTAAAATTTGTCATGATTTCACCCACTTCTCCCACTCAGGTTGGTGGAAAACTCAAAGCTTCACAACTATGATGTGTAGGAAAACCAGCAGACTACCAGCCACTGGATGGAGAAAACTGGGTTTGGAATTCACCTAATGCCCGATCCCCAGAGAATTCCACTGTTCGGCCCTTGTGGAAACTTGCTGAAAACGCCATTCTCAGGGCTTCTCATTTGATCCAATTTAGAACCTACTCTGTTTGGACAATATTATTCCCCAGGGTATAACTGTGAAAAACAGATGGTCACAATTGTTTAACACTGAAGCTCTCATGAAGAACCATTGCCAGTTGGGGCTACCAAGAGGTTCACCAAAAAAGAAAAGAAAAGAAAAAAATGGAATAGCTGGGGAATGGTATGCTGGCTTTGAAAGGCTCTGACTTATTCCTGGACTCTGAAAAGCCACAGAAATTCTATGTAAAATAATCTGATGAATCCACAAAACAATGTTAGTTAATAAATGAACTTCTCCAAGTTGCAGATATAAGACCAATACACAAAACTCAGTTGTATTTCTATATTCTAGCAATGAATAAATTGCAGATGAAATTAAGAAGCCATTCTATCTACAACAGCATCAAAAACAAAATAATTAGGGATACTTAATTAAACACTTAACAGAAGAATTGTAAGACTTGTCCACTAGAATTAAAAATATCACTGATTGAAGCTAAGAAAGACCTAAATAAGTAGAAAGATGCTCCCTGGCTGTGGATTGGAAGAATGAATATTGCTTAGATGGCCATACTTCCCCAACTGATCTACAGAATCAACACGATCTCCTTCAAATTCAGGCTGCCTTTCTTTGTATAAATGAAGAACTGATCCTGAAATTCATAGGAAAATGCAAAGGAACCAGAATGACAGAAGTAATCTTGAAAAAGAAGAACAAAGTTGGAGAAGTCATACTTTCTGATTGCAGATCTTACTCAGATCTCTAGTAATCCAGACAGCATAGCACTGGCATAAGGGTAGGCAAATAGATCAGTGGAACAGGACTGAGTGTCTAGAATCCAGCCTGACATATATGATTAATTGATTTTGACAAGAGTGCCAAGATAATTCAATAAGGAGCACATAATCTTTTCAACGAATGGTGCTGGGATAACCGAATATTCACCTGTAACAGAATAAAGTTGTACCCCCCCACCTCATATCGTATAAAAATACACTTAATGGATCATAGGTCTAAACACAAGAACTAAAATTACATTTTTGTGAAATCGCATTAGGCATTGTTTCTTAGAAATGACACTAAAAGCACAAGTTACAAAAGAAAATGTAGATAAACCAGACATCAATCAAAATTAAAATAGTTTGTGCTTCAAAGGACATCATCAATAGAGTAAAAAGACAACCTAGATATTAGGAGGTTATATTTTCAAATAACATATCTGATAAAGGTCTAGTGTCCAGATGATGAAGAAGTTTTACAATTTAGCTGTACAAAGACAACCTCATTAAACAATGGACAAAGGATTTGCATAGGCTCTTCTCCAGCAAAGATTCGCAAATAACCAAAAAGTGCATGCAAAGATGGTTAACATCATTAATCACTAGGATATTTAAGTCAAAGCCCCGTATCATTGCACATCTACTAGGTTGGCTGTAACCCAAACGACCATAAGAAGTGTTAGTGAGGATGTGGAAAAATTCCAACGCTCACAAGTTGCTGGTAGGATTGCAAAGTGTGCAGCACTTTGACAACAGTTCAGCAGTTCCTCAGAATGTTAAGACAGAGCTGCCATATGGCTGGGAATTTGAATGTTATGCATATAGTTTGGAAAATTGAAAATAAACATCCACACAGTTTCACACGAATGTTCATAGCACTATTAACAATAGCCAAAAGTTGAAAATAACCCATACATGCATAAATTAATGGAGATACAAAATGTAGTGGGTGTATACAATGGGATGTTATTCAACTATGAAAGGAGAGAATACTACCTTGTGCTACTAAACGATGCACCTTGAAATACCGTGCTAAGTCCTTTACAAAAGGCTACATATTGTAGCATTTCATTCATATGAATTTTCCAATATAGGGAAAAGCATAGTACAGACAGTAGGTTAGCTGTTGCCAGGGACTGGGTAGAGGAGGAGGTAGGCCAGTGGGTATGCATATTCTTTACAGGGTGATGAGAATGTTCCAGATTTAGTGGTGATGGTTACCCAACTTTGTGAATATGCTAAAACACTGAATTGTATGTTTTTCAAGGATGAATCTTCTGCTGTGTGTCTTATATCGCAATTAAATGTTTTTAATTTGAAAAACATGAAGGCATTTCCCAGTTGTCGTCAATAAATGTTCTCGGGACTTCTGTGGATGAATGACTCAGCGGAACCCAGTACTAACTTAAATTTTTAAAAGAGCCAAACCATTTTGCAACACAGCAAACCATCACATATCACTGTTATAAAACATATAAACAAAACAGATTTCTTCAGAGACACCATATGGAGATGGGATTCACCCGCAAAATCAGCCAGAATGCTTTGGTCATTTTACACTGGGCTCGGGTTGGCGAAGACAAAGAGATGGGGAAGGGAAGGTGGAATGATAGAGGCCTGAGAATCGTGCCCTTGGTCAACAACAGTAAAATCCTCATTTTTAGATCCTTAACTGTGCAGCCTGCTGCCTCCACTGACTACCTTCAGCAGATAATGGTCTGTCCGCCAAGTTCTGCTAATTATTTTAGATTGCGAGATTTCACTGTGATTAAATTAATTAAAATCTGCCTCCTGGCATCCTAAATAAAGCCTATGCCTCTCAGAGTTTAAGCAGTATTTTACTTAAATTGGAGAATGACTAAAGGGAGATTGGTGTGTCCTTGCAAAAGAAAAACTCAGACTCTTGCAGCCTAGTGTCATAATAAGAGGTGATGATGGAGCAGGAGAGACGGCTGTCAGCCTGACCTGTTCTGGTGCATTTTGATGTGATCCTTGGCCTGCTCTGTTCATTTCCAGATAAACATCTTTGTTTATGCAATGCTTTCATTTATTCTAATGCTAATATTAATATTATATTCCCATCCCCTTGGCCTCACAATAATATATCACGGAAAGACAATATCCTGCTAAGATACCTTTAATTGCTGCCAGGCACATCATTAAAAAGAAGGGGATAATGAATTTCATTAAGTATTTATATTTTGCTCTGTGTTTACTAGCTTCAGTATGATTTCAGTATAACCAAAGAGGCAAACTCGAGGAAGTGTCATGGTGAAACTGGATCCTAAGTTAAGTGTTTCGTGGGGACAGACTGAAGGTATCGTTGTTTTCATGGACTGACGAGTTACTTCAGGGAGAGATGGGAGCACAGAACAGATGAAACTCTTCCGCCTGGTGAAACTCTTCTGGCCCTTTGACACTTATTCGATTTGGGACATTATTTATCTTAGGTTTGTCACAAGAGGACAAAGAGGAAGGCCTAGAACTGTCATCTGTAAACTGAATTATCTGATATCATTTATATGTGTTAGGAAATCTAGGAGCTGTCCTTGTTTGTTTGGATCAGATTTACAAGGTGAAATTGCCATGTGGATATGAATATGATAATCTTGAAGAGTAATTTATATTTACAGCTGCTAACACCTAGTGACTGTGTTTTTGCTAAAGAATGCATATAAATTACGAATTAGCAGGGAGCGTGTCTTTAGAATTTTGTACTTATGTGGGTGACCTAGGTGACTGAGTATTATGTAAAACAACTGAAAGATCTGAAGATGTTTCCCAGTAAGGTGGGGAAGTATTGACCCATTTCTGCCTAGCAAGATGAGTTCTCTAAAGAAGAATAAATTAGCAGGAAATTGGGATTGTCTTCATTTTGGAGAAATTACATCCAGAATGGAAATCAGTTTTAAAACCTTGTTCTAGTCTCTGAAAGTTTAGGAGATTAAATACAGACATTTCAGGGGATGTGTAAGGCTGTTTCCCATGCCCCTCTCAAGGTAGAAATTAATAATGGGGCAGAATCAGCTTTCCTCATAAACCCTCAGATGATCCTAGCCTCCAAGATGTCCCCCCACGACCTTAGCATCCTTGTGCATCCCTGATCTTGTGGAACTTCGTCTCATTGCATGAGGATGGCCTTCTGAGGAACAGAATGGTGCAGCGGTGACCGTGTGTGACTTTCAAGGTTAAGTCATGAGTGTCATTGTGACTGCTGCCTTGCTGTCTTGGATTACTTCCTCTGGGTCAAACCAGCTGCCATGTCATGAAGATCCTCTTGACATGTCATAGAGAGAAGCCATGTTCATCTGCAAGAGCCATCTCGGGAATGGATCCTCCAGCCCCAATCATGCTTTCAGCTGACACAACACCTGAGAGACCCTCAGCCAGAACCACCCAGCCGAACATCTCCTTATTCCTGACTTTGGAAACTCCAGGAGACAATAAATATTTAGTGTTGTTTTAAGCTATTAAATTTGAGATAATTTGCAGCAACAGGTAACTAATGTGCGATGTTTTGAAAGGTGACCTGTGGAAGATTCAGCAAGGCAGGGAAGAGAGGGAAGTCGTAAAGAGGATGGTAGTTAATGCCCAGTGACTGCTGTGGCCCTGGCTCGGTCCCACAGAAGCCTTGGGCCTGATGAGGATGCATCTCCAGTCGTCTCCTTGTGTGAGGGGGAGGCTAGCATCTTTCCCATTGGCTCAGAGTTTCCTGTGGAAACTTTTTTCCCTGCAGTACTTGCAGGCTGCCTTACCCTTCCTCAGCCGGGGAAGCAGAGGTGCCTGGTGGCTGAACTGAGGAGCTGCCGGACTGAGGGAACTGTTCAGGAGGCTGTGAATAAAGGCAAGGGTGGCCGGGATAAATCGTGGGTGCGCTGTGGGGTGGGACATGGATAATTTCTGCCACGTAGCCTCAGAGTCTTTGTGACCCTTCGAGCAGCCACTCCCCATCAGTTAGAGTGGGGACTGGAGATGAAGCCCGCTTGTTTTCTCCGTTCTGGAATGCACCAACCACTCTTTGTTCTGTCCTCTCTACTCAACACCACTTTCCACCTGGTGCACTCTTACTTAACTCCCACAGGTCAAAGGTCACCTGCCCAGTGACCCTTCCCTAATAATATCCCCTTTGGCTGGACAAGTTTGCCTCCCTTTCTTTTCTGATCCCTTATTCTCAATAGTTATGTGGATTAGAATCATTTCTTATGTCTTTGTCTCCCTCCTTCTCCTGCCAGTCAAGGCTCATGTTTGCATTCCCAATAGGTACTCTGAATGGTAGTATGTACTCAGGCATTTATTAGGCACCCCAAAGAATGAGCTAAATGAGCAAAGCTTGGGGGTTCCAGGGAAATGTGCCAACCTCCAGGGTTCTGCAGTATTCTCTGCTTATTCTCTGTCCCTACAGAGGTCTCATCAGCAGGCCTTTTCTAATGGAGAAAAATATTGACATACTGTTTGATTTCTAGGAATTCTCTGTATGGAAGGAGTAAACCAAATGAAGATAGAGATCCTGCTAAACTGGAATGGGGACATACAATGTTAGGTATCCATCCATCCAATACCTGAATCAAGTTAATCTCTCTGCTTTTCAATCTGTTGTGTCCTACTGCCTTGGTAGAGAAAATTGTGCTTTTAAAAACTGAACTCTCCCTGGCCAACACATGCAAGCGTTCAGTGTGGCATGAGGTTTGGCTCCTGTTATTAAAGTTTGAAGGATAACATTTATATCTGAAGGGAAAAAGTGACCAGTCTTATTTCAAAGCTGGCATTGTTTCTCAAAGTGCCCCGGGGAACGTACCAGCTTTGAACGTTAACAGATGTTACTGCCTCGGCCTGAGCTGACCTGGGTCCCTCGCCCATCCATGCATGGCTCAGTCCCATGGAGAATTAGAGGCGTGGATTGTCCTCTTTCCCTTCAGGGCAGGAAGAGCAAAGAGAAGAAAAGTGTTTCACTCTGACTGACTTTGTTTGCTTTTTCCTCATCCCAGCCTCTCCATGGCTTATGCTTGGGGCATCTAACAGTGGCTGGGCCTGGAGAATCCCTTTTTATCAGATGCCAGAAGTTAAGTGGATTTTCCAGGTGGCATTATGAAAGGTGCTAACAGATGTTGATTTCTACTTTGTCATTCACGTGCTTCTCCAAAGCCACCTGATGTCCCTAGCTGGGCTTTTCTTTCAGCCTTTTCTCATTATACTTTAGCTCTGTTTTCTGAGATAAACCTTTGAAGAAACTTGAGAGCTATTTTGGAAACCCAATGACTAAGAAATATCTGCAGCTCTGAAATACGCATTTGACCTTATTCCCCATGCCCGGGGCCAGGGAAGGCAAAGGCAGGTGCTAGGTATTTTTTTCTGTGCTCTGAAAGTATAACATATTCCTTTTAAATTTCAACCATGAATTCTTTTATAATTATGTATACCCAAACATTTTCCACTGTGGTCTTTGCAAAAATCCTTAAAATTTGGTGTCAAAAACTTTGTATCATGTCTGGAAACTTAAAATGCTTTTATTCATCTTGTAGGTGGATATAATAAGTCTAACATTGTGCATCCAAATATTCTTTTTTTGCTATTGTTACCTGTAGTAGAGACAAAGAGTAAATGCCAGTATCAGGCTTAGGATGTGCATTTTTGGAAGTGGTTTGTGATGCATCTGATTATGAGTAAAACAGGAATTTTAAAATTTCATTTCACTTTAGTTCTGACACCACCTAGTTTTAATTGAGGCCTGATAAAATTAGGATTGTAAACAGGAATTGACTCTTCACAGGAGGGAAGAACAATATCTTGTCCATTTCTGAAGTTGCCCTTTTACACAGATTGTCCCACTCCCACCAGTTACAGCATGAAGTGTCAAGGACATCTCTTAGACTTGCGGGTGTTTCAGTCAGCTTTGTGTAACTGTGACCAAAAGAACTGAAACGAGCAAATTAGAGGAGGAAAAGTCTATTTCGGCTCACTGTTTCAGAGGTTCAGTCCATGGTTGGCCAACTCCATAGCTCTGGGTCTGAGATGAGGGAGAGCATCATGGTGGAAGTGTGTGGCAGAGGAAAGCAGCTCAGGACATGGCATCCAGGAAGAAGAGAGAGAGCTCTGCTCACCAGGGACAAAATATAAACGCCAAGGGCATACCTCCAGTGGCCTACTTCCCAGGTTATGGCTCTCATAATCTAATAATTTTACCTCTGAACCTTCTCACACATGAACTTTTGGGGGACTCCTCATCTAAACCATAACAGACGGCCAAATATCCTTTCTCCTTTCTTCGGAGAAACAACTCTTAACTCCTAGTCTTCTCCATTCCTCACCCCAGATGGGAATGATTCTACTTTGAGGCTCTAGAGGTGAACTTGAGGCTCAGGCTGGCCCAATTCAGGCTCATATTTCCCCTTAACATAATGATTGGTTTTGGAGATGGACACCTGTCCTATTTCAGGCCATTAAAAGCCTCCTGAGGACTTTTGCTGGAATTAAGTCTTCAATATCTTAGATGTCAAGAATCAAGCTGAGAGTTATCAGTGGCCCACTTTTGGCACCAGGTGGAGAGAATCTGCCCTCCTTTGAAGCAATTCAGAAGAGAGCTGAGCAGGGATGGTCAGAAAGAGAGAGTCCTTTTGCATCCTAGTCAAGCCAGGAACCACTGATCTTAGCCTTTCCTGTTATGTGAGCAGGAAGACCCTTTTGTGGTTATCATTTAAGCTTCATAAGTTGGAATTAATACACAGAGCTTCCAGGAGATCCTTAGAGGAGTGGACCTTCTGCAGGTGTGACAGGTCCTGGGAAATGAGGTAGGTAGATTCATAAAGAAATGCCCTGCTCTGACTATCACTCAAACTTTACCTTGAACCCCCTGATTTCTTGCATTAATTAAAAAAAAAAAACCCCTTTATTTTGGCAGAGGAAGCCAGAATGAATGCAGGACAGGTTTCCAGGTCTTGCCCTGCTCAGCTCCAACCCAGGAACAGGGGCAGATCTGTTCCAGGGCTGATGCTTCTGAATTTTCCGTGGCTGCAGTGTCTGTGATGGTGAATCTTGGCTGGAATATTTCAAATTGTTCTGAAGAGCACTCACATCTGCAGTAAGAATTGATACTGTAGGAGGAAGAGGAGATGGAATCATCTTAGTTTGGGATCTCTACCATATTTCCCTCTGTGTTTAACCTGCCAATGATCTTCTCTCTAGTTTGTATTGAAAATTTCATTGGCAAAAGAATAAAGTCGTCTTCTTAAAAAGTGTTTGCAACCACTTAGGAGATGTCTAAGCTTCCTTCAAGCTTGTTTCTTGATGTGCTGGAGACATTAGTCTCTGAGTAGATCATGCTGAAGGGCCCAGAGCCCTGCCCGTGTCTTAGCTGGGCTCGGCCTTCTGACATGAGTCTTCAGGCTCTCTTAATGCCTTGAGCCAAAGACTTGTAGTTAGTATCCTTTTCTTTTCCAAATGGTGGCTTTGCTTTCTTGGAAATGCTAAGGACGTTTAGATCACCAACTTCGTTCCCAAAAAGAACTACTTGATGTACACAGCATATTGTATCTGTTTTTTTTTTTAAATTTTATTTATTTATTTGTGGTGCTGAGTATTGAACCCAGGGCCTCACACATTCCAGGCAAGTGCTCTACCACTGAGCCACAACCCCAGCCCCCAAATCTGTTTCTTTTTAAAGTGACTGGATAGTTTTTAAAATTAGATAAATAGTATTTATTCATTACAGAGATTTTTAAAAGTCATAGAAATAAAGGGGTTGAACATTTTCCGTAGTCCTATTATCTAAAGGTAAGTCTCCTGCTGAAATTTCCTCAATGGTTTTCTGGTGTTATTTGGATAAGTGTCCCCAAAAGGTCCATGTGTTGATGTGGTCACCACCCATGGTATTGGGAGATGATGGACCCTTCAGGAGATGGGACGGAGTGGAATAAGTCATTGGGGGCACGCTCCTGGAGAGAGTGTTGGGATTTGCGTTTTTGGTAATGGTTGGGGTTGCATCTGACTGCAAACTAAACAGAGATCTTTTAATTCAATTGTTCTCTCTCTCTCTGCTTCTCAGCTGCTATGAGGTAAGCAACTTTGCTTACCTCAGTGATGTCCCGTCTCACCACAGGCCCAAAAGCAACAGAGCCAACTGACCGCGGATTGAAACCTCTGAAACCATGAGCCAAAATAAACTTTTTCCTTTATTAAGTAGATCATCTCTGGTGCTTGTTACAGTGGCAGAAAGCTGACCTGCACACTTTCCACTGTGTTGGGACCCAGTCTCTCCTGAGCCGATCCTACCGCCCAACCATGAGCTCATTCCCAACCATGCCTCCTGTCCATTCCCTTTGGCTTTTTATAATCGTCTCTGCTTTTTTTTTTTGTCCTTTTGGTTCTTTGAAGAGACTCATTTGCATTTGCTTTTACCTCTAGGTCTTCCCGACCCTGCTGATTCCGGGGAACTGCAGATTTCTGCAGAGATGGCCCTTTCTCTGGGGAAACTTCTTCTCTTTTCCCAGTGGAGGCTTTGTTAGGCAGACACTTTCCTGGGAAGTCACCACAGTTGAAACTTATTTCTTGTTTATTTAACTGTCTCCTCTATGATGACAGAAACTAGTTGATTCTCTTTTTGGGTTTTTAGCCATCACCCCATGCTTAGCTCTCGGCTGATACGGTTATTCAACACAGATTGGCTGAATGGATGAATGTTTTTCTAACAACTGCATTTTTTTGATACATTTCTTTGGTTTTACTTCTCTCTCCACCCCTCAAATATGTTTTTAAAAATTTTAAATATTTTAAATATTTTCTTAATTTTTCTCCCATAGTTTTTAAAGCTTGTGCCAGCAGCTGAAGGTTCGGTGCCTCTCTGGGCACCATGCTAAACCACAGATGCAGTAGGTAAGAGCCATTTCTCATTAGAGTTACTGTCTCAGCCGTGTCAAGGCAATATTTTATCCGTGGGCCCCTGCTCTGTGCCTGGCACCGTGCTGGGTGCTGGCTCATCAGCTCTGATATGTTGCTTTAGGCCATGTAGAGGAGGGAGGCATTACCACTCCCTTCCTCCAAATTAGAAATTGGAAACTTCTAGCAGTTATTTCTCCAAGGACATTGCACTGTCGAGCATCTAAGTTAGGAGCTGAGCAGACACTGAGGTGTTGCTGAATTCTAGGTCTTGCTTGCTCCTGGTCCTACTCCATTCAGGCAAACCCCATGAACTGTGTAGCTTAAAAACAATAGGAGTTGCTATCCCACTCCTTGGCTTATACCCAAAGGACTTAAAATCAGATTGCCTCAGTGATGCAGCCACATCAATGTTCATAGCTGCTCAATTCACAATAGCTAGATTGTGGAACCAACCTAGATGCCCTTCAGTAGATGAATGGATAAAGAAACTGTGGTATATATACACAATGGAATATTACTCAGCCATAAAGAAGAATAAAATTATGGTATTTGTAGGTAAATGGATGATGTTGGAAACTGTTATGCTAAGTGAGATCAGCCAATCCCAAAAATCCAAAAGCCGAATAGTCTCTCTGATATATGAATGATGATGCATAATGTGGGGGGGAAAGATGGCAAGAATGGAGGAAAGATAGCTAGCATAGAGGAAAGGGAGGGGTGGGGGGTGGGTGGGGGGTAAAATTAATAACAAAATGTGTGACAGATACCATTGCCCTGTGTACATGCATGAATGCACAGATGGTGTGACTCTACTTTGTGTACAACCAGTGAAACAATAGCTGTACTCCATTTGTGTTCAATGAATCAATAAGTAAATAAAAAGTAAATAAAAAAAAACAAAAAAAAACAATAGGAGTTTAATTCCCATGATTCAGGAGGCTGGGCAATTCTAAGGTCAAGGTACCTGCAGATCCCTCTGGTGAGGGCTGCTTCCTGGATCATGGATGGAACCTTCTGGAAGTGTCCTCCCCTGATAGAAAGGAGCCTCTTTCATAAAAGGACTAGTCCTGTTCATCTATGATCTAATTATTTTCCAAAGGATGCATTTCTGAATATGATCATTTTGGAGACTTGATTACAATATGAATTTGGGGGAGACATGTTAAGACTATAACACCCCTATGAAGAGTCCCTGGCTTGGGAACTCGGGCCAGTTTTTTAAAACTATTAACTTACACATTTATTAAAATATCTTACTTAAACAGATTTTTAAAAAAATTATCTTTGGCCATAATGAGACATGGCAACTCTGCCCAATTTCTTTAAAAAAACATTTTTTATTAGTGCATTATAGATACACGTAATGTTGGGGTTCATCATGGCACCTTCATCCCTCCATGGAATGGAATGTGCTCCTTCCTCTTTCCCTCTCCTCTTCCCTTTCGCACTACTCCTTCTTCTCCTCTACTGGTCAGTTTATTTTGTTGACTTTCATTGGACTCCATCAAAATAAAAAAACAAAAATAAAAAAGATAACATTTTCTTGCAGTCCAACCATTTCCATTAGAAAGTGGAGCTGCCTACATTAAAGGTGAAGGTTCTGCCTCTTTTGACATGGAAGGTTTTGCTGCTACTGCTTTGGAAGAGGTGATGGAGCAGGAATGAGGCATCTTCCTTACAGACGCTGGGCAAGGGCCTCCTCTCACTTCCAGGAAGGGGGAATTAATTCTGGGTTTTAAAGACCAAGCCTTCCCTGTCCTCAAGGAAATGGCAACCAAAATTTTTCTTGCTGAATTTGGATTGTGCTTTACATGAGGAAATGATTTCCAGCGAGCCAAATAAAGACGGTAGGACTTGTTGGGTGGCAGAGGGTCGAGGGGGGATAGGAGCACAGAGGAAGGAGCCTGAAGCGTGTGGCTCTGGGAAGAGGGGATTCGGTGGTGCTTAGGGTCTGCTTAGAAGGTGCTTGGAAATTGGCCCTTCGAAGAAGCAACAGGTTGGGACATTAATTAACCCATTCCCACAAAATTAGGGACCAAACACAATATCTGCCAAGAGCTTTAGTCAACTGACCCTCAGTCTTCACCCATGGCACTCGAAGTACCCTTAGAGGTGATGACCTAGCAGGAGCCACACCTGGCCCAAGCCACAGCCCTTTTCTACTTCTATTTAAGGACCTGAGTGTCCCTTCTCACAGTTGTCACCAAGCAGATGGAGACTCAAAGAAGCTCCTTGAAGTGGCAGCTGTGTGAGAACTTCCTGTGTGTGGAAGGGTCTGGGCATGGGGCGGATGTGTCTGGTAAGCCCGCCTGGGTGAGGGCCTTGCTCTGGATACCTTGGGATGCTGAGACTGGAATGAAAACACAGGCTGTGGGGTGCAGACACCCCTCGACCCCATCACCACTTTGCCAGGAGTGAGCTCTGACCTGTGGTCTGAAGATGAATCATCTGCAGCTCAAGGAGGCACTAAGCCTTCGCGTGACTTCATCAGTTCCTTCTCCATCTCCCTTTCCCCACCCGGAATCTCCTCAGCCTCCCAGATTTTGCCTAATGTCTGGTCTTACCGTGAAGTTCTGACTAGTCTTTATTTTTATCCAAGGTTCACCACCTTCCGTGTTCTGTGAATCATATTTTTTTCCTGAAGAGTTAGGATGCATCCCAGAGATAGGATGTGCAAGTCATGCATGGCTGACCATAAGTGACCTTCAGGTAGGACTCGTGACTTTCCCCCAAAGGGCAGCCATCTGGGACATTATGCTTTAGGTCCCCAGGGGTCTGCTATTTCGCCCTGCAGGTATGTATCATGGTGCCTGGCACAGTGCCTAGAGCTCCATCCACATTTATTAACTGAATTAATAAATTCGTGCACAAATGCATGAGTAAATAAAAAGCAAAATCCCATTTACCTGTGAATACGAAGACAAAATGGAGATGCTTGAATCCTTAGAGTGAAGAGTTGCTGTTCCTTATCTGGGGAGGATTGTAAATACACCTCTGAGAAGCAATGTCAGGAGCTGCCTCTCGGCTCCGAGGTGATGTGTTCCCTAGCCAGCCGGGAGAGTTCACCTGGTCATGCAGTGCAGAGGGGGAGCCTGCCTGAGGCGGCCTTTGAAACACTAAAAAGTTCTCTTCTTGCTGCTCTGTCATCACGGGTGCTGCTTCAATCTCTTATCCGGCTTTAAAATTTATTTGACCTCAGATAGTATCTAGCCTGGTAGCACAAGCAGCCAATGGGGAATAATGTGATGGTGTTACTCTCATAGCTGGAACCAGTATTCCTTTACTTGTGCCTCTTGGTTCGGAATCTTTCCCTCTCTTACTTCTCCTTTTCTCCAAATGACAGCCCACATGCTCGATGGCTTATGGGGTCCTAGTAGAGATGTTGCCAGGCATCAGGGAGTGCTGGTGAGTGTGGTAAAGCAGAGCACACACCCTATCCAAAGGCAAACCCGCGTGTTAGCTCCGATCAAGTGTGGCAGGAGGCAGGAAATGTCCAATGTCAACTATTTCAGTCAGCTTTTTTGCCACTGTGACTAAGAGACCCGACCAGCACAACTGTAAAAGAAGAAAAGTTTATTTGGGGGCTCATGGTTTCAGAGGTCTCAGTCCATAGACAGCAGGCTCCATTCCTCAGGGCTGGAGGTGAGGCTGAGCATCATGGAGGAAGAGTGTGGTGGAGGGAAGCAGCTCACATGGTGATCAGGAAGCAGAGACTCCACTCTCCAGGTACAAATATACACCCCAAAGCCACGTCCCCAATGCCACCTCCTCCAGCCTCACCCACCTGCCTCCAGGTACCACTCAGCTAATCCCATCAGGGGTTCCTTCACTGATAAGGTTAAGGCTCTCACAAGTCAATCATTTCTCCTCCAAATCTTGCATTGGTTCACACATGAACTTCTGGGGACACCTCACATCCTAACCAGAACACTGACAAACCTGCTTCTTTACTAGTGAAATCTGAAATCTGAGTAGTGAAAAATTTTCAACTTTTCTGTTTTGACTGCAGTTTTTTGAAACTACCGCGGGCACTGGGTAGATCATGCACATGAGAACTTTTACTGGCTCTTAGAGGAAACTTCTACCTACTCCTGAACTTGAGCACAGAACTGGGATATACAGTGACATTCCAGGTCATTTGATACTAATGATCTTTTCTATGCCAACATCTGCGATAACTTCCTTTAAAAATGCATCTGAGGATAATTTCCTTTAAAAATATTCTCTTGTGAATTTAAGAGTCAGAACTTTATGTCAGAACTTACTCTTGCTATCTGAATGTATTTTATTATGGAAAATGGATTTAGTTACATTTTTGTCTCTTTGCAAGCAGCTGAGTTAGTGACAAAAATGCAGTTTCTAGAAACTTTCTGCCTGGATGTGAAATTTTGGGCAAACTCCTCAATCTCTCTCTGCCTCAGTTTCTTTATGTACCAAATGGAGATTAGAAGAGTAGTGTCTACCTCATTGGGCTGTTGCAAGGACTAACTCAGTTAACCATACATTGATATATAACAGTACCAGACACCAACAACCTGGGTAGTTTTTGTGACAATTAGGATTAAATTTGAGTATGGCTAATTAATTGTGCTTCTCTTTGGACCTACCATGGGTTGTGTCCTTCATGTGAGTTACCGCTGAATGAGGGTCGTGTGCACTGCATTTTCTTAGAGAAAATGAGGACCAAGGGTGAAGAAGCTTTGTCCCCGTGTCTTCTCATTTGGATGTGTCCTGTCATCTGGCTGTGTGATCACAGACTGAACTGGGAAGGGGGTTTCAAGGCCCTACAAAGGTATCTTTTAAATCTTGAAATAGAGGCCCAGGTTGATTTAAGACTAGGATTTCTACCACCTACTTCTGCTACGATCACCCGTGTGCCATTAAGGACAGCACCCTCTGCCGCTCTGGTTGGTACTGGGCTGTTTAGTGCTCTCAGAGTCTCTACTAAGTCCTAAAATCTGGAGTCCTTTTCTAATACCACGACTTTTCTAGCTTCAACTTCCGTCATCCAATTCAACCTTTTCACACCATCATCTTGTACCAAGCACACACCATGCTTTTCCTAGCAGATTGAACTGGCTGGAGCCCCTTGCTGGGGTAGTGGAATAAACCATTTCTGTGTTGAGAGGGGGGTTTGCAGGAACGGATCAGCAGCATTGCTCCTGTGTTTCTTCACAGCACACACAGCTGGTGTGTGGGGGGAGGTCGGCCTTGCAGCGTCACAGGGGAGGGCCGCTTGGAATCTCATTGCATAAGCATCTCTAAGAGTTGTATTTTGTGTCTCCTGCCATGCATTCTACCTCTAACTTGAAGCCTATCAGAAATGCTCTCAAGAAAGGAGATGTGCACCTATCTCCAGGTAGGTGTAACAGGAAAGGAGAGCAGAGATGCAGACTGGTTCCAAGGTGGAACTGGCTGCCATCTTTCCGTGAGCTGTTAGAGAGGCCGTAGTGGATTTGCGTTGAGAGGGCTTCTCAGGACAGGTGTTCTTTTGTTGACCTTTCCTTTGGTGGATCACCCCTCTTTTATTAAGATCTTTTTCTTCATTTCTTTTAGGAGAGAGCTCTAGGATGGAGGTGTCAGAAGGAAATGCACTGGGGCCTGCTCCGGAGCCCCTCCCACCTCCCATGCAGACAGTGACGGGAGAAGCGGCAGAATGTTGGGACCCCTGAAGGTTGATGCCTGAGGGAGGTGACTGATGTGTGAGGTGGGGGCCTTGATGAGATGGCTGTGGCACACCCCACAGCCATGGCATGGTATGGCACACGGGCCCTCCTCTGTCTGTCTGGAGGAACGTGTCTGGTGTTGGGTGGACAGATGAGGCCTGGGAGGACAAGTAGAGGCCACTGGGCTTCCACACTGATCCCTCTGGGTTTTCTTCCACCTTTCTCTTGCCGTCAAGGTCCTCAGGAGATCTGAACTCCATTGTATCCGTACCCCTGCTGCGCAGCACCCTGACCTATTGCCACTTATCTTGAGGTTAAGTGGTTTCATGGGAGTTTGGGACTCTTAGAGAAGGTCAGCCCTCCTTCTGACTTTCATCTCTGATTAATGGAAAATGGAGCCTTATTTCTCTATTTCAATCTGCTTTTTCTTGAACCATGACTTCCCTCTCTTGATTGAAACACAAGTAACTTGTTCATTATCTTCTTTCCCCTCCCAGACATTGACAACTATTGGAGACGCCAAGGACAGTCTCTTCGGCCACCCCTTGCCTGTGCTCTTGACGGGCTGGTCGAGTGCACGAAACATGTTAGGTGGCAGCTGCCGGAGATACATAGACTCTGTTGTCATTTTTATTTCTCTTCTATCACTTATTACTGTGTTTTCCCTGCTTTGACTCCAGGCCTCCATGTAGTTTCTAATCCATCCCAGGTGCTAAACCGTAAAACCATGTTTGTGTGACCAATTCATCTTCCTCGAATGGCCTTTCCTAATCTGGAGTGAGCCTGGGGCTTGGCCGACATGTGTTGGACCCACTTTTGTTTCTTAAACTCAAAGCCCTTTCCTCTTCTGTGGATAGTGCACGAGAACTTGTTCATATCCTGGAATCCACATAATTAGTCCACCCTCTCTAATGCTCGGCTTCTGGTGTCTCCATTGGAACATGGGAAGGTCTTGGGAGCTAGGAGTTTCATTTGAAGTCGTGATAAGAGCCGACTTTTATGTTTTACTGCTGATAAAGGGATTTTCACTCATGCAGCCCTGGAAATGCTGTCCATTGACTAATGCGGCATTGGAAATAAATCCTTTATAAGCTGAAAGGAAAATAACACCCACTCGGTGTCTGGACCACGAGCCTGGAAAGCCTCCACTCGAGGCCGTAAAGCAGTGTGAGTGCCAATGGACTCCTGGAAATGTCCTTTTCTGCCCCATCCTGTGCTGGAGCCACTCGCCACAAACAGCTGTTGAGCCTTTGAAATGTGGGGAGTGGGCCTGACAAAGTCACATTTTCCTTTCATTTCCTCTCAGTAGTCCCAGGAAGCAGGGAGGAACACTCACGAATAAGAGAGGGCTGGTTGTTCAGACTTCTATTAGGTTTGTGAATTATTCTCTTGATCCTTCTCTTTGTGCCTGGAAAAATGAACAGTGATGGTGACGATGACATTTCTGAACCTTTATCGCGTGCTGTGTGTTTTAACATATGCACTGTCTCTTGAATCTTCACCTCCAACTTCAAGGGCGCTACAGAAAGCCTCTCTTTGATTGGAAAAGAGAAGGAAAGGAAATTGCGCAAGCTCACGTGGGGAGTTGGAGCTGCAGCCTGGAGCCCCACGACCCCACGTGTGTGTTTGTATTGCTCTCCAAGATCACTAAGCACTGTCTTTCCCCCGATGGTGAATTGTCCTAATGGGACCTAGACGACTTTCCTAAGGAGACTATAACAAACTCCTGCAAATGGTGTGGTTGGAGCAACAGAATGTTTTATCTCAAGGCTGCAGATGTCAGATGTTGTTTCAGTCACAGCTTTTGTGTTGCTGCAATAGTAAACCTGACAAGAACAACATAGAGGAAGAAAATTTTATTTTGACTCATGGTTTCAGAGGTTCAGTCCAAGATCGGCCAACTGCACAGCTCTGGGCTGAGCTGAGGCAGAACATCATGGCGGAAGGGCATGGTGGAGGAAAGCAGCTCAGGACCCGGCATTAGGAAGCAGAGAGAGCTCTGCTCAGAAGGGGCAGAATATGAACCCTAAAGACATGCCCCCGGCACCCCACCTTTCCTGCCACACCCCACCTGCCTGCAGTTACTGCCCAGCTAATCCTTGATTAGATCACAACTCCAATAATCCGCTCACGTCACCTCTGAGAATTCTTACATTGTCTCTCACTTGAGCTTTTTGGGGATGCCTCATTTCACACCTAAACCACAACAGAAGTCTAAGATCAAGGTGTCCACAGCCCAGGCTTTCTCTGAGGCTTGGAGGGAGAATCTTGCCTGCCTGCTTCTGGAGCCTGGGGCGCTTCTCTCTCCTTGGCCTGTAGATGAAGGACTCCTGTTTCCCCGCTCCACACGACCTTCTCCCGGTGGCCTCTGGCTTCACCCTACGACAAGCACAGCAGTCCTGTTGGTTGAGGGGCCCGCCCTCCTCCTGTGTACCCTCATTTTAACTCGTGTGTTTACAGTGACCCGATTCCCAAATGAGGTCACCTTCTGAGGTACTGGGGGTTAGGACTTCAGCCTATCTTTTTTTAGGAGGACACAATTTAACTCAGTAAAGGAGCCTATTCTATTTTGTTAGTACTGGGGGCTTTTTTTCCTGAGTTATTAGATTATTGTGCCCTGAGAACTTTCTGGAGCCAGTTTAGAATGATGGAGAGAGCACTAACCACACTGGGAATCAGAGGCCTGGTTTTGAATCCTGAGGCTGGAGTCCTTCACGCTTTCCTTTCCCTCTCTGTGGAATGGGGAGAGCAAGAGCAGCAGCATGGTGTCCCCTCCCTCCCCTCTCTTTCTGGAAGACCTTGCTAAGCGATGAAGAATGGATGCTGTGGCCAGTGCAAGACCCTCTTCCCTGCAGCCTCGGCCTGCCAGGTCATGCTCTTTCTGTCACATCTCTTGTCCTCTTAGCAGGGTCAGGGCACAGCTCTTCTCACAAGTCACACAGTGTCGCCACTTGGTATTGCAGGATGGGGAAGGAAGCAGCAGGGACCAACCCCCACAGCAGGCCGTGGAGAGAAAGCTGGACCACCGTGTCCTCTCTCTGGGCCCAGCACTGCAGTGCCCAGCCATGTGAACGAGGTGTGCTGACTTCCCCTCTCTGAGTCTCCGTTGGTTCCACTGCTGTCAGCACAGTCACATCCTGAGGTCCCGGAGTCCTGGGCCTGCCTTCCTTTCTGCTGACGGATGCAGAGCTAAGCCAAAGACCAATGAGGCTCCTCGAATCAGCTTTGTTTAGTCCACATTCATTTCCACTTGCTTCAGATTTGGGTGTTACTTTGGAAACATGGAAGAAAAGTCCAACCACTGCTCAGCAACCTGGCCTCCCATCTCTTGGGAGTTGGAGAACAGAGCTGTTGTCAGAGCAGATCGTCTTCCTGTGTCTGGAGGCCAGACCTCAAGAGATCCTGCTGCTGCTCTTGGGAATGTCCAGTTGTCTTCGCTCTGGACGTCTCTTACTTGGTGCTCCTGGGTCGAGTGCTGGGCTGTGCGTGGCTTATGGGGTAGGAAAACAGGACGGCAGAGGGTGAATAAAGAAGAGCTTGGAGCCACACCCATCTTTGTCCTCAGGTTAGCTGTGTCCCAGTAAGAAACAGAGAATGCTGAGTTTTGCACAACTTGTCAGGCTTTGGAGAAATAGAAACAGGAGGTGCCGCCCTAGCTGTCTTCCCTAGCTTCCATCTTCCGAGCTGCCCCATTCAGGGACTGCAGGGTAGATACTTGCTGCCTCCCAGCATAAGTTAACAATATGCTCAGTAGTGTTCAGTGATTTCAAGATGGTCTTTTAAAATGATTCTCTTTTAAATGGACAGATTTTATTTATTTATTTGTCTATTTATTTATGTATTTAGGTACTGGGGATTGAACCCAGGGGTGCTTAACCACTGAGCCACATCCCCAGCCCTTATTTGTATTTTATTTAGAGACAGGGTCTCACTGAGTTCCTTAGGGCCTTGCTAAATTGCTGAGGCTGGCTTTTGAACTTGCGATCCTCCTGCCTCAGCCTCCCAAGTTGCTGGGATCATACTCAAGTACCATTGTGTCTGGCTTTAAATGAACAGATCTTAATTGATAATGCAGCTTTTCTAAAAATATAGTTTTTGCTTTTAGAGACTTTGCTCCAAGTATGTAGAACTATTTCTCCCTGCATAAAGTTCTTAAGGTAAAATTTATCTTTTCATTATGATTATACCAATATCTGAAAACTTGTGCAATGACTATATATACAGAGGAGTATAATTTAATAAGTGTGTATTTGATCTTCAGCCCTGGATTAGATTACATTTCAATGAGAATAGCAGAAAAATCTACAAACAACGGTGGCTTCCTTCTGTACGTACCGGCGAGTTCCTTGTTACATTTAAGGAGCTGGAAGAAGTTCACCTGGTGGTCTGTGGCATCAGACAACAAGATTTCTCCTATCCTAGTTCTCTGTCACCTATATTTTCCTTTCCTGTGTGCATTTCACGGTCCAAGATGGCTGCTACCTCCAGCCATTACATCTACATTCTAACAAGCAATAAAGATCAGCAAGGGGCCCTTTCTTTGGAGGAATTTCCTAAGGGAAGTATTCTACTCATATCCCATAGCTACTTAGTGGTAGGGTTATAACTAGTTTGGAAAGGTTCTGGGAAATGTAAATTTTTATTCCAGTTTGCCTGTGCCTAACTAAGAAACAAGCGTCCTTTGTGGAGGAAAGGGTAGAGGAGAATAATTAGTAGTTTCTACTTCAGCACCACGCCCGAGAGCCAAGTGGGATGCTGGACAATTTAGGACTGCCCCAACCTGCCTTAGAGTTCCCTCTCTCCTCTGGTCTCTCCTGGCCTTTCTGGCCTCATTTTTAGTAATCTCCTCCTCACTGTCCTAATCTCTCCTATGCTTCTCTTGGGTCCTCAAGCTACTCTTTCCCAGGATCAGTCTCCACTCCGCTGCTCCTCTTGTCTGGAAGGCTCTCCTCCTTCCCCCCGCACTTCCCCTTCAGCACTGCCTTGATTTTATCCCCTGACTCAGGCTCTGCATGCTCAGGTGCTCCTCCCTGGTCTCTGAGGGGATGTTCTGCAGTCACCTCCTCTCCTGAGGCCTCTCCTTTGCTTCTGAGACGGGGGTGCCTTCTTAGCTACACACTAAGGTTCGCGTCCGTATCTCAAAACCATCTCTTTTCTCCCCTGGACTGTAAGCTCCCTGAGGGTAGCTCAGCACGTGATGGACCCTTAAGAGATGTGAGTTGAGTGAACGGATGCATCAGTATGTGAATGATCTGATAAAAAACATTAAATAATTTGACTTGGCTGATGATACAAAATTAGATAGTATATGTACGGAATATGAGCAGACGCCTGAAAAGTTAGAAACTTCGAGAGAGAACCAGCCTAGTGAGTGAAAAGCGTCTGTGAAACATTTCATTTTTCCTTCTACCCTGTTTTCTTGGGGGTGTTGTTTACATTTAGCTTAATAGTCAACTCAGACTCCAAATTAGTGAAAATGGCTGTTTTCTTTTAGCAATCAATTCATTTACTGGTTTAGCTTGACGGTTTTTCTCATTGGCTGTCTGGGGCTCATTTAGATGTGATCATGCAAATGAGGGATGCTGTTCTGTGGCCACCGCAGCCCATGGCTTCCCGCCTCACACATCAGCCTTCTCATTTAGAAATGGGGACAGTAAGAGCACCTGTCTCCTAGGCTGTTTTGGTTTGAACGGGTCACGCTGCACTAACCCATCTTCCCCATCTCAGGGCTCAGCGCAGCAAAGTTTTATTTCTCACTGACACAAACTCTACTGTGAGACAGGTGACACTCCAGACAAGGACAACATGTCACAGACTCAGCTGTGTTCTCGGTCACCTCCATCTTGTGACATAGCCACTTCAGCATTTGGCTTCCAGGAAAGGGGAAATGTTCAACATCTCTCGCAAGGAGAAAAATGCAAATTAAAACCACACTGAGATTCCATCTTGCTCCGGTCAGAATGGCAACTAACAAGAACACAAGTAACGGTGAATGTTGGCGAGGATGTGGGGAAAAGGCACACTCAGGCATTGCTGGCGGGACTGCAAATTGGTGCAGCCACTCTGGAAAGCAGCGAGGACATTCCTCAGAAAACTTGGAAGGGAACTGCCATTTGACCCAGCTATCCCACTCCTCAGTCTATACCCAAAGGACTTAAAATCAGCATATTACAGTGACACAGCCACATCAATGTTTATTGCAGCTCCATTCACAACGGCTAAGCTATGGAAACAACCTAAGTGCCCTTCAGTGGATGAATGGATAAAGAAAATGCGGTATATATAGACAAATGGAGTATTACTCAGCCATAAAGAATGAAATTATGACATTTGCTGGTAAATGGATGGAACCGGAGACTCTCATGCTAAGTGAAATAAGTCGTTCCTGCAAAACCAAAGGCCTAGTGTTCTCTCTGATATGTGGATGCTAACCCACAACAAGGGAGGGTGGAGAGGAGGAGATTAGAAGTTCATTGGATTAGACAAAGGGGAATGAAGGGAAGGGAAGGGAGGGGGAGGGGAATAGGAAGGACAGTAAAATGTATGGGACATGACTTTCCTAACCTTGTATTTGAGTACAAGGGGGACCAGGGGAACTCCCCATCATGTATGGCCACAAGAATGGGATCCTATTATACATACAATCATCCTTGTATAATATGCCAAAATACACTCTGCTGTCATGTAGAGCTAAAAAGAACAAATCAAAAAAGAAAGAGTGCAGGGAAAAGGGGCCGCACCCCCGCTCAGCTCTAAAGCCCCCCAGTGGGCGGGGCCTGTGTCCCAGCTGCTCAGAGCACCAATCAGGTCAGAGCTGGTCGCTTGGCCCCACCTAACGCTAGGGGACAGGGACACTGGGAGAACGCATGGACTCAGCCTGGAGGAGCTGCAAGGGTTGAGGGCGCAGGCCCTGCGTTCCGTGGGTGTTTCCTGAGAGGTGAAGTTTTATTTCTCTTTACCCCGGCCCCGCCTCCTCCTCTCCAAACAGGTAGTGATTGGCATGTGAAGGAGCCCCTCTCCAGGTCCCCTGGGCAGCGCAAGGATGGAGACAGAAGTGGCATTCAGTAGGCACAGTGACGACCACGATGACAGGGGAGGGGTCGCAGCCGGCCGTGCTGCGGAGAGGAGCTCGCGAACTGGCTGCGCACAACCAACAGGACTTCAGAGAAAAGGGTCGGAAGGGAGGATGGGGAATCTGTGAAACAGGAGCGGATGCTCCCGAGGCCTCACAGTGTCCGGTGTGAACGGTGCCACGCTGGGAGAAACAGACAGAGGCAGGCTGAGAAGTCCAGGCAGACTGCTGGAATATCAACTTACTGAAGAAGCAAACGGCCCGGCCAGTTCAAAGCCACCGCTCCTCTGTGGCCAGGTTCCAAGCCCCGCCTGGCTGTCCCTCCCCATCCTTCCACCTTCTGGACTCCAGATCCCAAGGAAAGAAGCAACTCATGCTTTTGACCGACTCCATCTCTTATTCCATGAGCAGAGACAGCCTGCCTTCCACTACCCAGGCCTTCTCTGTCATTTTTGTGCATTTTGTGATAAAAATATGGAGAAATGGCTTTGGAACAAAAATATCATCTTCATATTTTTTTCAGACACTTTAATCTTCCTGTTATTCTCTAATAGCTGGCAGGGTTGGGTAGCTCTATCTGGAGCTCCATCTCTCTCATCTACTTAAGGAGAAGAGGATTGTGAAGAGACCTT
The DNA here is from genome assembly GCA_020662805.1 of Glaucomys volans. Classification (NCBI taxonomy): domain Eukaryota; kingdom Metazoa; phylum Chordata; class Mammalia; order Rodentia; family Sciuridae; genus Glaucomys; species Glaucomys volans. Next base: position 160,396 of record JAJEJO010003574.1, on the reverse strand, counting down.
TGATTCATCTTTTCATCTGTTGTTTTCCACATTTTCAGAAAGTGAGCAAATGTCATCGGACTTTGTTCTTCTTTCCTGAGTAACATGTTCTTTCTGTCTCTATGGAAACCTTCCGGAAGTGCTATCAGTAATTTTTTTTCTTTTTTTTTTTTGTAGAAACCATTGATTCTTTATGCTGTAGGAACTCTGTCTCCCTGCAGGAAATGTGAGGATCTCTGGATTGGGCCCAGTTCTCTTACAGGGTGTTCCAAAGTCAAGTTGCTCAGGACATCCCAAGAAGCAGGTGAAAGTCCAAAACTGGTGGAGGAATTTAGGTGAAGTGTAGTTTTCAAGGCACCCTAGCTCAGACCCCTGAGCTCCAAGTGGAGTCTGAGGAAACCCTGGGAAAGAGGAGACCCCCAGGGAGAACATGGCAGCTCCTATCATGGGTGAATCTTTTTAGGACTGGTTGGTGAAAAACAAAGACTGTTGAGGCGTGGATTGGGGCATTAGCCAAGGGAACTGGGATCCTGGGGCTTTCTCTATGTATGCTGGAATAAATGAAGGTCAAAAGGAATCAGTCATGGCCAGTCCAAGCTGTGGTTACCTTGCCTGGACAAGGAAAAGCTGGAGCTTGCCACTCCTTTGGTGGCAAGGCCTGCCACTCCACCCGGCTGAACCCCTGAGAGCTCACAGTGGGAACGGCAGCCAGGGAGGTGTGGGCGTGTTGCTATCACTCTAGTGGTCTGGGAATTTGAGTTAATAGGAAAGAGAGGGAGGACTGGAATATAACAGGCTAAGAGAGAGCCGACTGTATCAGACGCCCACGGGAGCAGAGGGCTTAGAAGTCATTTAAAAAAAAAAATAACCTGGCTTGCAGCAAAGATTGATGATAAGAGAAGAAAGAAAAGGGAAAGACCTTCTGAAAGTGCTTTGCCTTGCTCAGGAGGTAATTTACTTACTGTTTCACGTGGCAAGGGATGCAAAAGGAGTTTCCCGGGCTGGGTAGGGGGGTCTCGGACTTGGCAATCAGCAGGAGGCTTAAGATAGAGTTTCCTAAACCTTAGTGTGCATATAAGTAAGGATTAACCCACTCTAGTGTGGGAGGGTGGACTTCTGGTGACTGAATGGCATGCGCATTTAGATACAGATTGCGGAGGACACGAACCTAGACCAAGTGCAATGCCAGAAATGTAAGGAGGGATGTCTCTGAGCCAAACAGGTTTCCCTCAAAATAACTTCCACGTGTTAAGATGTAACCAAGAGCATGTCATCTGAGTCAACCCCCCTAACAGTGCATGGGATAGATAAAGGTATTGTGTCTGTCTTACGGTGGGACGGACTGAGGCTCAGTCAGAGATGTCATGGGACCAGAGCACACAGCTGAGATGAAGGGGGTTGAGATTCCAGATCCCTAACTCAGAGTTGGGCCTCTGAACTGCTGCCTTTGCTAAGTGACTCCTGGGAGACAGGACCCAGGCACCAAGATCAGGGTGAACACGTGTCTGCCTCAGGCAGAGGTCGCAGGCAAAAGCACTGGTTGAAATCTGTACTGTTTCTTACCTGCTTTTCTTGGCTCCCTGACCTCAGATCCCTGGTCTGGTTGGTCTTTCTTTTGTCTCATTTGCTGTCTTTTCTCTTCCTTTGTTTGTGCCCACATCTTAGACTGTGGTTTCCATCTGCTTTCTCATTCTCTTTTGCTCCTTGTTTATATTCAAGCAGGCAGCAGACTCGTGGTTAAAGGTGCGGTTTCTTATTCCGGCTGCCTTAGTTCAGATTCTAGCCATGCTGCTGGGCTGGCGGTCCTGATCTCTTATGCTTCAGTTTCTTATGCTTTCGTATCACCTACGGCTATACAGCAAACCATCTCCCAGCTCAGAACCTTACCACTCTCCTAGCAGCTAAGTCGCACACAACTCTGCAAACTGGCCAGCATGTGGCCCAGGCGGCTCAGCATAGGTAGCCCCTCTGTGATCCTGGGGAACGGGAAGGGGTCAGGAGGGGTTGGGAGTGCTTGACCAGAGTGGAGGGGCATCCATGATGGCTTCACTGACAAGCCTGGGGGCTCAGGTGGGAGGGATGGAGCCGTGGGGACTTGCCGACCCCTCTGTTTCCATGTTCTCCCCACATTCCATCATCTAGCCCAGTCTTCCTGGCTGGATCACCAGAGGCCACAAGTAGAATCTGCTCATTCTTTGGAGGGGTACTGAAGTTTGAACCCCTCTGTACCCCTGAGCTACATACTCAGACTTTAAAAAATATTATTTCTTATTCTTATATTTATTTTGGGATAGTGTTGCTAAGTTGGTGAGGCCCTCTCTGAATTGCTGAGACTGGCCTTAAACTTGTGATCCTCCTGCCTCAACCTCCCGAGTCACTGGGATTACAGGTGTGCACCCTAACACCTGGTCAGAACCTGCCAATTCCTAACATAACATCAATTCTGCTGTATTTTATTGCTCAAAGGGAATTGTGAGACTATCCTAAGTTTAAGGGTTGCAGAGATGGACTGACTCCATCTCCTGGTGGGAGATGCAGGTGCAACAGGTTGGGGGTGGGGGCCAAGGGAGACTTTTTTGCAGACAGTCCACCCCAGGCAGTATAAAGGATTCTTCCTAATTGTGCTGTTGAGGTAGGTGGTTCATATACTTGACTCGCTCACTCCTCACAGCACCTTCATGAGCTATCAAGAGAAAAGTGTGATGAGTTATAGAGCCTGGGGTTCTACTGAGATGAATGCATTCCAGTGCACAGGGCGTGGATTCGCTGGTACGATGCTCGTAGTAAGCCAAGCATCCGCGCTAATATAAGAAACTAAAACGTTTATCAGTTAGGTGACGTCTTCAAAGGCAAGGGCACACTAAACTTCTTCAACCAGTTCATTTCTTGGTTGTTACCTCAATCAAAACTTGAGTTCCAAAAGGGTTTGAGGAAATTAGTCTAAGAATGAATTTACTATCTGAAATAAGACCTGCTTGCCTAACAAACCAGGAACTTACCAAGGTTCTTCTTCTCAGTGGTTTTGGTGGCAGTGGGGAATATTTTCTGTCCAGCATGTCTGACAGGGTCGCAGCATATTACATGGGTCATAAACTCATGGAGCTGGGCCACGTCCACAACCTTGGCTTCTGAGATTTATTGCGATTTCTGACGAGGCTCCCATGAGTAATGAGGTGCCACCATCCAGGTAGAATCACATAGGCACTGCACAGATCCAGTGAGCTGAATATGTCGAATCCATTTCATCTTATGGATATGAGCAGACTTGTTCTGTCCTTTCTTGTGAAATCCTACCAAGCTCTTCTCTGAAGATTTCCATGACTGACTCCGCAACCATAGAGTTGAGCACTGCCGGCTCCAGGCCACCTCTGTGGAGGACACCAGGGGACTCTGGCTTCAGTGAATTCAAGCAGTCACACCTCTCAGAACACTAATGCTTTATTCATAAGGAGGCGGTGGATGAGGTTGAGCCAGGCGGGACGGCAAAACACTGAGGAAGTGGGGGTGAATGTTTTCAGGGCTCTCACCAACATGGGCAGAGACCGTCCACATCTTATTTAGCAGGTAGTTAAAAGACTTCAACATTGTGGTAGAATTAACTGAAGAATCATTTAAAGTCCACACCTGTTATCCCAGTGACTCAGGAGGCTGAGGCAGGAGGATCTCGAGTTCAAAGCCAGCCTTGGCAAAAGTGAGGCACTAAGCAACTCAGCAAGACCCTGTCTCTAAATAAAATAAAAAGTAGGACTGGGATGTGACTCAGTGCTGAGTGCCCCTGAGTTCAATCCCTGGTATCAAAAATGAAGTCCATGAAAAAGGTCGACTATCACTTGCTTTCTGGGTCACTTGTAGGTGATTTAAATCACGTCCCCTTTGTACCTTCAATCATTATGTCTTGCAAAGATTAGGTTCTGCTTTTATGCTTCCATTGCTTCCATTGCACTGAGCACACTGTATTGTATTGCTTACCCTCTTGATTTAATATGTTAATTTGTAATAACAGAAAGAGTCCTGAAGTGTAGTGACTTAAATAAGATGGAAGCTTCATTTCTCTCTCACAAAGCCATCTAGTAATGGATAGTCCACAGTTCCTGGCATCCTAAACATGGGCTTCCATCTTTGGGCCCAAGGAAGTGGTTGGAGTTACTATCATCTCCCAGCCACTGAGACACAGGAAAAGATCCAGGAGGGAGGAGAAGCAGCTCTGCCCATATGATCATGGTGCAGAAGTTGAACGCCTCATTGCCGTTCTCATCCCCTTGGCCAGATGCCACCAGGTATCTGTAGCTGAGTAAAGTAAGTTTGGGGAAAATAATCTAACAAGACCACCGTGTTCCTTTGAGTTGATGGTAGAGATTCCGTTATTAAAGGGAAAAAGAAAGCAGATACTGCAAGATGATGAGCAGCTCATACAAGATGAACTCCTTGAGGGTCAATATTTTTATTCCTTTGGCCCAAGCAGGTCCTCATTAAGTGCTTGTTTAATTCAAACACTGTATAGAATTTTCCTGGATGTGCATTGATACACCAAGACCTTCCTTTAGCAGTTTATGCAATGTGGTCATTCCTTCATGGGTGGCAGGTATTTAGGAGGACCTCAACATGTCCCAGATTCTTTGCTAGGCCCTGAGTGTGTAGCAAAGAACAAGAGCAACAAAATCTTTCCTTTCAACATGTTCATCCAGTGAGGATGACAGACATCCAGTCAATACATGGAAATAATTTAAGTGAAGGATTTCAAAAGTGTTGTGTCATAAAAGTCCAAGAAGTTATGGAAATATATAATATGGACACCAACTCCATTAGGAACTCAATCCTCAGGGAATGCTCCCTGAGAAAGTGCATGTTTAAGTTCAGTTAGTCAAGAAGTAATTATCGAGCCGGTGCTCCCTGAAGATCTCGGAGCCACCCCACCAGCTCACTGCTGGACTACTTCTACACTAGAGAGAAATACAGCTTGTCTTGTTGCAGTCACTGATAGTTTGGATTTTCCATGACCAGTAGAGAAGTTTATCTTAGCTGGTACAATAGGTAAGATTCTACATTTCATCAAGACAAGTAACTCACAACGGAAGAGAAAGACAGAAGTCAGCACTGTGAAGAAAATCATCCTGGGTGGCTCCTTCGGAATGAGACCTCAAGGTGTCATCCAAGATGTGAGATTCCAGGTGACTCGTGGTGTGAAAAACCACCGGCAGAGGTGTGGCGATGGGCAATCAGTATGGCAGGGGGCAATGTGGCCATAAGAGGACCAAGACAAATAGGGACACTGCCCCCCTGTTCAGACAGAGCAAAAGAATAGAAGAGAGGTGTGGCGTATGGTGGCTTCCTAAAATCACTCACTACATACTGAGTTAACTGCCCCAAACATCCTCTCACATACTGATACCGTCAGAGGAATCTCACACAGAAGCGCTAGGGGACGTTGACTTATTTCGCTCTCCATTTCACTCTGATAGCAGTTACCAAAGTGTTCCTCTAACCTCCAGCCACAAGGGAAGGCTGCCCTAAATCTGAACCAGTGACCAGAGGTGAATTCATTTGTGTTTCATTTAATGACAGACTGTGGTTCATCCAGCCAACTTCCATTTGTGAATCATAGATTTTAGACTAGCATGGTGGCATTAGTCCATGTTAAAGCTGATTAACCTTTTGGAAAGTGTGTAATAGATGCTTGGGAAGAGAAAGCAATGATTTATGTGCTTTCCCACAGAGAAGTTGTGCTTTACCCACCAGTGAGGATGCTTTTCTTAGCATTCTGAAATGCAGGGTTTTGCTGTTGGACTGGAGACCATGTTGAGAGTCATTGGTATATTTGGTCATCTCTCCTAAGTTTTTTTTCTTCCTTCCCTAGTCTGATTCAGTGGGACTGACAGGAAGATGCTTTTTTGAATGATTGGGGACCAAGTGTGGCATAAGCAGTGTTGTCCTGTGCACAGAATGAAACTGGACACATCACTTCTCTCTCTGACAGTCAACAGGAGTCGTGAGTCTTCCAGAAGGGCAATTTGGATACCTTGGATGCAAAGGCACCTACCCATTACCTCTGACTTGTCTTATCCCCATGGCCCACACTTCTCCTTCACTGAGTTTGATTCTATCAAGGTTAAACCTCATCACCTAACATTTACGAGGAATCCCTGAGAAGGTTACTGAGACCATGAGGCTAAGAATGACTTGTGTCTTGGATAGGGCGTTTCATGGTGTCCGAGGGAGAGCACTGGCTAGGAGTCAGGAGATTCTTTAATTTCAAGCTCACCCTCTGATTCCCTCATCTGGTGACCTTTAGCTCTGTTCCCAGAAACTCAGTTGCAGATGGAATAGCCACACTTTCCAGACTAAGCTATTGGGAAGGCCAGAACTGTGAGTGAGTAGGAACATGGAAGCCGGTAACGATAAGAGCATCCAGTGTGAAAGAAGACACAAGAGAATGATGAAGAGAATGGATGGTGGAGTCAGAAAAGCACTGTTAGTTGTGTGACCTTGCACGATACTTGATCTCTCTTTGGCTGTCAGAGAAGAATGAGAAAAGTGGTATTCTGAGGATACCATGGCAAGTTAAATAGGTCCATGCACGTGGAGCACTTAGCACAAACCTAGCACCCAATAAATACTCAGCAAAAGGCAGATTTTAAGTTTATTGTTAATAATAATGATTAGCAAACAAACAAACACTTCAACACACTGGATGGTTTAGTTTGGCAGCCTCAGAGAGGGGGAGATGGAACAGTGTCCCTTATTAACAACAAAGCTGCAATGGCGTTCAGAAGAGATTTACAGCCAGCACCCTCTGGGAGGTTTGAAGTGTAGAAGTGGTCGAAGTTTCTTCAAAAGAGGGAGACTTAGAAAATGGGAATTTCTTGATAGCTCTTAGAAGTTTAGGTAGCAGACAGAATTGTTTTCCTTCTGTATTCATCCACCTGGGGGAAGGGTGTGTATGTCTTTTACATTTTCAAGGAGCTTCATTTTTGCTCCCAAATCTCTCCTTTCAGGAAAGAGAACACCCTCTCTAGTCAAAGGGTCAATCCTGATTTGCTTGAGCCCTTCAGGGAATCACCACTGCCAATATGTTATTTTAGAGGTGGGAATGAGATGCAGTTCTGACCCATGAAAAATAATGACATTGGCTGGGAGACGTCTCAGAATGAATTTTTCTAGAAGGTTCTGTTTCACTCTTAAGCTCAGAAGGAGACAGTCTGTTTTGTGCTAGAGTTTGTTTCTTCCCTGTGGGAAGCCTAGAACGGTGTGGCCGCCATCTTGTGACTTGAGTTAACCTGAAGTGAAGTGCCCACCCAGAGGAGTGGTGGAGTCTGAAAATCAGAGGTGGAGATTGTTCTAAGTAGGCAGCTCTCTCACCTACCAACGGCTTCTTCTGAAATCTGCTTCGGGTGAAGGTTAGGTCCTAACTTCACTCAGGTTTTATCCCTCTTGTGTTCCTTCAACACTGGAAGTGTAGAATTTGGGTTGTGCTCTTGTTTTTAGCTATTGCATAGTTGAGGGCCCATCATGGATCTTGTCTATTTTCCAAGTTAGAGAGGAGTATCTTCTTGTAAATCGGTGGCAGAATAGAAAGAAGGTATTTGTAGCCCGAGGACCTGGGTCCTTGTCTTCAAGCTACCTCTCGGTAGCCCTGAGCTTTTGATAAATTGCCTTCCACTCAGCTCAATCATTATCTTTAAAATGATGTTGATAACACAATTTTCCTTCCTTGCAGCAGAGAATGAAGTAAGATAGCGTACACAGTGTGTGCACTGACAGTTCTAAGACGCACAGGAATACAGACATCAGTGACTCCGTTAGCGATTACGAGATCTCATCTCAGGTCCACAGCTAAGAAGGAAGCGTGCTGTCGACATTCCGGAGTGCTTTGACTTTCTCTTTTTATCTCTATGAGTCACCAGAGAAGAAATTCAAACTGATTTTTATTCCAGGGTAATGTAAGAAGGACAACCCAGAGGGTGTAATTCATCCCTTCTACTCCTGGAAGTATTGAGCCTGGTAAAACCTGATGAAAACAACTTAATCATCCCCTCTCCATCAAGGTAAGAGTCTTTCCATCTTCTTTGGCCCCTACTTCAAAGGTGAGGTAGGAAGTTGAAATGCTTTTCTTTCCTGGGGAGAAGTAGAATCCATTGTGGGAATGCAAGAATGGTACTGTTTTTTGGACATTGCAAAGTCAAATCTCCAGACCACGCACCGTAAGGACCATGACTGCTGGAGTCTGAGATCTAGCTCACAGGGATTAGAGAAAACCCTGTGACTTCTACCTAAAAGACAGACCTGGGAGGGTGCGTGGAGTGGGCTCTATTTCTTTTAGGTTTCCACCATTTCCTCCGTGGGTACGATTCTGTGGCAGGACATGAGATGGCAAGTTGTTAAGATCGGAATTAGATTTTTAGAGACTTCTATTCAGAAGCAGCTATGCCGTAAAAGCCAATCTGATAGTGAATTAAGCCTGAAAACCATATTGAGAAGAGACTTTCCGACCAACCATTTAAAGTTGTAGAAATGGTAGGTCTCAATGAAAACACCTCTAGGGGCTGTATGGGAAATATTGGGTACAATGTGGTTGCTCCCAAGATTGGGGTGGGGGTGCTTGTAGCTTTTGTGCTTCTGTGCACAGCTTAAATAGCTCAAATTATGGCATTTGTAGGTAAATGGAGGATGTTGGAGACTGTCATGCTAAGTGAGATCAGCCAATCCCCAAAATCCAAAGGCCGAATGGTCTCTCTGATAAGTGAACGATGATGCATAATGCGGCGTGGTGGGGGGGG
>JAJEJO010003574.1:131037-151543 GCA_020662805.1 Glaucomys volans | reverse complement strand
TTGTTTACTCAAGTTGTTGGGAGGTTATATGATCTGTGGATCTTATTTCAGACTAGCAAAGACAGCATTGCAAAACCAGTGATAGGAAAGAAAATTTCTGTGGTTCAACAGAATTCTTTAATTTTATAACCAGTTGATTGAGGGTCATGTGGATGTAACCTCTCTCCTTTCAGAAATCATTTGTCAGTGCCAACTCCTCCCACCTCAAAAGGATTTGAAGAAAAGGAAATTCATTCACTGGCAAATAATTTAGTAATGAGTCAAAGAGCTAGTGCCATAGAAGAACAATTTAGAGGACGATTTTTATTTCTCTGGATAAGTAACTAATCCGTTTTGTGATTTACAGTACTGATCACAAATGTGTATTCGCACACATCTGACCATTTCTCCTTTCAGGTTATTTTTGTATAGCAGGTTTATTTCTTAAACTGTGTTTCTTGGTTACCACTTTTTAAAAGTGCTGAAATCTGTGTGAGTATTTCATGTGGAATGTCGAGCTAGTTTCAAGTGGCAAATTGTACTATAATGAAAATTGCAACCCAAACCTTTTCTGCATATTTACTAGACGTTGGCCCATTCTGTGCATGGGTCCGTAGCTCGTTTTTCATAGGATGTTAATCCTGAGACAACCAGACTTTCTTGAGTATTGTTTTCATCTGTAAAGAAGGTTAGAATAAAATCCCTGGACTGATGAAAGGTGAAACTGGCCCTCTTGGTGCAGCAAGCTACAAAACTGTATATGTTTATTCCTCATGACTTGGAATTCCCAAAATTGAGTTAAAAATGTAAATATAATATCTTGGAGGCCTGTCATTACGACATTCTTACTTAGGCTTACTGTAAAACAAATGACTTAACAAAATAAGCCTGGATCATGGAACACAAAGTACAAGCTAAACTGCAGTTAAACTGAGGTCAGAGGGACTGTCTAGGGTTTGTTCCCTGATGTGGAGACACACTGGAAAAAAGGGGGGAAAGCAAAATATCTGGTTAAGAGAGCGTAGCAAGTGGCAGGGCCAAGGAAGCCGTGCTGGCCAAGTCTAGTACTGCCGATACATACAAAGGGCAGGTGCTAAAAGGCAGCTGGTCCTCCATTCAACTTCCTGTTCCCACACAGGGTGCACCTGATGATCTGGGTGCGCTTGCTCATTGAAGAAGAATGTGGCCTCAGAATCCCTCTCCACTCTGAGCTCCACCAAGCTGCTACCCACTCATTCGTGACACATGGAATGAAGCACTTTTCTTTGCTCACATTAGGGTGTTCTCTCAGAACACGAATGATCCCAGAGTAAAAAGGAGACCAAGCTCAATCTGGTGCTGTTTAAGAAGGAGGTCCTTTAAATTGATGCAGGGAATTGCCTGCTAATTGTAAAGCTCCCAGTGGACAGTATCTCAGAAAGCCAGCTAGTCCATCTGAAGACAGTTGTTCTCCTAAGCCAGAACACATACAGTTAAGAGATATAACTTACTTAGGTGCTCTAAGATTAGAGAGACAGTGAGGGAGAGAGAGAGAGAGAGAGAAAAAAAAGAGAGAGGGAGAGAGGGAGAGGGGAAGGAAGGCAGAGTCAGACAGGCAGACAGATAAACACACACAGTGGTTCTTGCAGACGAGAGATAATGATGCCTTTGATTTTGTAGGCACAATCGCGTAATTTATGTACAGGAAGATTTTCAGGTTTGTTATTTAATATTTGGGTTTGGGGAAAATGTACTGCAGATATCCAGCCCCTTGGTTGTGTTCCCTTGTAAACAACTTAGAGTTTGGGTGTTTATAATTTTCACCCTAACCCAGATCTTGTGTTTAAAACACCATGAATATTACAACTGGAAAACCCTCAGGGATACTTATTGGAGAACGTGACTGCAAAATAAGAGCCATCTAGTTTGCTTCACCCTTTTGGGAGGCAAAACATCGCAAAACAGCGAAATGCTGCATCTCTGCCATATCTCCCCCTGGAATTTCTGACTTGATTACTGAAGTAAATGGTTGGGGCTTTTGCTCTTCTCTTTAGCTGTTCTGGATGTGAGTTTTTTCTGAAGGAAGTAAATTTTGATCTTGAGGGTAATTCATTCTTTCAGGGCAAAGGCATTGGAGGATCAAACTGAGCCTTCAGTCTTCTTAGGAGCAAATAGAAAATGCCAGGAGTCTATCTGACCCCAGGCAGATTGATGGCTCCGTGTCTGGTGAATCCTGAGGTTCACACTCTCCGACCCCTATTGTCTGGACCTGGCAAAGGCACAAGATTAATGTCACCATTGAGGCAGCCCGCACTGGATGTTGGAAATACAGACCTCACCTTTAACTGGGTTGTAGATCAAAAAAGCTTTCTACTGAGACAGACCCTGGGAAGAGATTTGCAAATCAGGGAGAGAGATCCATGTCCAAAGGGAAAGCCAAGGCCTTAGGAGAAAAAATAACGTGCCTAAGAGCTGAGATGGAAGAGACCACAGGCATCTCATATCTTAGCCGGGGCTGCTGCTGGTTTCTGTTAGCTGGGAGTGAAGGCAAGGAGGGGGCAGAGATTCGTCTGCAGTTGCAACCTGTGCCCGTGGATGACAGACACGGGGTCACCTTTGAGATCCCAGCAGTAGAAGCAGGGTGCTTGTTTGCCATCATTTAGCTCCCACTTCAACGTGCAAGTTTAAAAACTTGCTTTCATCGAAAGAAGTTTAAAGGGTCTGTTTGGAGTGATCATTTACCATCCCTCTTCCCCTGGGCAAAACATTTAGATGATTTACTTCCACAGAAAGTAGGAGGACTAAGATTAATCATAAAATGCACTCTGCTGAAATAGGAGTGTGCATCTGGCTGGCATCCAGAACAGGAGTGGTCAGTGGTCTCAACTTCTGACTGCAAGGGTCACAAATGGAGAGGGGGTGAGTGTCCAGGGGCTATAATTCACTCCTGGTTTTGACTCATTCTTTGGTTTCAGTGTTTATTATTCTTCATTATTGATTTATTTGCTTTGTATCCAAATATCATTGAGTTCTGAGCTTGGTGTTTGGTTTCAAAGTCCTTTCTGTCTGTTGCAGAGGAGGTGGGGGTGGGGCGGGTCCCACCTGACGCTTCGCCCTGGTGTTTCACCTTGACGTTTCATTGACAGACGCAACTCTTTAAGAACAGGAATCTTCAGATCAGATCATGCCTTAATGAGGACCCTCCAGTGACTTCCCATCCCATTTAAAACAACATTCACGCTCCTCCTCTGACTTCAGTAGCTCATAGGAGTGAAGTGTTCCCACCAGTCTGAGCACTGTCCCCAATGCTGGCTGTGTGACCTCTTCTTTTTCCACACATGTTTTGCACTTGGGGACTTTGCATTGGCAGTTCCCTGTCTACAGCCCTTTGTCCCATGTCTTTGCACACCTGGATCCTCCCTGTGGTTCGGCTGTCTGCTCAAGTGTCATCTCCATCAGAGGCCTTCCCGAGACCCAAGTGACTTTCAGTTCAGACACAGTTTTATTGATGTGGCAGCAATATCCCTATCCGGTGTCCTTTTCTTTATTTACTTCTGGTTCTCTCCCATTCAGATGCTAGCACCCGAGAGCCACGGCCTCTCCGCATTGTCCACGGCCAGCTCCACGCGTCCCGAGTGCTGCAGACAGGATCATTTATTAAATATGCATCCAATTAATGCATCAAATGTGCACTTCTAAATCTCTCATGGATCTGTTTTAAAATGCAGGTTCCTGGGTCCTGCCATCAGAGACTCCAAACTGGGAAGTCAGTTGTGAATCTTAAGCATCTTTTCTTCAACCCACAGATGATTTTGGCACACATTAGTTCAGTTGTCCCTAAACCTTTGTGATCACCTCTACAGCAGGAAAACTTTGAGAATGCAATGTGAATATATGTGTTTTTATTTATTTGCAAGTTTTGTACATGTATTATGAAAACCTTTAAAAGGATAAGAAATCTAAAAAGAAATATTTGAAAAGTAATTCTTATTTTGTCAATAGTACAATGAGGCTTGTATTCTTAAGAAATGCTAATAATACTCCACATGCTTCGTTTTGAGACCTTCTTGCTAATTGTATTTGCCTACTCTCAGCAATATCTCAAGGTTCATTAGATATGGAGGGAACCAATAAGGAGTAAAACAAAGTTTAATTCTTTTCTTGATAATTGCTTTTTTAACTTTAGTAACATCATGGCAAATCTAACTTGGTTATAGTTTTTAGCATGAGAGTATTAGCTTGGAGTATGAAAAGCGTCTGTTCTTCCTTTCTCTTGCGGTTCTTGTGATTCCTTTTGTATTATATCAAACTGGAGGTTCGTTGTGGGCATTAGACTTGTATGGGCCATTGTTCATTTCGGTAGCATTAATTTAGTTATCACTAAATACTGTAATCACAATTTGACTTTAAAAGGTCCCTATAACCCTTTTCAGTGGGAAGACATGAGGGTCCCTCTGTGCAGGGTTCCATGTTGTAGAACTCACAAGTGGGGCCAAGTTGCCGGGGGTGAGTGACCCAGGACACATGGGGACAGCATAGTGAATGGGTGCATTCGTGTATTTAATGAACTTAAACTTTGAAGATGAAAACAGAAGATCAAGGGAGGGTAACACAAACGGATTTGGAGGAAATGGCAAAGCATTTAGATAAGAGTAAAGAGTTTTGCTTTATCCTAAGTACAAAGGATGTATCGAAGAATTGATGCAGAAGGGTCCTAGAGCCATGTTTGTGAGGGAGTTGTCTTTTTTATTTGTGGGGTGGTGGTCGGTATTGAACCCAGGGGCACTCAACCACGAGCCACATCCCCAGCCATTTTTTGTATTTTATTTAGAGACAGGGTCTCACTGGGTTGCTTAGGGCCTTGCTGTGGCTGAGGCTGGCTTTGAATTCATGATCCTCTTGCCTCAGCCTCCCAAGTTGTTGGGACTACAGGAGGGCACCACCTTGCCTGGTGTGCGTTTTATTTTGTTTTGTTTTGTTGCTTCTTTTTATTTTATTTCTTTTAAATCAAAGTGTAGTTGACAAATAAAATTTGTATAGTTTGATTGTATCCAAGATGGTGTTTCATGTGTATGTGTTGTGAAATGTCTAAATCAAGTCCATTAATCGACACATACATCCCAGTGTACACTTATTTTTGTCGTTGTGGTGGTGAGAACAGTCTACATCTATTCTCATAGCAATTTTGAGGCACACAGCATGTCATTATTACTTATAGCCACTGTACTGAAAGATCTCCCAAACTGAGCAGCTTTGTGCTTCTAAAAGATGGCTGTGTTGCCCTGTGGAAAGGACACTGGAGAAACCAAGGATGCAAGTTCAGGGAGGGGCCTCTGTTTGTACCTGCAGATAGGAAATAGGCAGGTACAAAGTATATTGGAAGTACAATTAATGGGGTTAGGTGACAGACTGGACATGGGATGGGGTAAAAGAAAGAGAGAAATCTTTGTTGATTGATGGCTTGTGTGTGAGATATAATTCCTTACGATCCAGGATTCAGATGTGGCCATTTTTAACACTCATTTCCAAGAGCTGCTCATTGTAATCATCTGCTGCTACTTGCAGAGTTTGGCTGTGGTCACTTTGAGAAAAATCTTAATTATGCCAGAAAGGCCTTGGGCTTGACTTAGAGACCCTGTCAAACCTACATATTCCAATATCTTTCCTTGAAAGTGCATGGAGCACTTACTAAGAAGAGATTGCATCAAATTTTCATTGTTTTCCCCCCAAATCACAAGACTGTCAACATCAGTGCATGACCAGGAAATAAAGAATTAAAAAGTAGCAAAAGCAACAATATGAGAGTCGAGACATGATCACCATATCCTTTAAAAAAAAAAAAAAAAGGACAGTGAATAAAGATGTCTTGAATAACAGAAATGAAAGTAGGAAATGTCAAGTATAACTAACGAATCCTAATGTGGCCCACTTATTAAATATAGCCAAATACACATCTTCTAAAAATACAGAATACGGAAGTGACTTATCTGCAAGTTGGACTTGCAACCTTGCCAACACGTGATTCTCTGGGTGGTGCTCAGCTGAGAATCAGATGGCCATCTGAGTGCCATCCTGCCAGGTGCAGCGTCTTGTCACACTTTCTGTTGAAATGAGCTAAGAATGCAGCCTACCAATCTGGTGCTGCCCACGAAGTCCTCTTGGACCAGCTGAGGTTTTGCATGGGAGCACTTAGGCATTCATCTTCATTCTGCACCACTTACAGCTGGGCCTCAGATGGTTCAAAGCAAGTGACATTACAGGAATTGTGACCACCAGTGGTGACACACTAGTTTCTAGTGACTTTAAATGCTCTCTGAATCCTGCTACTCTTCTCTACAGAAAGTATTAACCTGAAATCAAAATTATTAACAGTTTGCTTGTCACCAACAGGAGTTTTAGTATTCTGTTTGTCTTTATAAAAACATTTTCCAGATCAGTGTCATTTGTAATGTGCCGTCAGCAGGCCCCCCGCCCTTTATTTTGGATACACACTCTGAAAAGGTTGCATAAGCATTTTCTTCTTCCTAGGGAAGATTTCAATCAGGAATTTTCTCTTGCATTTCCATATACTTAAGGACTTACTAAAAACTATCTAAGTCACGATCATCTTTTGAGTTCTTAAAACTATGCCTCTTGTTCTCTCCTTCTACCACATCACTACATTTTCTCCTTTCCTCTTTCTCGCTCTCCCACCTCACTGCTTGGCCGCCATCCTGTGTTTCCACATCTTCCTCTCATTCTTCTCTAAGCAGTTTGTCTCTGAGCTACTTATGTGTCCTGAGAAGGATCTTCTACCTGAAGATCATATAAGTAGGTGGGGACTCCAGTTCAGAAACCAGAAATGAGTAGCAGGTGTCCTCCATGCATACAGGAAAAAGTCCCAAGTCCCATATATTTAACAGTATAGCTGCAATGGTGGAATAGGTTCTTATGGGAAAAGTGGGTCTAACGTTTAATCTGAATTGTCAAATTGATTGGATTAAGATTAAGAGGCTTCTGGGTGTGTCCATGAGGGTGTGTCTAGGAATGATTGGCATGTGAAATAGCAAATTGGAGACCCTCCCTAAGCGTGGGCAGCACCATCCAATAGGTTGGAGGCTTGAACAGAATCAAAGTTGGAGGAACAAGGAAACAGAAGCAGATGCAAGCTCCATTCTTCATGAATGGGTTGCTGCTGTGATCACCTGAGGACACAGGTGAGGACACCTGAGGACTGTAGCCCCTTCACTCTTCCAAAGCTGACTCTGCCAGTGATTTCCCAGGGAGTTTCCAGAAGCCTTTGGTCCTGGACTGGGGTAACACATTGATCCCTCTTCTTCTGAAGCATCAGCATTGTGGACTGTGCAGCCACTGGTTCCTCCAGCTCTCCAGCCTGCAGGCGGCCACGGTGGATCATCCAGCTTCTGGCCGTGTAAGCCAATCTAATAAACCCCCTTTTTATAATCATACCTCCTGTTGATTGTGTTTCTCTAGAGACCCCTGATTAATACAGTGAGGGTCTTGTGGGATCATATAACAAAGGGAACAAACTATCTAGTTCAAGTGTTGGGGTTGGGCTTCTTTGGAATCGCTTGACATTCAAGCTGGGACTTGGGGATAGAGGAGAGAGGGTTGGAAAGGCAGAGGCCAAGGCTCTGTGACCTGGGCAGAGGCCCTGTGATGGGAGAAAGTCAGGCTGGCTGGAGAACAGGAAGCTCAGGGGAAAATTGTGCAGTGGAGGTGAGGGTGCCGCTCAGCTGTGTAGGATCATAAAATTCATCCTAAGGATTCTGACCTTAATCCCAAGAGCCCTGAGAAACCATTTAAGCAGGAGATGGACAGCATCTTGCACCTCTCAGCATTTTGTTTCCCCTTAAAACTCCCTGGCCTTGATGTTTGGCCAATTTCTGCAGCGGTTTTGGCAGCTGAGGGAGTGGAGATCAGTACCTGGGATTAGTGTATTAACTGTAATTAGAGTTTATGTCCTCACACACCAGGCCAGAAAAGCACACTGACGGTGGAGCATGGCCTGAGGATTGAGAGGTCTACTGAGAGGTGCGATGCCTGTGCCTGGGAGGTCTCCAGCCAGAGTGTGACAGCCGCCATCAACCCGCACAGCTCCTCGCCTTTATCATGTTTGCCTGAGAGTCTGCGAAGCGCTGGAAACACTGCAGCCTTGATTAGATCAGCAAATTCCCTTTCTCTCTCTCTCTTTTAATCTGGAAGACTTCAGTGATATTCACACCAGCAATCAGAGATAATTCCTTTAAAAAGTCAGTACACAGACCATATTTTGACAAAGCTCAGCACTTTTCTCACCATCCTCTGTGAGCGTGTATGTGTTTGAACATTCCCTTACTGTGGCCTAATTAGAAACCACTTTGGATAGAAAGGGCACCTAGTTCCTTTAAAATCTGAAATTGTTCCAAAGCTAAATACATATCTGGATAAAGCAGGAAGGGATGTGCATAAATCAAAGCAAAATCCTTTATTTTTTGTTGTCATAAGAATTCTCAAACTTGAGTTTGAATTAAAAACACACCACGCTGAGCACAGTGGCGCTCATCTGTAACATCAGCACTCAGGAGGCTGAGGCAGGTGGATCTCAAGTTCAAAGTCAGCCTCAGCAATTTAGTGAGGTCCTCAGCAACTTTTGGGACTCTGTCTCAAAATGGGCTGGGGATGTGACTCAGTGGTTAAGTGCCCCTGGGTTCAGTCCTTGGTACATACACACACACACACACACACACCACACACCAAAAAGATTGAAAAACCATTGTAAAAATAGGTGTTATGAGAGATTTTCCCCAAGGAATGCCATCATTTCCTCTCCAACAATCATTCCAGATGTTTCATGACAGTTTTTTTTTGGTAAGTTTTTTTGATGTACCTGGATCATGAAGGGCAGTCTTAAATGCTGGAGTTATGATATTCTACCAAGTGGTTCATGAATGACCTGGCCCACTATCATCTTCACTCTGAAACTGATCCCCTTTGTGATGTACGTGGAATAATGGTGGTTGATGCCCGAGTATTCTATTTTACTCACAACCAGTGCTGAGATGTGCTCGCCATTATTTTGTTTCACAAGTTGGAGATTATTTTTATTTCTTTTCATTCACACTCGTCATAGAATACAGAGCTGAAATCGGCTCCAAGGACCTGTCTTGTTCACCCTTCTGGAGTGTAACTGCTAAATTACAGTTACTTGGGAATCTAGCTCTAATTTAGCATCACTAAATAATTCAGTAAAGAGATTTGTGAAAGTCAACAGAAACATTGTGAAATGATGAGAAAAGATCTTTGTTTTTGGAACTAGTATAGTATGGTAAGTGCACATTTGTAGATTATAGGAATTGTTAGATTTTCATTTTCCTTTCCCACCCTTCTTCTTAAAAAAGGACAAGACAAGCCTACAAATGGCCCATGGCGCCCTCAAGAATCATGTAGTGATGACCGAAGAAAGAAATAAAACGAAATTTAAACATTTCGCGAATTCTCTAAGAGTGGCTCATGGAGACCCTGGTAGCAATACATCTGCAAACCTGCTTTCCCTTCTTCTATAGTTACTTGCACTGCCCTCCATCTCTCCCTCCTTCCTGTCTCTACGTTTCTTCGAACTTTACGTACAAACTCCCTCTCGCTGGATCTTTCTCTTTGCATTTCTTCTTTTTACTCCTTCATTAAGTCTGCTTTGCCTCTCTGCCTCTCACACTTCTTTCAATTCTCTTGCCTACCCATTTTTCAGCCAAAATCAAAAGGGCAGGGTAAGTAAGG
Organism: Glaucomys volans; assembly: GCA_020662805.1. NCBI lineage: Eukaryota > Metazoa > Chordata > Mammalia > Rodentia > Sciuridae > Glaucomys > Glaucomys volans. Next base: position 141,829 of record JAJEJO010003574.1, on the reverse strand, counting down.
GGTCTTTCCCCTTCATCGTACGTGCAGGTCGGGGGAGGTGGATGTAATCTACCACTGCACTTTCCATATTGGAATGCGCATGTGAACCACCCTGTTAAAAAGCAGAGTCTGATCTGGCAGGTCTGCAATGGGCCCTCAGATTCTGCATTCTTAATACGCTCCCAGGAGAGTCTGAGGTGCAAGTCCTTGAACCACACTTTGAAGAGCTAGGACTTAGAGCAATCAAGTTGGAGACCAAGAGACAGAAGTCTTGGATATAGAGGAGGTAGCTGGATGGTTGTTGTAGACAGTTTTTCTCATAGCTGTGACCAAAGGACCTGACAAGAACAATGAAGAGGAGAGGAAGTTTATTAGGGGCTCATTGTTTCAGAGGTCTCAGTCCATAGACAGCCATCTCCATGGTTCTGGGCCTGAGGTGAGGTAGAAGCTCATGGTGGAAGAGTGTGGTGGAGGAAGGCAACTCAGACCATGGCAGTCGAGGGGGAGAGGGAGAGGGGGAGGGGGGATGAGCACACACACAGGAATAACTGGAAACAAAAGTCCCCCTCCAGTGACCCTCCAGCCACACCCTACCCACCTGCAGTTAAGACCCAGTTAATCCATTCAAGTGGATCAATGCACTGATTAGGTGAAGGCTTTCATAACCCGAACATTTCACCTCCAACCTTTCTTTCTTGTCTCCCACATGAACTTTTTGGGGGACACCTTTCTATACCACAACAACCATAAACTGCAAGGCCGTGGTGACGAGGCCTGCTTTGTTTGGGATGGGACCACATGACCCAACACACAGTATTTAGCATTTTTGTTTTTATTCTTGTTTTTGGCCTGATGATCTTGAATACAGCCAGTTGCAAGCGTGGGTTCCTTTCCTCACCCTCCTGTCTTCTCTGAACACTTAAAGCGTGTGAGCAATGCCACGTCTCCTGAAGCAACCCCATTTATTCCAAGCATTCATCTGGCATGTGATTTACTCTGAATCCAGAGGCACTGAAGTACTTTTGTGTGACCCTTGCAGTCTTCAGAGATTCATTCTTCACCCCCAAGTACGCTCACACCCACACTTGGCCATAGCTCACTTCTGACAGGCCAGTTTGGATCTTAATCACGGCTCCCAAAGTTTTAGTTAACATAGCTTTATCCGTGAACTTAATCAGCAGGCTCTCCACTCCATCACTTCGGCCATTGATCAAACCACAGCCACTAAATCCTACAGAGCCCTAGCTGATCCCTGAAGGAGAGGCCTTTCCTGGTGCTGAGCCATGAAGGAAGCTTTTTGGATTGCATTTTAACCACTTACTGACCAGTTTCTTTTTAACTGCATAACTCATAATCCACAGTTTCTGCATAACTCATAATCCACAGTTTGTAAAACATTTTTATTTAATAACAAATGTGACACTGGCTTTGTATTTTAAAAATGCAGAAATTTGGAAGCTATGGAATAAAAAGTAGAATTTGTCTTCATTTTTCCCCCTAATCCCACTCTCCTCTCCAAAGGTGCCCATTAAATATGTTTTTCCTCTGGACACTTTTCATTTGCGTTTTACATCTATGTAGATTGTGTCAGACACAATTACTGCTGACCGTGTATCGTGTGCTTTTCTGAATCCCAGCCTTCTCCCAGTTTAGATGAGTCATGAGACTAGCTTGGAATCTATACTATAAACAGAAGTGGCGTTTTTCATTGCCAGGCTGATGCATGTTACAGTGAGAACAAGTGCTCCACGAGCTTGCTAAATTTGTTGCGAAGACTGAAGAGGCTTCATCTTCCAAATGGCTCAGCTGTAAAGTAATGGAACCTCCATCAGCCTGGGGCTCTGAGTCACTGTGTGGATTAGAGTTCCCCTCTCATTTTCCATTTCACAATTACACACACACACACACACACACACACACACACACGTGAGCAAAACATACCTTTGCTGTATTTTACTGAGATGTCAGGATTAATTAGTTACCACAGCAAATCCAATTATAACCTAGTATATACACTTATAATCATGGTTATTTAAAAAATTCAATAGGAACATAGTGCATACATTGATCTGAGGCTTATTTTTTCCACTTAACTTTTCTAGATCAATCCTCATCACCTACGTTAGTTATAAAACCATAGCCTTCGAACCAGAATTTGACAGGTTAACAACATCCACCTAATGTAGTCTGGCAAAATTTATGTGAAAGGTAAATATTGAATATATACATGTCTGCCAGCGTGCATATGTGAATTCCTACCATTTAGTCATTTGTAAATCTAGTTATAATAATTGTGCTTAATTTTAGATGTAAAACATTATGAGAGTATGTTAGTTGGCTTTCCATTACTATAACAAATACCTGAAGTAATCAACTTATAAAGAGGGAAGGTTTACTTTGGCTTAGTTTTAGAGGTTCTAGTCCAGGTTGGTGGTCTCATAGCTCTGGGCTGGGCAGCATTTCATGGTGGGAGCGGATGGCAAGCACGACCACTCACTTCAGAATGGGGAGGGGGCAGAGGTCCACAATCCCTTTCGCGGGCACAGCCCCTGGTCTCCCGCGGGTCTCCAGCCCCTGAAGGTCCACCACCTCCCAGCAGTGCCACCTTGTGGACCAAGCCTTTAACACACGGCATCGCCCCTCAAAGTACAGAGAACAGGTTCTCGAGAGGCCAGAATAGCATTTTCATGAAGAAAACTTTTTGAATAAAATTTTACAGATTAAAGAAACAAAACCAAGCCTTAAGAACGCAGTGAGTGATGAGCCAAGAGGGAGGGGCAGGGCTCTTGTCCTTTAGAAAATGGCAGAGAAGCACACATTTGTTTCTAGATGACAAAATTTAGGATACCTGATTCTTGAGAAGGAGCAGGACAGCATAACTCATGAAAAAGACATAAATATAAAAGCTACAAAAATGACTAAAGGTATACCTCATTCTGATTTTTGGTGATGGAAAAACAGTGCTTTACGTTTTTAATGGAGATTTTAAGGAGGTCAATTAAACCAGGGATTGTGCTGCTGGGAGAGCGGGACAGGGCAGGAGAGCTCACTGGACCTTTATTTGTAGTCCTGATCTGTGAGGGCAGGGAAAACGTTTCGCCTTTGTTTTACCTAAGCCTTGAATGTGTTCACCCCCTCTGCTTTTCCTAAGGCAATCCCTCTGCCTATCCCGCTCTGCTTCATTAAGAAGTGAGTGGTTGGAGCTCAATGCAAGGTGAGAGTAGCTTATAGAAGCAATTCCAGGTGGATAGTGGCTGCATTTTGTCCATCCAAGGTCATTTATTTTCCTAACAAGCATCCTGATTTTCTTCTGGGTGACTCCGTTTTATCCCACTTTTTTATTTTCTATTATTTTAGTTTTTGCTGGGCAGCTGGGACAGAAAAGAAAATTGTTCCTCTTTCTCATTACGGAAGTAAACATAGGCCAGGAAACACGTTCCGTCAATTCCTATCTTTTCCCATTCTGGGGAAGGAAAAAAAGAGAAGAGAAAGGGAATGCAATGATGAATCAGGTCCTCAGTGTGCTAATGGGCACCTGCCCAAAGGACAGAAGACAGGCCTTCACATGTTCTTCTCTTTCTATTTCCTTTCCTCTTTTTTCATTTGTTTTCTTTTTTGTTCTTATTTCTCTTAACAAGTTACTTTTTTTTTTCTTTCTTCCGTTTCTCCTTGCTCATGATCTTTCCTTTTTCTTCGCAGTCTATTATGCTCCTTTCCGGTACCCAATGGATCCATCTCAGGAAATCTGTCACCGTATGCCTCTTTACTATGTGTTATCCAACGTTACTTCCTTTTCTAGCAAAGCTGTTTCTGCCTCTTTGCCTCCTCTCATATTTTTATCCCTTCATCATATTAAGCTATTCAAAGGAAGGAGAAGGCCTCGGCTGTGTTTTTCACAATCAGACTGGATGCAATGCCATTATTTGAGAAAAGAATTTTATAAGACTCTTCGGGTTTCTCTTCACCTGCCTGTTCTTCTCACTTGGGCTACCTTGTTTGGCTGTGAGAGAGGTATACTGTGCACAGATTGTTTTATCCGTACAAAGATCTGCAACACAGGTCCATCTGGGGGCCTCTAATATTCTGCACATAACAATCATTGTGTTCAATTCTCTGCATCTAATTAGTTTTCATGTATTTTCTTCATTATCCCAACTGAATTCTAGGTGGACCTGCACAATGCACAACTATTTAAGTGGTTTTTCCCAATTGTGGATGCAAGGCCAAATAGCTTTAAGCATCTTCCAGTCCCCACCACCATGGCCTCTACTTCCTCTCTCTTCTCCCCTCCTTCTCCCCAGTACATTCTTGTCTTCTATTTTATAATGACAGTTGTGTTAGATATACAACACATGCACGCATACTCTATTGGTAACTGTAAGCCGCTGAGCTGGCCATCAGAAGGCCAAAATTGTTGGTGTAAGACAGATTTCTGTTATTTCTCAGCAGAGAAAAAGATGTCAGAAATTCTCATGCTGTACATTCTGCAGAGACAATGAGGTTATACAAACGCATAGTCTCAATAAATATGATCGACACCCCTGTGGTTTGTGTGATCAGTCCCTGTGATGGATGACAAACCACTAAGAAGAATCTGATGAAAGTGGAAGGAGGAACCCTGAGGGTTATATTAGATGGTGCTGCTTAAATTCAACTTCGAGCACTTCCTCATGAATCTGATTATTAGCCCTGTTTGTGATGTGTTTTGGCTGTCTGAGAAGAAATATTGGGATGCATTATTATTTTGATCCAAATAAATGGGAACAAAGAAGAATATATTTAGAATGTCATTCTTACACCAGAAAGTTCAAGATGACTTGATGCAACTTCCTTATTATTCAACACAGATGTGGGGGAATTAAACGACCTGCTCAACTAATATAGGCATTTATGGACAAAATCTGATCCTCTGGTCTCTAAAACCAGTACCCTTGCCAGGGCTTTGAAACTCGTGATTATGTAATTTACCCTTATAAATATTTTTTCTGCATCCCTTTCTGATAGTTTTAATAACCTCAACAAGTGTATTAATTCACACCTTTTATAATTCTAATTCTATGCAGAGAATTAAGTTTGCGCTTTTGTGTGGGAGTAGCACAGGTGTATTCGTGTTGTTTCGTTGCTGTTCAAACGATGACAAACTTAGTGGCTTAATTAACAGCACTTTTTAAAAAATCTTGTGATTCTGAAAGTTAGTCTCACATTAGGGGTTAAGAGATTGGTTTTAGAGCCCAACCAGCTCAGTTTGAATGGCAGTTACGTGGATTTGGACATCACCACTATTATCTGATTCAGTTTCCCCTTCTGTCAAAGATGGCAATGGATGGTACTTGCCACTTAGGTTTGTTGTGAAAAATATAGAAGTTAATTTATATCATCTATATAAAGCAGTGCCTGGAACATTGGAAGTGGGAAGGGAGAGAGAAAGGAGAAATTGTTCTTATTCTAATAGAGATTGCTATACAAAATCGAGCAGTTGCTTTCCTATTTGGGAGAGTAAGTGTGAGTTGTCAAAAGAGCTCGCAGTATGAATTAAGCATTTGAAGAGTTTCACTAGTATGATGAGCAGGCTAAGTGTATGAGAAAAGGCAGGATGTTTGGGGCAAGGGACAATAGAAGACATGCCTGAATTCCAGAAGGAAGCTGAAACCAGACACGGATTATCTAGACAGCCAGCTGAACAAGTGTTGGAAATGGACCTCAACAGCCTACTTGTTCACATTTGTCAAGATCTTTCAGGATGCGCTGGTAGCCTCTGACAATGGGAACTAGGAGGGAAGTCGCTGTTTCTTCCATGCGTGTAAGTTTTTCTACCAGGTCGGACGTCACTAATGAGAGCAAGGCGCAAAGCAATCCCTGCCACTTGAAAACATTTGTTCATGAGCCTCCCCTATGATCTTGTGGCTGACCCTTAGACCACTGCGGTTTTCCAGCCACACCTTGCATTGTAAGACGGGGTGCTCAGAGACAGGGGTGGCTATGCTGTAAGGTAGGATTAACCTTCCTCCTTGCTTCGGGCAAAAAGGTGGTGTGGGCCTGCACCGAGTGATGCCCGAGTATGCAGCACTGCTACCCCCTGGGCTCACTGGATTCTTAGGCTGCCTTCTTTGTAAGTGGGAAAGTTCTGTGTCTTGCATTTTTAAATCTACTACGTATCTTAAATATCACCCAATTTGCCAATGAACAAATTATTTCTGACATCTATTATGCTAATTCATGAATCCTCTAGTGGAACTTTAGAGGTATTTGAAATGCCGGCTGTAGAACTGCTTGACTCTGAACTCCTGATTAGGGTCTTTCAGATGCTACCCTGATTAGCATTCTCCACACTGAATCACCTGATCCTAGAGTCTAGATTAGATTTAATTTATATGCATACAACTATATATGTATGACCTATTAAAACATTTTCAAATAAACTGTGCTCAGTGGGATAAATGGTAAATTGAGGGCGTTAGGGAGCCATGCACAAGGAGGTGATAGGTGGACTTTGACTCTTGTGCTCCTGTTCTTCGCAAGATCTCCAAATTCTCTTTCAGCATTAATCCCATCAGCATAAAAATATATATTCTTGAATCTTCAGCATAATAAAACCTTACCTTGCCTCTGCACCTCCTGTGGTTACTACCTCATTTCTTTGTTTCCTTTCATGAGAAAACCATAACAACTTCAGCTCTCAGTGTCTCATCCTCCTTTTTTATGATCAAAAATACTTTTTTAAAATTTCAAGTATGCTTTGCACATACAGGAGAGAGTATTAAATTTATTTATATAGTTTAAAGACCTAAAATAACATGGATGTCCCTAATCCACTTTCTAATTTAAGAAATACAATTTCTTTCGTGTGGTAGAATTCCATTTTGCGTCCTCTCCCAGCCCAGCTCCCTCTTTACAACTCCACCGAGAAGCATATTGCAGTCTTTGTGCTGATCACCCTCAACCCACCTATTGCACTTAACATTTTTATATGCATTAACGTTGGACTAGGTTTTGAAAGACACAGAGGCAACAATCTGGGCTGTGCAATAAGAAGACAGTATTACGCTTGTCAGAGGAAAGGGCCAAGAGAAGAGAAACTCAGAACTATTTCTAGGCCACGATCTGACTCTGGCTTCCCTGAAAACTGACAAGAATCCCTTGTGGAGAAGTCAGTGGGCAAGGTCACAAGAGGGCCAAGAAAACACAGGGCTCCCCACAGTTGGGCATGTGGACCAGATTCTGACGTCAGCAGATTGGGACTTCTCTGTATATTCTGCTAAGTGAACCATGGCCTCCCTTGGAGGAGGATGTCAAGGAAGAAATGTTCTGTTTGATGAAGTGTCCTCCAGATGGCAAGGAGAGGCAGGAGAGCAGGGGCTTGTCAGCACATTGCTCATGCGAGTCAAGCACACCGAGGAGTCTGGGGCATTCTGTCTTTAGGTCAGAGTAAATCAGCAGTAGGTACCTTGGTGATGAGAGCCTCAGGATTCCTGCGTCCATAGTTATCCTGATCCCATCTAGACTTTCAGTCCCCTGTGTCTGGTGCATGGCTGTCTCCTGGGACTCTGCCCCTCGTCTCTCTCCTGCGATGGATTCTGTTATCCCGGTTCTCCTTTAGTTCATTTTCTAATTTTTGATAAAAAAAAAACCTCCTTCAGTAGCTTTGAAGAGTAGGCACACTTGTTTAGGAATGTGCATATCCAAATGGAACCTTCTACCTGCATACTCAGTTGATAGTTTAGCTGGGTATGAAATCCTAGCTGAAAAATCTCTCTTCTGCCAGGGCTGTGTTGAGGAGTGCTAAGTCACTCTGATAGTTTATATACAACCTTTTTTCCCCCTGTTCCATCTGAAAACTTAAAGAATTGTATCTTTGTCTCCAAGTATTTTTACCTTTTATATTGCGTACACAGTGGGCTCTTTCAATCTGATTACTATTGTCCTTCAAATTATTTTGCTAATGATTTTTTTGTTCCTGGGGTTTTCCTTTTTTACAGAACTCTTATTTCATGTAATTTAGACTTTCTTTTCTAATTCTTGTTTTCTTACTTTTCTCTTACGTTTACTCCTTTAATTTTTTTGTTTTTTGTATTCACTTTTCTTTCTGAAGTATTTCCTTAATTTGATCTTCTAACCCATTACATAGTTTTTCACAAGACATACTGTTACTGTGTTTTCACTTTTCAAGAGCATCTTGTTGTGCTTTTTGAAGCAGCATCTTCCCTTTCCATTCAGAAAGTATTAAAATGGTGGTTTTGGAAGCTTACTTCTTCACAGTGTCTGTTTTCTATGTTACTTTTTCTATAGGCACATTTTAGTGCCCTCTCTCTTTCATGTTAGAGACAATCTTCCATATGCCTTGGCCATGTGCTTAGGGTCAAAAGTGAAAGACTGAATTGGTTGGATAAACCAAGGATGTGGATGTGGGTGGAGGTTTTTTTGGGAGATCTTAGCAGGTCAGTGGATGAACCCTCAGTATAAGTACCTTGAGGTTCTTTCCCCTTGACTTAGACAGGCTTTCCAGAAAACATGTCCCAATTTCCTGCCTCAAGAGAGAGGGCCGGGGTCCCTGTGATCTCGGAGCTCCACAGAAAAAGAGACTAGGTGTCTGCATTCAGCATTCCTTAAGCCTGTGGTCATTTGCCATACCTTGCTTTCAGTGCAGCATGCACTCTACCAGGGAGATAATAAACCCCCAACCTCTTAGGGTAGGGGAGGGGCAGTGACCCACCGGGGTGAAGAGGGGAGGGAATCTCGGGATCTTATGCTTGCAAACCGCTTTTATCCATTCCTTTGCATTTTAGCAAATTCCCTGGACACTTCCTCCCCGCTCCTAATTCTAGAGTTACCTGAGGCTGGTGAAAATTCCCGTGTCTTTGAAGACGATGTGGTGCAGATTGCTTGGTGCATGTGTTTCCTCATCTGGAATTCAGCTTCCCCGAGCCTGCTGAGGCAGTTACTAGTCATTCCTCTGCTTTCAGGCTCCAAAATGTGTTGGTGCTGTCTTTTCTCCTGTTCTCATTCTTAAGGATTTTTTTTTTTTTTTAAACTCTTACTGCGATTTGGGGGTGGTGAATGAGATGATGTTTGGTCCATCAACTTGACTTACATGGTCCCCATTATTCTTCAACTTGATGTGATCTGATATCTGCTTTTATTGTACCAATAAAAGTGGTTTCATTTAGGTCACTGTTGATCTCAATGCTGTCTAATTCAACAAATGTTTTAGGTATTTTATTGGGCCTCTTGACACCATTTCACCATTTGGTGGTGGGAGGTGGGTACTGGGGATTGAACTCAGGGACACTAACCACTGATTTGCATCCCCAGCCCTATTTCGTACTTTTATTTAGAGACAGGGTCTCGCTGAGTTGCTTAGGGCCTCGCTGAGTTGCTGAGGCTGGCGTAGAACTCGTAATCCTCCTGTCTCAGCCTCCGGGGCTGCTGGGATTACAGAAGTGTGCCACATGCCTGACTCTTAACACCATTTGCTGCTGATATCCACTGACTGCTTCAGGAGACCACTGTTTTGGCGTCTGCATTGTGATTCTTTCTTGGTTTGTCTCCTACCTCCTTTAATTAGCCTTATTTACTGGCTTCTCTACCTCTGAGCCACACTGTAAATCAGAGCGTTCTTTGGTTCCCTGTCATATTTATTCTCTGGAATTTGGTCAACAATCTGTTCATTGTGCCTTAAAGAAAATGCCTGCCTTTGGTCAACTCCCAAATAGTCATCTTTAGTCTTAATATCTATTTATTTTCCTCAGCACATATTCCATTTTATATGATAGTTATTTGCATATTGAATTATATCCCCATTTTCTTCTTAGACTCTGAAGTCTATTAAGAAAGACATTGTACTGTCTTCCGCACTATTGTACACTGGGTGCAGCACAAGCCACGTGGGGGGACTCAGTGCGCATAATGCGTTGATGTGCATGCACGCGCACATGCGCACACGAGTTAGGCTGGACATGGACACCATGCTATTATCCTTTGTGCTATGTTCCTTCTCTGGGACAGAGGGACAGTTCAGATCATTGAAGATGGAGCGAGGGACATTTCAATTCATTAAAGACCGGCAGGGATCACTGTCCTTGTTTGGCTTTTGTTTTCTTTCTTCTTCTGTGTGTACCCTTAAAAAAACTTTGGAGGAAAGATTCGTCTACTTGCTAACATGCATTTAAAATCTGACAGCTGAAAACATTGGAAGAATATTAGAAGAATGGAGGAACAGTTTATTTCCAAAACATTTGTTCAGTTTGTGGTCAACAAACCCCAAATTACAAGTATTCAATTTCTCTTGCTAGCAAGGCAGCATTTACAAGGCGCTGCGCTTCTTCCTCTGCACGCGTGGCGCTCACGGGAGAAGGCGCCCCGAGAGGCTGGGCGGCGCCGTCACGGGGACGGCCTGCTTCTGAGCCCACACCGCTCCTGCATTTGCATTTGCTGAAACATCATTTGGGGATCCAAGTAGCACAGAATTGAAAACCGGGGGTTTCCGAGAGCCGCCCGGCTGGGTAGTCCTCCTTGGCTTCCTCCGCGGTTGCTGGAAGGGAGCGGGGGGCTTGCCAGGCGCTGGGTGCGCGGAGCCGGCGGGCTGCTCGCGATTTCGCCGCCCACGCTGTTGAAACAGCCTTTCTTTATCACGTGTTGAAATCATATTTTGGATTTCCAGCCTCATTTCCATGTCTCTGATGACTGAACCCGTCTCTGAAGTGAGTTCAACTGGGCCTAGATTAAAAACCGATCCCTTCAAGGAGCACTTGAATTTAGATACTGACTATGTGTGGCCAGTGCCGCAGCCCCGCCGGGACTCTTTTACTTTTCTTCT
>JAJEJO010003574.1:113281-130937 GCA_020662805.1 Glaucomys volans | reverse complement strand
TCCTTCCTTCCTTCCTTCCTTCCTTCCTTTCTTTCTTTCTTTCTTTCTCTCTCTCTCTTTCTCTTTCTTTCTTTCTCTCTCTCTCTTTCTTTCTTTCTTTCTTTCTTTCTTTCTTTCTTTCTTTCTTTCTTTCTTTCTTTGTGTGTGTTTTAAAAAGCCAAAATTAGCTTGATAATGATTGATACAATTTGGCATTTTAAATAGTCCAAGACATTTTATTCACATGTCTTTTGAGAAGCTACTGTACAACACTTGATATTGTACCAAACATGCAGAAAATTTGAAGGAAGGTTAAAAAAAAAAGCAAACAAATATATTGAAAATCCAAATACTTTTTTTGTACCAGGGATTGAATCCAGGGTGTTAACCACTGAGCTACATCCCAGCCCCTTACAATTTTAATATTTTTTTTTAATTTTGAGACAGGGTCTCACCAAGTTTAGAGCCTCTCTGTGTTGCTGAGGCTGGCTTTGAACTTGTAATCCTCCTGCCTCAGCCTCCTGAGTCCCTGGGATTCACAGGTGTGTGCCACTACACCAGGGAACAATCCAGATTTTTTTTTTCTTTCCTTTTGGTTCATTGTACACAAATGGAGTACAACTATCATTTTTCTGGTTGCACCCAAAGTAGAATCATACAATTTGCATATTCATACATATACATGGGGTAATGATGTTTGTCTCTTTCTATTATCTTTCCTTCCCCACCCACTCCCCACCCCTCATTTTCCTCTATACAATCCATCCTTTCTCCATTCTTCCCTTACCTCCCCGCACCCTCGCCGTGTGTCATCAACCACTTATCAGAGAAATCATTCGGCCTTTGGTTTTTTGGGATTGGCTTATTTCACTTAACATGAAGTTCTCCAACTCCATCCATTTACTTGCAAATGTCATAATTTTATTATTATTTATGGCTGAATAATATTCCATTGTGTATATATCAGATATTTTTGATAGAAGAAAATAGTGTGATGTGGTAGACGATGTCTTAGAGTGAATGATGTGTGCAGGTTTTATGGACCAAGGTGATCATGGAAAAACTCTTTGAGGAGATACTTTAAAGCTGAAATTTGGTGAATAAAAGGAATCAGTCATTCAGAGACCTGAAGAAAATTTGATGTTCTTTCTCTGTGGCAGAAGCAGAGCCCCAAACCTCAGTCATCGGAGTGCATGGCCTGCAGACAGAGCTTAAAGACCAGCATGGCTGAGGAATGAGAGACTGTTTGGTGGTAATGTTAGAGGGGTAGGTGGAGCTCGAGTCTGGTGGGCCAGTGGGCCTCAAGGGCTCTCCCTGAAGTCACTGGCGCCTTTCAGGGACTCCACAAAGTCAACGTGATTTCCATACCGGTACTCAGTCCTCTCCTGTTCATTCTCTCATGAACACACAGTGGAGCTTTCCAGAGGACACACACAACTTTCCTTGACTCTCTCAGACCACTGAGGTCTCAGGCAACCCAGAATATGAAATTTAAGGAAAGTCAGGTGTCTTCAAGGAAAGATGTTCCAAGATCCATGCAGGCTGATGAAATTTCAGTTGACATTTTTTTTTGGTACCGGGGATTGAACTCAGGGGCACTCAACCACTGAGCCACATCCCCAGCCCATTTTTTTTATTTAGAGACAGGGCCTCACTAAGTTGCTTAGGGCCTCACTAATTTGGTGAGACTGGCTTCGAACTCGTGATCCTCCTACCTCAGCCTCCCAAGTTGCTGGGATGACAGGCGTGCGCCACTGCACCCGGCTCAGTTGACATTTTTAATGAGTGGCCTAAGGTTTCAGGTTCCTAATTTGAGAATGAAGAGCCCCTAGAAGCCAAGGACCAAGGGGACATGATACCTACACCCACTTACAGGATCTCCTCCACAGACCTTACCAGTAACTTGTGAGAAAGGCTGGAGGCTGGCAAGAGTCCAAGTGAGACTCTGCGTGGTGCAGACCTGCAGGAGGGGGACCGGCGCCTCTCTGGGAATTCATTTTGTTCTACGGAATTGTTAAAGGAGGCTCTTTAGGCCAAAAGACAAAAGTTGGGGAGGGAGCTAAGAAAAACGTGGGTCTGCATGAATAAACGAGGTGCACCAGAAATGGCATTAACCAAAGTGAAGATGAATTTCTTTTCATCCTCATTTAAATGGCACCGAAATAAAATGCACTGTCTGAACGTGTAATAATGTGTTGCCTGTTTATAACACAAGTGCCAATAAGATGAATAAAGCAGCAGTGAAGGGAGGAAAGAGAAAACTGGAAAAACCTGTCGTAAGCTCCTTTCCTACCTGTGACGCAGTGTGTTATTATTTGAAGCAGAGTCGTGTTTGGAGGTGAGGTGTCCCCCAAAAGTCCCCGGGTGAGACAATGCAAGAAGATTTGGGGGAGAAAGGATTAGGTCACAGCCGTAACCTAATCAGTGAATTAATCCCTGATGGATTAGCTGGGTGGTAACTGGAGGCAGGTGGGTGAGGCTGGAGGAGGTGGCATTGGGGACGTGGCTTTGGGGTGTATATTTGTATCTGGAGAGTGGAGTCTCTGCTCCCTGATCACCATGTGAGCTGCTTCCCTCCACCACACTCTTCCCCCATGATGCTCAGCCTCACCTCCAGCCCTGAGGAATGGAGCCTGCTGTCTATGGACTGAGACCTCTGACACCGTGAGCCCCTAATAAACTTTTCCTCTTCTGCAGTTGTTCTGGTGGGGTCTTTCAGTCACAGCAGCCAAAAAGCTGACTGATACAACTGGTTAATTACAGGTATATATCGTAAACTCTAGAGCAACTGCAAAATTATTTTATGAGATATAAAAATACCTTACCTTAATTTTTAGTATAGTAAATGTCAATAGACTCTACCCTACTCTTTTATGTTCCTTGTTTAAAAATTAAAAGAGATCCTGAGACCAAAATGTCTTACAACTGTTGATGCTGCAGGTGAAGAAGGCCCCGATAAAGAATTTGCATTTTATTCCAAGTGTGATTGAAAGCCTTTTAAGAGTTTGAAGCAAGGGGAGGAGGTGACCAGATGACTTTCTATAAACACATGTGAGGAGTCGATCCCAAGAACTCATGGATTCAGCAATCATAAGGCTGCCTAATCATCCTGTCCCTACCCTGGAGGCTTGGACACAAGTGGTGGCCATGGACATGGAGACTGGTGGAGGGATGAGGATGATTCGGGGATGCTGAACAGATCATATTTATGGACGACCTTGGGGCGAGGGTAAAGGATTCATCGGGGATAGCACCTAAATTTTTAATCAACTTCACTGATTAAACTCCACATTTTAAAAGTGAACAGCTGGGTGAGTGTAGCGAGACAGACATGGTGGAACTGCTCCATCGCACAGAAATCTAGAATGTTCTTAATCAATCTTAAACGATATTTGTGCCCCTTTGATGACTTCTAGATTTCCCCGCCCCCCAGGGCAACTGAAGAAACCATGGTGTGAATTCCTACAGTTCGGTCGCTTCTTGAGGACGTGGGATATGTTTAGAAACAGGAGTGGGTGGGAATTAGGATTTCCGGTACTCGTTTCACGGATTTATTTCTAATCGGTATGCTTCAGGTCCTCCAAGGAGTCTTCCCCCCGGTCAGCCTTGCTCCTCTCCAGCTGGAGGAGAGCCCAGCTCGCCCTGAGGCCGTCCCCCTGCAGTTCCCTCCGCGGTAGCTCACATGCCGCTGCAGTGTGGTGGCATTTGAATTCCAAACTCCAGCGAGCTCCTAAGACCAGGACCACATATTCCTGCCCAGAGTCTGGCACCTACCAGGCATGCAGTCATGCTCGAGGAATAAACAAATGTGACCGATTCTCAGTCTGCTGAAACTGCCCATCAGTTCCCATATTTTCCATAACTGACCAGCATAAAAGAAAACCTGCCATTGCGCACCAGTTGCATGTGAGCTATGGTCTCATTGGTCGACTGATAGACATTTTCCTTGACGTGCCTCTGGCTCTTACTAGACAACTCGTAGTATCTCGAAGCTGTCTGGCTGGGGTGGAAATGCATTGTAGGATCATAGGGATGATAACCGATCCACAGAGATTCAACATCTTGTGCTCCTAATGCCGACAGCCTTCAAAACAGGTTCCACCATATTTCCTGTGAAGCGCCTGATGTCTTACAGAAACATCTCCACTGGGCAGAGCAGTGGTTGAGGCTTTGAGTCTGTCCCACGTTATTTAAATTGGAATACATGTAACACAAGGCACACACTGCAAAGTTTATATGTAGTTATCCACGTAACTACCTCCCAAAGGAAGATGCAGACCATTTCCAGGACTTCAGAATCTAAGAGTAAATTAAGAATAGAGGGAAACCGAGTAGACTGAAGTAATGAGAAGAGACTGAAATATAGAAAATTATAGCTCAAATTGTGTTTTCATTTCCATCTATTGTATAAGGAAAGCAATTTAAATGTCATCCTGCATGCTTGAGAAGCAATATGACATTCAAAGGCGGATCAGTTAATTAGAGATGTATATTGGTGAGCCCTAGGACAACCGTTAAAAATGCTTTAAAGAGGTTTAAAAATTTAGGTAATATGTAATTACCTATATAGAAATCATCACATTTCTCATGCTTCTTCATGGGATATAATTCAAAAATGAAGTTATATTCTCAGTTGTCCCCTGTCCTCTGTTATTGCTACTTTCATTTGCTTACCAATTACTTTCGTCAGAACAGAACCAAAAAGAATTCAGCACAGATTTCACCAAATAATTGAAATGTTCGCATTAGCGGGCTCTGAGATGCAAAGGTTGTTTAGGTGACAAAGGGTTATGTTCTGCATTTCCCGTTTCGGTCAACCAAGTCACAGATGGTTAGGGATGGATTTCCAGGGTGGGAAGACCACGCCGCCTCTTTGAGCATCTTCTGGATTCACTCATTGGTTGGAAATATGTCAGCACTCTGAGAATGAAAACTAGAGATGAAAATAAATGTCTGCTTCAGATTCATGTAAATTCAGACTCACTAGACTAGTTCTAAAGGCAGAAGCCATTTCCCCAGGGCAATACTGTGCAAGAGACTGATGTGCATTGCCCAACTAAGGTTCTTCCAGGAAGAACAATATCTTGCATTTATTAGCCACTTTAACTTTCACTGGTTTTACATACATTATCTCATTTAAGATCATCTCATAGACCTTCTCAAACACACATAAATACTGGATCTCCACCACTGATGAGACTTGAGACTGATTGAGAAGGATATGGTTGTCATGAATGCCTGCAGATGGACCCCCAAGAACACGTCCTGGGTTACAAGAACAGTGTGTCTTTAAACCACCAGTGTTAAGGGGCTGACAGTTGATGGATGACTGTACAGAGCAAGTTCTTTTCCAAGTCCCTCCCAGGAGCTTTTTCAGATGTGGAGTGTTCAGAACTTTTTTTAATTTGGAGCCAAGAACTTTGTCTTTTCAGCTGACTCTTTTTCTTGTTTTTACCTGTATCCCCTTAAGCTGGAATTGTAAGGAGAGGGATCCAAATCAAGTGGATACCTCCTTTCTCTGGCCAGGGAGACCGCATTCTATACAGCAGGAGAATTATTGGTAGAAAGAACAGCGGAGTTTACGTAAACCCTTCTGCAGTGAGACTGAGCCAGGCGTTGGGTAATTACCCAAGGGCATGATGAGGTTGGGGACAGATATATCTTGGCAATTTTAAAGAAGAAAATATGGCAAACTTATACATGTCTATCAAGCGTTGCAATTAGGCAGCACCTAATTGTATGCTTCAGGTGCTTTTGAGCCTGAATTTGGTTTAAGACCAAATTATGTTTGGTTTCCTAACTCAGTGACCTAGCATAATTTATTATGCCTTTCCAGGACCTAAGGACCCTCTCTCTGTAAAATGGGAACATGCTAGAAAACTCAGCAAAGAGAGGTGACCCCCCCCCCCCGAGGTGACACAGTCATTGAACACAGTGTTTATGTTTGAACAAGGGCAGGTAACTCTGGAGCCCTAACTCTTAGCCTTGATGGCTTGATTGTCCCCAATGTGAAGTCAAAGCATATTTTCTTTTTCTTTTAAAACTTTTTAAAAAACTTTAGTTTTGTAAGGTGCTGAGGATTGAACCCAGTGCTCAGCATGTTAGGCCAGTGCTCTACCACTGGGCCACAATCCCTGCCCCATATTTACTTTTGATAGAGAGCCAATATGTCCCAAGTTGCCCGAGATAGTCCAGTTTATGTCTGGAATAGTGTTAATTATTGTTATTTCTTGGGTGCTGGGGTTGAACCCAGGGCCTCATGCATGAGAAATATGTTGTCTACCATTGAGCTGCTCTCCTAGCCCTGTAATGACTATTAACCACGCCCTCTTTCACTCCTCGGATTGTCCTGGCCTCCTTTGGATGGTACATTCTATGGTTTCCCCAACGCTGTTATTCTTTATCCTGCATCTGTCATCGGCTTCACGTCTGCATGTACTGCCACTCCACCAGGTGCCCAGATCCTCTGCTTCTCGGGCAGCGCTCTTCAAGGGCAGAGGGCAGCGCTCTTCAAGGTCAGCTTGCTGCAGCGGTCAGCAGAAGCATCTTGGCTCAGGTGGATGCCGTGGACACCTGGCTGCTGCCACGACTCGCTTCTTCCATCCTGGGTTTCTTGGTCCACGCTGGCACTCTGCCTCTAGTCCCACTTCTCGCACGGTGGTCCCCGCTCGGGGATGATCTCAGTGCCCCCTTTGGATAGGATTGCTGGCATTTGCTCCTCTGCTCCAAGTACTCAACCTTTCTTGATTCTAGAAAATTCTCTACTTTGGATCTGAAAAATCCTCATTTGACTTTATGACCTTGTTTCCTTTCATGAGAAGCTGAGGATGATGAATCATGACAGATGTTGTCAAACTGGGCATCCCTTCCAAGAAACAGGCGGTTCTGCTTGGAGGAAGGAGAATATTGACTCTAAGGTCAATGTCCCTAATCCAAAGACCCACAGCTGGAGAAGCTCCCCAGTCCAAACCTCTCTGAGCATGAACATGGCACCTTGACAGGGGGAGCATTCCAGACGTGAGTCTTTGTTTCGTGCACTAAAATTTAAAAAATTTTAAAAGATGATTTTTAAAATCATCTCTGGGCTGTGTGTATGAAAACCAAAAATGAATCATGCTTAGACTTGGATCTTATTCCCAAAATAGCTCGTTATGTTTATGCAAATATTAAAAGAAAATCCAAAATCTGAAACCCTTCTAATTCCAAGCATGTTGGATGAGGGATACCGAACCTGGATTCACATGTTCTTTGTTGAAATTCTCATTGGTTTAAAAATTACATTTTAACAAAGTTTTATTATTTTCATGTAAAGGTGTATATCTAAATAAGTTAGTGAAGACTTGCCTCCGATGCTGCAAACTAAGCAGAAGAATGTGAGGCTGGGACAATGAGCCTATAGTTTTACCTGTTCGTGGGGTAAAACAATCCCCCCTCTTTGCTCCCGGGCAGCACCCCGTGTCTGTCTGGATCTGGCTGCACTGCAGCAGCGGCTGGTCTACCACTCCCTTCCTTCACTGAGTGAGCCTGCTCCACTCCTGCACGGCCTGGGACCCAAGATCATGAGGCAGGGTGAAATCAGCTTCAGGCAGCATGGAGGTTCCTCAGAAACTTGGAATGGAACCACCATTTGAGCCAGCTATCCCACTCCTCCGTGTACACCCAAAGGACTTAAAATCAGCATACGACAGTGACACAGCCACATCAATGTTTTATAGAAGCTCAATTTACGATAGCTAAGCTATGCAACCAACCTCGGTGTCCTTCAATGGATGAATGGATAAAGAAATGTGGAATATTGCTCAGCTATAAGGAAGAATGACATTATGGCATTTGGTGGTACATGGATGAAACTGGAGACTATCATGCTAAGTGAAATAAGCCAATCCTACAAAACCAAAGACTGAATGTTCTCTCTGATATGTGGATGCTAACTCATGATAAGTGGTGGTGGTGGGGGGATAAAAGTTCACTGGATTAAACAGAGGGGAATGGGAATGGGAAAGACAGTGGAATGAATGGACATCACTTTCCTGTGTTCACATATGAACACACAACCAGGGAGACTCCACACCACATACAACCACAGGAATGGGAAGCCACACTCCATGTAGGTAGGATGTGTCGGATGTACCCTATTGTCATGGAGATCTAAGAAGAACAAATGTAAAAAACTAGAAAAAAAAAAGAAGTGAGCCTCACATCTCGATGTCCTGCATCTTTTGCTACGTTTTGACTCCAAGGTCTCCGACTTGTGCTGTTGTAGGATTGTGGCGATCTCTTCATGAAGAAGCGTGTGCCAGACCCACGGGGTGCAGAATTACGTTTGTCTCTACACCTAAGGTGGAGTTTAAAGTGGCTCTTCCTTGAAGCAGTTTCTAACAATTATCCAAAAAATTCCGCAGCTCTCACCATGATCCTCCCCGCCATCTACTTACTACCTTTTTTACCCTGTGATGGAAACAACACGGTTCTCGGTATCACCGGGCAAATGCCTGGCTCAAGGTCGCATGGCTGTCCCATGGCCAGTCCAGGCCCAAATCCAATATTCTGAAAAATTCTTCCACCTTTCACTTCTTTACAACATAAAACCCAAATAGCCAAATTAAAAAAAAAAAGAAGTGGCGAGTACAGAGTGTGGAAAAGAGTATTTCTTTAGACAGCTTGTTCAAAACGCAGACCTGACATTGCATGTGAATGAACGCGCTGGCCCTCATTGACACTCAGGCAGTCCAGTGTGCAGAGCGGAGCGCGGAGCAGGAGTGGGACCGTCCTCACGCCCGGTGCCTCTAACGCATCCCCATGGCTTTAAAGACACACGCACACCAAGGACTTGGCCAATGTCATGTCCTCTGACATCTACTTGGTAGTAAACGTAAGCATCGGCTTCCTCAGCTTCATTTGCTTTGTTACTAAGAGTATACTCTTCCCTCCGTCTTAACCCAGTTAGAAAAAGTTAAATTACCGAACACTGGGGAGAACAGGGAACACGAGGTTTACAAGAAGCATTTTAGAGCAATCGACCTGCCTACTGTAAAAGATCTGGAAGGGAGGAAAGTGAAGAGAAGCCGACATGAAAAGTCGAACTCTGATGCCCAAAGGTAAAGGAGCTTGAAGTCACAGAATTAATTGCCTCTGTGTCACAACCTCCATATTTAGTGAGGGCGCCCTCCTCACCCAGCATCTTTAAACTTTTTTTCATTTCTGTCTTAATAAGGGATGGCTGATTTTCATAAAAAAGAAACTCTCAAGCTTGCTACAGTAAAGAGGAAGGTAGTTTAAGGATACGACAGCCAAAGTAAAGTTGCATTTAAGAATGTGAACTTTGAGGGCTGGGGAGAGAGCTCAGTTGGTAGAGTGCCTGACTTGTAAGCACAAGGTCCTGGGTTCAATCCCCAGCACCGCAAAAAAAAAAAAAAAAAAAAAAAAAAAAAAAAAAAGTGAACTTTGGAGCCTGGTGTGTGGTGGAGCACACCTGTAATCCCAGTGATTTGAGAGGCTGAGGCAGGAGGATTGCAAATTTGAGGCCAGCCTCGGCAATTTAGCAAGGCCCTAAGCAACTTAGTGAGACCCTGTCTCTAAATAAAAAAACGACAAGGACCGGGGATGTGGCTCAGTGTTAAAGTGCCTACTAAAAAAAAAAAAAGGTGAATTTTGGAATAAGACCAAACTAAATTTGAATCCTATCACTGTCCGTCACTAACCATGAGACTTGTGAATTACTTACGCTCTCCAAACCTCTGGTTCATCCTCTGTAAAATGGGAATGGTAACAGTTCTCAGTTTATGGGGTCATGTGGGAATGAAATAAAACATTGCACAATGCCTGGGTTCCAAGCTCAGTAATAACATCCCTTGCTTAATGGATACTGAGACTGGATCGTGAGACTTCATGGAGACTGGAGCCGGAAAGCTGATAGGAATGGAAAATACTTCTGTCTCTCTGGAGCCACACATTCAATCCTTTTGTCTCCTGCATGGTGGTTCCCCTATTTTTCCCTTTGGTCTTTTCTCTCAGCAGACTTCCTTAGTTTCCTTATTCTGTCCGGGGACTGACATGGCCCAGTGGGACCACTAGCCCTAAATCTACTTGATTTTGTATCCTGGTGCCCATCCATTGACTATAAATTTTGAATATCTTACTGCAACCTAAGTTCTGATTCGTTGCTGGAGGGCCAGGGGTTCAGACTCTGGGTCCGTTTCCACCCATCATAATGGAATCAAGGGAACCTTCACTTCCAGGGTCAAGGAAGTGCTGCCGTTCATCCTGACTTTGAGACTCGGCGTTTTCTGCCCTCATCCTAGGCCAAAGCCTTGGGTACAATGCTTTCCTTGCCTAAAATGCAGAAGCTCTGTCCCTGAATACATTTGGGGTTCTTGTAAGGTCAGCAAATCTTTCAAAGGGATGTTTTAAAAGCTTCTGGACAAAGATAATTGTGTTAAGAGGGAAACAGCTGTTTCTGTATTTGCAGAGGAGAATAAAACTAAACAAACAGCAGGGATGCTTGGAATTGGGTTACAGCAGGGTTTGGCTCACCACCCACAACTTGTTTTGTTGACTTCCATATCCAGCCTCTTCCTATTTCTCCCTCCCTCCCTCCCTCCCTCCCTCCCTGCCTTCCTTCCTTCCTTCCTTTTTTTGGTACCAGGGAACAAACCCAGGGGCTCTTAACCACTGAGCCACATCCCCAGCCCTTTTTTGTATTTTTTTTAGAGACAGGGTCTCACTGAGTTGCTTAGGGCCTCACTAAGTTGCTGAGGCTGATCTTGAACTCATGATCCTCCTGCCTCAGCCTCCTGAGCTGCTGGGATTACAGGTATGAGCTACTGTGCCTGGCTTGTCTCATTTCTTGATTATTTCTCACCTGTTTCATTTCTCAGAAATCCCACATGACATTTGTCCATCTTTATACTTTTAACACCATATCTGCTCTTTGCTTCTCGCTAGCTCTGTATTTTTGTTTGTTTGCTTGTTCTGTTGGCCAACGGAAGGGTAAAGTAAGAATCTGGTAAATATTCAGCTTTCCTTATTTGTGGGAACAATCATTTCTTCATTTTGTGTGGTGAGAATCTCACAGAGCTCATTCAAGTCAGTTTCAGCAGCACAGTATTAATCCCTTGCTGTTTACATGTAAGCTAATTCAGCCGGCTTTCCAAATGTTTAAATCCGTGGTCAGAAGCTGCGGTTTACCTCCCAACTGTGTTTGGGAATACCAAGCTGAGCCAGCAGGCCCTTTCTCTCTATCCTGAGTGCAGGCCCCAGAGCTGCTTCCTTGACTAGGTTTTACATTCTTTCTAGTGTTCTAGAATGTTGCAGCGTCACAAAATAAGTCGCTCGGAATTCACATCAGTGAGAAAGAAACCTCTGAATTCACATCAGTGAGAAAGAAGTGTAGGTAAGGTTATTTTAAAGGTGCCGGCGTTTGTACTTGCTTTAAAATATCCACAAAAGCTGATCAGGGGAGTTTTCATTGATTCACTTTGCAAATATTTGCCAAGCACATGCTCGGAAGCAATGACAGGCGGGAGGGAGTCATGCAGACGCACACCGCAGCTCCGGAGGGGAAGAGCAGCACGAGGATAAAGTACACAGCTGTTTGGATTTCTTCATGCTGTTGTGGAACAACTGGGCTAAGGACATTAGAAACCTTGACACTGTTTTATCCATAAGACAGTGAAACGTCACGCATGAAAAGACTTATGAGTGTTTTCATTTATTTAAAAAAAAAAAAAACTAAGCTTAGTCTTTAAGCTTTAGTCTTAACCTGAAATTTCGATTTATGTCCACTTTGCATCTGTTCACATATTCGGGCCTCTGCAGTTACCCAGGTCTACGGTTTGTGCTGCAAACACCATAGATAAAAAAACAAGGGTTTCCGACAGAGTCAGGTGTCAGACACGTGAGCACACACATGCAGACGGAGAAATTAAGCACAATAATGCTTTTTGGAAAGTTAGCTTTGAGGGCATCACCAGGCACCTAGCTGAGTTTGTGGTTTTCGGATACAGAGCAGACTGCAAATTGTGCGGGAGCTGGATTTAGGCAGGCCCGGGAAGAATTCGACTGCACTGCTTCCTGGGTTTATGACCTTGAGAAAGTAACTTGACTTCTTTAAGCTCCATCTATGACACGGGCACCCAGTAGAGTTTTCCTATTGCAATGGCTTATTTCAAGGACCAAATAAGCAGTCACGCATGGAATAAATGCTTTTAAATAGTATCCTTCACTGTTCATTCTAATAAAGCAAGCAGAATGAAGAAATATGGAGTGAAAAGTGGGAACGTCAACATCATCTGGAAACATCTATGCTCACAAAATCCCAGGGCAGCATGATGTTAAGACGTTACCATGGTTTCCAGGGAGCCCTGACTACTGGGTGCTCTCAAGCCTTGGATGCCAGGCTCCATTTCCTCTGGATTCCTAAGCAAGAGGTGGTTCTATGGGCCTAATTATATGCTGGAGGAGGCTACGTCCTCCCACCCTGCAGAGAGGGTTCCATTGTTATTGGCTCGTCATCCATCTTGGTCTCTGATCCACCTTGAAATGCAAGCTTTGCTTAAGCCACATCTCTCCTATTCTCCTTCCCAAAGTTAGAAGCAAAGTAATTACTTGCAGAGTGCATTGAGGTCTTCAGTGCATAACAAAGTTGGGAGCCCGAGACCCGAGTGCCCTATTGATTGACTAAGCACACAACTCAGAGGTGGCCGGCCAGCTGCTGCACATGGTCTTCCTGAGGGTCACATCTAGGAGACCCTCCCTGCTTCCCAACCCCAAGAAAAGGTTTGCAAAATATCGGCAAAAGTAAGGCGGCTTCCATGCCAATCAATTTCTCCCTGACCCCATGTCAGAGCTCTTAGAAAAGATGGGTGAAGAAACATGTAAGTGCGGAATTCTGTTAGTCATTGAAATGTTCTCCTATTCGTTTATGGTTTTGGAATAAAGATTATAGCAATATTAATTGTCAATGTATTTTTTTCTTTTCCTTATTTATTTAAAAATATGTGTCCTAATTAGTTATACATGACGGTAGAATGCATTTTGACACATTGAGCACAAATGGAGCACAACTTCTGCTTCCTCTGGCTGTGTGTGGTGCAGCACCACACTGGTTGTGTAATCATACACGTACATAGGGTAGTAATGTCCTTCTCATTCCACGTCCTTCCCACCCCTGCACACCCTCCCCTCCCCTCACTCCCCTCTGCCCAATCCAAACTTTCTCCATTCTTCCCTACCCTGCCAACACCCCACCACTATGGATTAGCATTTCCTTATCAGAGAGAACATTTGGGCTTTGGGTTTTGGGGACTGGCTTATTTCACTTAGCATATGCTCCAGCTCTGTCCATTTACCTGTAAATGCCATAATTTCATTCTTCTTTAAGGCTCAGTAATATTCCATTGTGTATACAGACCACATTTTCTTTATCAATTCATCTGTTGAAGGGTACCTAGGTTGGTTCCATAGCTTAGCTATTGTGAATTGAGCTGCTATGAACATTGATGGGACTGTGTCACTGTCGTATGCTGATTTTAAATCCTTTGGGTCTGAATCAAGGAGTGGGAACCAATGGTGGTTCCATTCCAAGTTTTCCAGGAATCTCCACACTGCTTTCCAGAGTGATTGTACCCATCTGCATTCCCACCAGCAGTGTATGAGTGTGCCTTTCCCCACATCCTCACCAACACCTATGATGGCTTGGATTCTTAATAACTGTAATGGCCAACATATTTTAAAGCACCAACAACCATACCAGTAGGTGTCCTGGTAAGTCCTTTTGCTTTGTTATTATAACAACCTTAGGGGAAAGGAACTATCTATTGTTACCTGCCTTCCAGTGATGAGAAGGCTGAAGCTCAGAGAAATGGCTTCTGCCTAAGACCACCCTGCTCTGAGGGGGCTGATGGAAGGTTCTGACCCAGGTCTTCCTGAGGCGGGGTCTCTAGAGACACGAGGTAAACAGAGTATTCCCAAAGATGTTGTGGTCAATCATCAATTCATTCAGCAATGGTTAATCGTCCACTCTGCCCGACAGAGTCCTTGGTCTGTCTGAGCCCAAGATGGATGGAGCCAGTAACGATGGAACCCTCCTCAGGGTAAGAGACCTAACCTCGGATGGAGCATCGAGAAACAGGCTGGATGCTCATCCTATGCAGCTTGTATTTCTGTGGGACGAGACAGAAAACAGACGACACTGATAAATGCTGAGGAGCGAAGCGAAGCAGGAGGAGTGTGATTTTAAACAGGGTGTTCTGTGAAGAGTCACCGAGGAGGTGACAGGTCACATATTTCAAACCTAAATCTGACCATCCGGGGCCTCCTCCTGAGAAAACAATGGCAAGTTCTTTTCCTCCCCCCTTAGAGAATCCCAGGCAGTCTCCTTCTCCGGGGTCTCTGAGCAAACCATTTGTACATTGACCCCAAACACATTTTCAGACCTTCTGGAATCAGCGTTGTCTTTCATGGGCCCTTCGCTCTCCAAAGTCACCGGGTCTGGAAATAAACAATTGTGTGCTTGGAAATCCTCTTTCCCTTGTTGATTAAGAGCTGATTTTAAACAGTTTTGGCCATGAATACTGTTTTCCATTCAGAATAGGTTTGAAGATACATACGAGGGTAAGAGTGGGGTGCTGGATGAATTTTCTATTTGCATTCGTGCCACCAGCAAATTCACTAGTGGGGGGGAAAGTCCTGGTCCTGGTGCCTGTGGTTTCCCAACACACAAAGGGAAAAACCCACGAAACACACCATTTGGGGCTGAACCTGTCTCTCAGAATTCAATCCAAACCTTCAGGCAACGTAGAAGACGGTAAGGACGGTCTTCCCCAGGTGCAGTGCCCTGTGTATGCAAGCTGCACGCACACCTGCCGATGTTTGGTCTTTCCCCGTCTGTAACAGAAGAATCTCCGAGGCCAGCAGGACGACTTGCACATGGCGGACACCACGCAAGGAAAATCTGCTACTCTAGGAAGCACTGGGGCCCAAGCAAACTTTCCCACCATCTTTGAAGAAAATGGTCCAATCAGCAGCAAAGATGATGGCTTTTAAAAAATCAAACTGATTTTTAAAGTGATTGATACGACTTGAGCACCAGCCCCTGGCCTACAATAAGTGTGCTAACTTCAAACGATTTTATCTCTTTGCAGCTTTAGTGGGACCTTGCAGTCCTTGGAAAACCCTTTGCTGATAGTCACTGCCTTGAAAGCGACACTGCGACATGTCCTTATGAAGCGTCCACGCTTTAAGTTTCATACATTCTGAGTGGCCCTCACACCGGTTATTCCTAAGTAGGGAGATTTGCCATTTCCGGCTTTGTCGTTGCTGTGTGTGAATGACTTACAGATGACTTGTCACACTGTTTTTTTCTTTTTTTGGTACCAGGGATTGAACCAGGGGTGCTTAACCACTGAGCCACATCCCCAGCCCTGCTTTGTGTTTTATTTAGAGACGGGGTCTCACTGAGTTGCTTAGCTCCTCGCTTTTGCTGAGGCTGACTTTGAACTCATGATCCTCCTGCCTCAGCCTCCCTAACTGCTGGGATGACAGGCGTGCGCCACTGTGCCTGGCTGGTCACAGATGTTTAATGTCAACGTCTCACTCTCCTTCAGATACCAGTTTTCAAACCATCTTGCCCTTTCACCAGTTTTAAAAGTTAGGCAAGTAGAATTAATTTCCCTTTCAATATCTCCAGCTGTTTTTGAATCATTAATTCTGCCTTTGCTACGGTAGATTTCCTATTCATTACAGAATAGAAATGAACATGCCTGGGGCAGTTCTCCTTTTCCCAGTCATCTTAATGTTAAAAAAAAAAAAAAAAAAAGCCTCTTCCGTACTTCCTAAAACTAAATGTATTTTCTGAGCTAATTTGTGTCATTTGGGGATAGGCCTCAAATTAAGATACTTTCCAGTTTAGACCAGTTTCATTTATTTAGCCCTCAAATTTTCAAGCCTGTTCAAAGCAGGTGTGGCGTCCATTGTGAATCGGACGGCAAAGTGATTCCGCACTTTGAGAGACTGACCTCCTCCCTAAGTTTCATGCAGTATCATATCACTCACCCAGGAATCATTAAACTTGTTGTGGAAAAACCTGGCTTTTTGCTATGAAATGAGGAGAAACATGTGAGACCGTTAGATTTAATAGGAGAGTAATGCTGGAATTGAAAGGAGACTGGGCAAACGACATGGCAGGAGTCAGAAACTCGAGCCTTTCCAGGGCTTGGCCAGCAAGTGGGAGACATCACGCAAGCCAGGCGAACGACACTGCAGACTTCTGGACAAGGTCGCACGCAGGAGATCAAGGGCTCCGCGAAGTCGTTCAAGTCCACCACCACCCTGCAGCTAAACATGCCAGCCACACGAGTCACACTGAGCAGCCAGATTTGGCTCTGTATGCTGTCAGTTTAGAAATTTGGTAAGAAGCCAGGTGCAGTGACTCAGGCCTGTAATCCCAATAGCTCTGGAGGCTGAGGCAGGAGGATTACAAGTTCAAGGCCAGTCTCAGCAACTTGGAAATTTGGCCACTGATAAAACGAGCTAGATTTTAATTCACGTGTTTCAGAGTTGGGATGTGGACTAGGTAATCAAGATAGCAGAGACATATAACCAGCTCGAAGGTAACCTACCAGAACACTTGTATTTGTCTTTAAGGGTGGACACGTACTTATCAGACTCCTTTTTCTCTTTCTCGGCTTTAGCATAAGGCTATTTGTAGAGCACAACAAAATGGCATCCTGATGTAATAAATCCATTCTATAGGGGTTATTCTGGAAGGAGGCCAGCCAAATGCCGGCACTTGGGTTCCTCCTTCCTGCCTTACGCTGTTTTATAAGCTGGCATGGTCGGCTCCTCTATCCTCCAGCATTGAGCCTGTCAATTCACTCTTGGAAAAAAAATTATACCCATCTGCACAGTAATGCACTGACTGCATAGGGATGCTTGGTCAACAACAGACCTCCTGTGTGACCATTGTCCCATTCAATTATATGGAGCTGAAAAACTCCTATCACCTGGAATGTCACAGCCAGTGCAAAGCCAAGACACAACACTGGTCACATGATTACAGTGGGCTACTGTGAACAGACCTCCTGGGCTGCCAATCATGGGGAAATGCAGCACATACAATTATGCACAGCACGCAATACTAGTTCATGACCCTCGAGGACCATGTGGCTGATTGGCTCATTTGCCATGTTGTACTCTCAATCGTCATTTTAGAGCGTCCTTCTGAAATCATTCTCCTTATTAACAGTACGGTTCACCCCGGGACAATACGCTGCTTCACTGAGAGCAGAGCCTTCCAGTGTTGAGGGCCTCTCCTTTGCCTCACTTATCCTTATGTTTGATTGAACCTCATGCTATCTGGTTTATCGGGCCCTGGGAGCAGTGGACTCCGGGTGCAGAGCATGTGTGTGTGACTGTATCCTTTGATTTTTGCACAGTGATGAAATTGCCTCAAAGTGAGTTTTTTTAGGACACATCCTGCCGTTAAGCAACACATGACAATAGATATACATGTGTGTCATTGCTTTACCATATTGTCTCCCTTTTTTAGAAAAAAGTTTTATCAGTGCATTATAATTGCGTATAATAGTGGGATCCATGGTTTTATATTCATGCACACATACAATGTAACGATGCGATTTGTTATATAACACAACAATGGCCTCTTTTTATATCCATA
>JAJEJO010003574.1:46281-112494 GCA_020662805.1 Glaucomys volans | reverse complement strand
CTTTCTCCCTCTTTCTCCCTCTTTCTCCCTCTTTCTCCCTCTTTCTCCCTCTTTCTCCCTCTCTCTCTCTCTCTCTTTCTCTCTTTCTCTCTTTCTCTCTTTCTCTCTTTCTCTCTTTCTCTCTTTCTCTCTTTCTCTCTTTCTCTCTTTCTCTCTTTCTCTCTCTCTCTCTCTCTCTCTCTCTTTCTCTCTTTCTCTCTTTCTCTCTTTCTCTCTTTCTCTCTTTCTTTCTTTCCCTTCCTTCCTTCCTTCCTTTTTTCTTTCCTTCCTTCCTTCCTTCTTTTTCTTTCTTTCCTTTCTCTCTCTCTCTCTCTTCCTTCCTTCCTTCCTTTTTTTTTTTTAACCAGGGATTGAACCCAGGGGTGCTTGCTTAACCACTGAGCCACATCCCCAGCCCTTTTTCATATTTTATTTATAGACATTGTCTCACTAAACAGCTCAGGGCCTCACTAAGTTGCTGAGGCTGACACTGAACTCACAATCCTCCTGCCTCAGCCTCCTGAGCTGCTGGAGGAACCTACTTTAATAAGTAGAATTATTTTAGGCCTGGTGTGGTGGTGCACACCTGTAATCCTGTGACTTGGGAGGCTGAAGCAGGAGGATCATGAGTTCAAAGCCACTTAGCGAGGCCTTGTCTCTAAATAAACACAAAATAGGGCTGGGGTTGTGGCTTAGTAGTTAAGTGCCCCTAAGTTCAATTCCTGGTACCCTTCCCCTCCCAAAAAATAAAATTATTTAAGAAGTATACTCACTGCACCTTGCCCAACCCAACACTTTCAAGCATTATCTGGGAACTTGCTAAAAATGCATAGTCTGAAGCCCAAACACAGACCAAATCAGAAACCGGGAGGATGAGATGCAGCAATCTGTTTTACTAAGTCCTCCAGTTGATTCTGAGGCATGCTGAACTCCCAGCAGCCTGAGCCCCTCTCCCAGCTAGACTGCAGATTCCAAAAGAGCAGGGGATGCCCCTCTTCCTTTATCATGAAACCTGAGCCTCTGCCATTGATGATCTGCACCAGAAAGCGCTGGTGTGCCTCTGTTGAGAGCTGACTGGGTGGGGGAAGGATGGCAGGCTGCAGGCCTGCTTCAGGAGTGACGGGAGGGGTGCGCTCACTGCCACCTCCCCACCCCTGTGCAGGCAGGATGGCGGGGGTTAACCGGGATTCTCGGGAGTCCCGCTGCTTGGCTTAAGTCTGCACTCCATCATCTGTCAGCTGTAAACCCTCTGGCAAGGCGCTCAATCTCTGTTTGGGTCTTGATTTTCTCGTTTGGAAGATGAAGGTTTTAGGAAGGAGATAGTGTCAGTCAGCCTGGTCGGTTTGCTCTCTGCTTAGATAGGCTTGGGGTTGCCGTTTGTTCTTACTTTACCTCAGTGGTTCTCCTCTCCCAAGTGGTATCTAGTCCTCTCGCTCCTCCCAAACTTGCAGGAGAATGACAGTGACCTCCAAGGAGTTTGCCTTACCCCGTCATTAACATAACAGTAAGGGAGTTAGAACCCTGGGGACTCTCATCAGTCTGACTCCCTGACTTAATGCATCATTTATTTATTTTTGATTTTCTATGTGTTCTTTTTTAGTTCTCCATGACAGTAGCGTGCATTCTGACACATCCTACCTACATGGAGTGTGACTTCCCATTCTTGTGGTTGCACATGGTGTGGAGTCTCACTGGTCGTGTGTTCATATGTGAACACAGGAAAGTGATGTCCATTCATTCCACTGTCTTTCCTATTCCCATCCCCCACCCTTCCCCCAACTCCCTCCTGTCCAATCCAGTGAGCCTCCACTCCTCCCTTCTCCTTGCCTATTGTGTGTTAGCATCCACATATCAGAGAGAACATAGGGGATTGGTTTATTTCACTTAGCATGATAATCTCCATTTCTACCCATTTACAGACAAATGCCATCATCTCATTCTTCTTTATGCCTAAGTAATATTCCATTGTGTATGTGTCCCACATTTTCTTTATCCATTCATCTGTTGAAGGGCACCTAGGTTGGTTCCACAGATTAGCTGTTGTGAATTGAGCTGCTATAAACATTGATGTGGCTGCGTCACTGTATTATGCTGATTTTAAGTCCTTTGGGTATAAACTGAGGAGTGAGATAACTAGGTCAAATGGTGGTTCTATCCCAAGTCTGCTGGGGAATCTCCATACTGCTTTCCGGAGTGGCTGCATCATGTATTATAACTCTTAATATTTGACTTTTACATAATGCATCTGGGGACTACTCAGTGGCCTCTCTTAATCAAGCAGCATAGCAGCGTCCAGGCTATAATGCGATTTCCATGCAGAGCATGTCTCCAACCTCACCTCGCTTCCTGACACAGGCCTAGATTCGCAGTACCTTCACTGAGACCTCAGACGGTTGTCATGGTTAAACCATTAAAATACAAACAAAACGAGGTATTTTTTGTCCTTCTGCCTCGTGCAGTAATGTGCTATTTATTATCTCTTTCTGACTAATCCTCATTTTGTTTTCCACTCTCAGCATTTTCCTTTCTGGGGAGAGCCATAGATTTGGCAGGAGTTCAAGGAAAGGCTGAAAACACTTCTTAGAAACTATTTTAATCCCAAACACTTCATGTTTGGAGAACAGGTTGAGACACAGGTAATATAGGGACCCAAGTGTCGGCAATTACCTGCAAAAGGGCCAGAGGGGCCAGAGATCCAAGCCCAGGGCTCTCCATGATGCAGAGCCAAGAACTGAAGAAGACACATCCTTGGTCTTCCAAGGGTCACCGTGTCAACTGCAGAATGAAATGAGAAGATAAAGGGAACAGCTTGCCAGACCCCAGACGGGCACATCTGTCCCCTCTGCTGAAGCCTGGCGACTGGGAGACTTTCTCCTACCTCCTGACAGCCATTTAACAGGGTCAGAACCTGGTGTCTGGAAACCTTAGAGATGCTCTATACAAAGTGGATGAGAGGTGAAAAGCCAGCTGGGGACGTGGGCCGACGTCTGGACTCCAAGGTGGTGTGCTCTCAGGGGCTCGTGGTGTTGGCCTGGACCTGGAGGAACATGGCTGCTGGAGACGGGAATGGGTGTCCAGAGTGAGGACCGCCGTCTACGCAGACACCGTTCACGCTGTCCTTGCAACATGGCAGGGTCCGGAGGAGTGGCCTCTGGTTTCTGTCCCCAGTTTCACACACCTGCATGCACACGCAGGCCACCTTCAGTAGAGTGCTCCATGTCACCACATTGCCACTGAGCCGGGCGTGGGCTCTGCCACTACGGCCCTGTGATTTTCAGACAGGAAGTGCCCTGGGCAAGCAGAACGCGGCCTTGCAGGCTCAGTCGGGCACCATAGGAGCCGCAGGGGTGGAGGTCCTTGCTCGGTGTCACCGGGGAACTGTGACGAGTGGGGAAGGGTTCCACAGGGTTTGTGGCATTAGAATCCCTCCTTCAGGACCAACTTCTATGGAGCCCAGGGCGCCTGGAATTTGCCCTGTCAAAGCCAGACAGAGTTTTTTAATTGAATTTTGCTTTGAGAGTAGGGATTTTTTTTTTCTTCATCCGTATTTTGCTTTTTGTGTGAAGGGAGAGACACTCTGTTTCCCTTCTTCGGGGGCTTGTCGTCGTCCTGTGAAAACAGTCAATGTTGGGCTCTTTATCTCCTCCGTCAAAGTGGGATGAGGGCTCCGAGTGTGCATGTTCGCATCTAGAGTTTTCCTTGCTATATTTTATAGTCACCTTACTGGCTAGTGGCCCTCATTTATTTTCCAGAACATTTCTAGCCCGACGGCAGCTCCTCAGTCTGTCCTTGTTAACTGTGTCCTGCCTGGCTACCTTTCCAAGTAGAATTGCTTGCAGGGAATCAAACAGAAATGGAGATTGCTTTGTTTAATATTTTTTCAAATCAAACGCACCGCAGCACGGCCACCGCAGCACGGCCACCGCAGCACGGCCACCGCAGCACGGCCGGCTGTGAGAACCCATTCAGCTGTCCCCGGATTCTGCTGCGGCTTTTTGAGGATGAATAGTCCCTTCGCGTGGTGTTTCTGTGGCTGAGGCGGTACTGTCGGTCGAAGACTAGGTTCTACCTATGTTCCTGCTCAGGCAGAAAAGAAAGACTTGTTGAGGGGGAAATAAGGGAGTATTTTCACTCCGAAAATTCTGTTACTTGCTTTTGAAATGGAAAACACAACTGGGAAGCTTTTCTTGGTGGAAAAGGTGGAAGTGAAAGTCGCGTTCGCTTTTCCTGTGGGTAAATGCAATTCTCTCCCGAGAGGGAAAGAGTCCCCACTCTCACGAGCACAGCATGAGCAGCCTGGTTCCCTTCAGTGCTCCCCTTTCTTTGGTCAATTCTGAGGAAAGGGGATTGTGTTTCAATCATTCTTTTTTGGGGCGAGTACTGGGGCTTGAACCCAGGGGTGCTTAACCGCTGAGCCACATCCCCAGCCCGTTTTAATATTTTATTTAGACACAGGGTCTCACTGAGTTGCTTAGAGTCTTGCTAAATTGCTGAGGCTGGTAATCCTCCTCCCTCAGCCTCCCAAGCCAGTGGGACTCTAGGTGTGTGCCACCAGGCTCGGCACCAATGGAACTGTTTTAAAGAATTGTTTTTTATTTTATTATGCCGTTCAACTTCGTATTTCTTCTAGATTTTTCTTTGCTCGTCTAAGGGGTTGAGACTTTTTTTTATTCTTTTATGTGGTGTTCAGTTGGGTAGGAGAGACGCAGGGAAGCTCAGGAATATGGAATGTGTTGCATTCAGTCCCTGGTGACAGGAGGCGTGGCACACGGGAGCACGTGGGAAGGGCGCCAGGGCCTCGGGATGGGGGCACTCAGGCCAGGCCTGAGCTGCAGTTTCAACGGGAAGCCCTGGGCCAGGGCACACGCTGTGGGGCTGGCTGGTTGCGGTGATTTTGACCCACAGGGCTCTGATCGGCAGGGATGGGCCCTCGTTGCATCCTGACCCGGGATGGTCCAAGCCGAGAAAACCGCATCTCTCTGAACCGCCAGACGGAGGCCTGGCTCAAACTGCTTACCTCTGCGGATGATGACCAGGCGCGCGCCTCGCTCAGACTGGTGGTGGCCCTCAGGGCTGACAGCTTAGGAGGGATTCTCTCTCTCCAGCTGGAAGTCCTTCCTTCCTTCCTTCCTTCCTTCCTTCCTTCCTTCTTTTCTAAGATGTCTAAACATCATAATACACAGAAAATAAAAAGAAAGAAAGAAAAAAAGAACTCTACCACAAGGAGACTCATTAAGGTGTTTCTCTAAACAAAGGGGATTTTTTTTTTTTTTTTTTGGCTAGAGAAGAGAAGCTGAATGTCTCCTGATCCAATCAATTCCAACTCTAGCCGACCTAAAAGGTCACATATTTTCTGCCTACATTTCATGATATGTTCATGCAATTATTTTCACGATCACTTCCTTAGGAACCCCTTTCTAAGGGCAAATATGTGTTCACCTTTGGTGCTGGAATAATGAAGGAAAGTATCAGAATTCCACCCAAATTGCTTGGTTACTGTTAGGTAATTTGTTATCTTTTGTGTGTAGTCTGTAGAGGGAGAAGATATTTCTGGAATGTGAATTGTTAACTGTTAAATCCAGGGAAAGCGTGGGTTTGGGTTGTGTGTGTGTGTGGGGGGGTGATATGTCGTTATTCTAAGTCATGCTGAGGCATAAGAGAGACATTCTGAAATGGTTTACTTCATTTGCCTACACACCTCCCTTGGATAAAGAGATGGATCATTGAAGAGTTAGGGTTCCAGATGACTGGCCATTTTCAGGGAATGGTTGAGTGCAGGCTTGAGGACAGTGGCTTGAAAGGAGAGCTTGCCAGATGCCCCGGCGTGACCTGAAACTCAGCAGAGAGCATGCACACATGGTCTTAAGGGAAATTACACCCCAGAATGTGAAAACTTGAAGGAATCAACTTACCATTGATTAGGGTTTGGCTTCTCTTCCCAGAAACAGCCTGCACAAAAGAGGAGAGATATTTCATGTGGTCACAGGGAGTGGAGATGTTTAGGAGAGCAAAATACAAAAACCCAGGGCCTTCAAAAAACGGATAAGATACATACTTCCAGTTTCTCCCGAAGTTTCTTTTGTTTTTGAAAGAAGAGGCCCAAGTCTTATTCTTTCATAAGGAAAACTTAGTCAACCATTAGTCATATTTCCTTGTTTTATGCTTAAAATTTTGCTTTTTGACCAGGGAAAGTGATTTTGATGATATTAGCAGGAATAAAGGAGAAGGAGATTTGAATCCTACTGGAAGTTTGTGAACTTTGACAAGTTGAAATATAATTCATGTATCATAAAATCTTTTTGAAAGTGTTCAATTAAATGATTTTTAGAATTTTCACAAAATAGTACAACTATTCCTATATGATTCAATTTTATCACCCCCAAA
Organism: Glaucomys volans; assembly: GCA_020662805.1. Taxonomy (NCBI): domain Eukaryota; kingdom Metazoa; phylum Chordata; class Mammalia; order Rodentia; family Sciuridae; genus Glaucomys; species Glaucomys volans. Next base: position 106,131 of record JAJEJO010003574.1, on the reverse strand, counting down.
AGAAACTCAGTACCCATTAGCAATCACTTTTCTTTCTCCCTCCCCACAACCCTTGAGAAACATCAGTCTAGTTAGTGTCTGTTATACGTATTCACCTATCTGGACATTTCATAGATAGCCTTCTGTGTCTGACTTTTTTTCACTTAGCATACTACTTTAAAGTTTCATCTATTTTGTAGCACATTTTAGTATTTTATTCCTTTTTAATTGCCAAATAATATTTCATTGTATGGATATACCACATTTTGTTTACCTACTGATCTACTGATGCACACGTGGTTGTTTCTAACTTGTATCTGATATGAGTAATGCTGTTAGGACATCTGTGTGCTTGTTTGTGGATGGATGTATAATTTCATTATTCTTGGGTGTGTATCTAACAGTGGAATTTCTGCACTCTTTAGAAACTCTGGGTTTTAGCTTTTGGAGAAACTGCTACTGTTCACCAAAGTGGGTGCAGGATCTGACCTTCCCACCAACAGTCTATGAGGATTCCGGTTTCTCCACATCCTTGAGGACTCTTGTCAGTACCTTTACTTGGACTGTCACCACTTTAGTGAATGTGAAGTCTTGTTTCTTTGAGATTTGCACTTAGATTTCTGGGATGGCTAATAATATGGAGTGTCTTTTCATAGGCTGATTGGCCATTTGTATTTCCTCTTTGGCGAAAGGTCTGTTCAGCTCCTTTTTCTCATTTTATAATTGGATTGTTACATTAGGAGAGGTTTTTTATATGCTCCAGATGTGAGCCCTTGTCAGTGTATGACTTTTACATATTTTCAGTCATCTCCCAGGTTCTCCTTCCACTTTCGAGATGGTATCCTTTTGAAGCAGAAAGCGTTGTAATTTTTATGAAATCCAATTCATCTATATGTCTTTGGTTGCTTGTGCTTTTGGTGTCAAATCTAAAACATAACATCATGAAGGTTCTCCCATATTTCCATTGCCTTCCCATCGCTTTGTCCTTCCATCTGGATCCATCTTGAGGTAATTTTTGGGTGCAGCCAGCTTCATTCTGTTGCCTATAGATACGGAGTTGGCTCAGCACCATTTGTTGAAAAGACTATTCTTGTTACTTATTTTTTGGCACTCTTGTTATTTTAGTCTATGTCTTTGCTGGTGTGACCAAAACAAAAGCAATTTTGGAGGAGGAAAAATTTTGGGGGGGCTCACGGTTTCAGAGGTCTTAGTCCACAGATAGCAGGCTCCATTCCTCAGGGCTGGAGGTGAGGCTGAGCATCATGGTGGAAGAGTGTGGTGGAGGGAAGCAGCTCACATGGTGATCAGGAAGCAGAGACTCCACTCTCCAGATACAAATATACACCCCAAAGCCAGGCCCCCAAGGCCCACCTCCTCCAGCCTCACCCACCTGCCTCCAGGTACCATTCAGCTGATCCATCAGGGATTCATTCATTGATTAGGTTGAGGCTCTCACAACCCAGTCATTTCCCCTATGAACTTTGCATTGTCTCACACCTGAGCTTTTGGGGGACACCTAATATCGAACCCTAACCCAGATGGAAAGTCAATCTTTCCATGAAGCTATAGGTAGGTATCTAGACTCTCAATTGTACTCTGGGATCATGGACTTTTAGAAACCTATAGGCCCTTTCTAGTCATGGGGAGTAGGAGGTGCTCTCTCCAATGATTCCCAGGGATGTTGGGACCAACCACAAATGAATGGTGGGGTGTGTGGCTTCACCCGAACTGAGAAGCCTGATGGCGGCAGAAGTCATGGTTCGTCATATCTTCTGATTTTTCAAAAGAAGCCAGCAATTTGTTTGCTTATGTATCACAAAATGCCTTTGGTGTGTGAGCAGTTATGAACACTCACTGGCAAAAGGAAACTCGTCTTCAGGCTGCGCTTGACCCGTAAACCAACAGTTTTTGGTCTTTCTGTGCTTCGACTGCGTAGAGAAAGCTGCCGGGCCTCGGAGAGTTGAAGTCACTGGTCCCAGATGACGTCATTAATGTTCACCTCCCAGCTGAACAGATCTAAAATGGCAACATTCTAGAACTCAGTATTTTTGTCATAATATTTTCTTTTCATCATAACCATACATAGGATTTTGTTATGATATTGACAAAAACCTTTAGAACTTAAAGAAATGTGTCTCTTTGGGGTTACTTTAATAAGTTTTGCATTTTCACCATTAAAGAGGAATTGCTAGCCTGTTTTCAGAAGTACACCTGAAAGCTGTTTTCTTTAAGTAGATATGAGGGCGGTGCACAAAGTAGGAGCAGTTCTCCACAGAACATGCACACACAAGCACACGCACCCTTTCCCCCCAACAGGGAACAGAGCAGGCTGGAGGGGGGGTCTCCCTTCGGTTGGCAGGCTGTAAGGAGGCCACATACTGCAAAGATCAGAACCCATCCTTTTCACTGGGTGTGGGGGAGCACACTTGGAATCCCAGACACCTGGGAGGCTGAGGCAGGAGGATCTCAAGTTTGAGGCCAGCCTCTGCAATTTAGTGGGATACTTTCTCAAAATAGAAAGGGATAGGGATGCAGCTTAGTGGTCCATTCCTGCAGCCACTCCTGGAGGGAACTTCTCAACCCCTACGGCAGAACCGATTCAGGAACTCTTAGTATGGAATCACCCATTTCTCAACTCTTTCACATTCAATTCGGTTCAGCAGCTGTGTGATGACAACTGGCGTGGTGTGAGGGACAGTTTTGGAACTCCGTGCATGACTAAGAGGCGTGGCGACCCAGGGCATGAACAGGCTAAGCAGAAAGGAGTGAGTCACGACTGAAGTCACAAACACAGATCCCAGGGGACAGAGCATGGCACCCAGGCAAGAAGCGCATCGTGTGCATCTCCAGGATGAGCAAGCGGGCAGAGGTTCAGAGCTCATGGACCACACTTAGGTCAGGCCAAGGATTGATGGAAAAATTCAGTCATCCTGAATCCTTTACCTGCTGAGGGTCACTAATCTGCATGTTTGATATTTAATAGAGCAATTGGATAAATGATGGAATTTTTCTTCTCATTCTGTTGTTTGGAATAGCTAATCGTAGGCAGTTGATCAAATCTCAAGAGTGAAAGTTATTGCCCTCCTTATTCATTTGTAAATGGCAGAGAAGAATTTGAATATAATCAAGAAGTGGTTGAGAGAAAGTTCAGTATGACCAAGTCTTTTTCCTTGGCTTCACAGAGGGCACTTTGGTGTTTTAGTCAGCTTTTTTGCTGCTGTGACTAAAGGGACTCGACCAGAACTATTGTAGAGGAGGGAAAGTGTATTTGGGGGCTCACAGTGTCAGAGGTCTCAGTCCACAGACAGCAGGCTCCATTCCTCAGGGCTGGAGGTGAGGCTGAGCATCATGGTGGAAGAGTGTGGTGGAGGGAAGCAGCTCACATGGTGATCAGGAAGCAGAGACTCCACTCTCCAGATACAAATATACACCCCAAAGCCACGTCCCCAATGCCACCTCCTCCAGCCTCACCCACCTGCCTCCAGGTACCACTCAGCTGATCCCATCAGGGGTTCATTCACTGATTGGGTTCAGGCTCTCACCACCCAATCATTTCTCCTCTGAACCTTCCTGCATTGTCCCACATGTGGGCTTTTGGGGGGCACCTCACATCCAACCATAACACTTGGTTATTTACAATCACCTTAGCAAGTTACTTTTACTGCTTGATAAGATTCTTCCTATTTTGTTGTGGTCCTTACCAGAGGGTCTTATTGTCCTTGACCTTTTGAGAAGAGACGGTATCTTAGTTTGAGAAGCAGTTCCAAGATGAGCTGGAGTGAATGAGATTTAAGTGGGAGACGTGTGGGGCAGGAGCTGGTGAGGTTGGGAGATCCCTCAGTGGGGGAGCAGACCTGCCCTGAGAGGAGGGAGAGGGAAAGAAGGTTGGATGGAAGTGCCTTAGAAAATTCCATGCTGTCTAAGGAAGGTTTGGCAAAGCACTGGGAATCCTTGAGCTGAAACTGGCTCTTGCAGCAGTCCCGTGTCTCCCAGGGATGGGACCGTCCCCCTCATGCCCAGTCATGCTCCGGGAGCAGCTGGTGACAGCCTCTGGCTGTTGGCTAATTACACTCTCTGTAGCTAGAAGTCTGGGAGGTGCAGGCTCATGGCAGACGAAAATGGTAATTTTGTTAAGATATAGATTAGCTGTAATAAGAGACGCCAAAATACAGTGCCTAAAACAAGATAAAGTTGTATCTCCACATTGGAAACTCAGACCTGACGGGTCCAGGCTGCTCTTGTCCTCTTGCTCTGTTGTCCGACGGTTGTTACCACCATTTCCATAATGGGTGGTGCCCCAGTGGTCCTCCACCATGTCCGTATTCCAGCCACTGAACAGGAGAGAGAGAGGCAGGGAGGGGTCACCTTTCCCTTGATGGGCATCACCTGGGTGCTGGGCATCTCTTCTCTGCACATGTCTTGTTCCCCAGAGCTCAGCTGTATTAGATTCTCTGCCTGCCCATAAATGGGTCTTTTATGGAATCTGCTGGGAAGAGGATGCTCTCTCTCCAGGGCGGGGTGGCCAAACTGATGGCCCTAACCTGGAAGTGCTGAGAGCTGACCCCATGAGTGACAACAGATAGGCACAAAAGCAGCTGAGGGGTGGGGAAAATAACATGTTTGCTGACATCATTTAAGCACCTGGATCTAGCCACACCTGAACCTAATCCACCCCTGGACATTTTTATGTAAGCCAGTAAGTGGCCCTGCCCTATCAGCGCTTTTTCACGCGGTCTTTTGACAGTTGGATTGGGTTCTGACACGTGTAGTCAAGAGACCAATCTGCTAAAAACGTCCAGTGACTTGCTGAAGAAAACACATCAAGTCATAGGCGAAGCCAAGGCTAGGATGAAGGTCTCCGTCCTCTTCAATACTCCCGCGTGGCGTTCCCTTCATCTCATATGATGGCTGTTGAGCAACTTCTTCGGGCTCCCCAGGAGGTAAAAGTCTCAGTCACTTCTGTCAGTCTTGGGTTTTAAAGATGGCTGGGTGATTGTGGGATTTGCTCCCCTCTACTGACACGTTTCCACAGCTCATCAGACAAACATCGAAGACCCCAGTTTTGCTGGGAAGCCGAGACAAGGCAAAGGACAATTTCCAAAAGCCCACACGAACCAGGGAAAGGGATTGGTGACCTTTTCTGTTGTTGTTTTGGCGGATTTATAAAACAGTAAAAATCTGCCCTGCAATCACTTAGCCCATGTGGTCGCTGTTAGACTGCGGAGTCGCAGCCCTTGGTGTCTCCGAGAGGCTCCAGCGCTCTGCATTCCAGCGGAAGATGCTGCTAAAATGCTCGGCTCAACTTGACCCCTGAAGTTCTTTCAAGACTGTTAGGAACAGTCCAGTTTTAAGAAATTCCAGATGAATCGTGCGACCCAAGATGGAAGACGACGCGAAGGGGCAGCGGTGCACGAGGACCCTGCAGAGTGTGCAGACTTCCACCCGGCGATGGCGGAGTGCCAACCTCCTGTCGCAGTGGTGATGGCACCGCCCTGATCTGACGGTGCCAAGAGGCGCCCCGGGCCCTTGGCCGCGCGCTTCCTGCTCTCCCTGCCGACCCCAGGCTGCGGGTCTGAGTACTCGTCGTTCCATGCAGTTCGCCATGGAAACAAGCGCTGACAATGGCACGCCCGTGGCCCAGGTGCCTGTCGTTAACTAAACCGGTTTTATAGAATTTTGAGTCTTCAGCTTCTCTAAAGCAGGGGATTGACTTATTTTTACAGAAGCTAAATCCTTGAACCTGAGAGACCTTCTGACAATGTGCGAGTTCAGTGGCAAGTCGGGGTCAACCCTCTCCACGTCGAGAGGTGGCAAGACAAAGAGAAAGGCTAAGCGGCTTGTGAAAGTCGTAAAGAGAAGCTTCCAGAGCTGGGCAAGAGCCATGAGGAACTGGGAATAATGATAATGACAGCTGTCACTAACTGAACACTCGCTGCTGCCGGAGCAGGCGGTGCTGAAAGTATCATCAAAACCTCAGCGTGGCCTCCGGGGTTAGGGGAGACAGGGTCTCCCCGAGGCTGGACAGCCGGGAAGAGGCGGGCAGGACCCCTTCAGGGCTGCAAGAGCGTGTCAACACTCTGACACGCTGGGGGTCCCCTCAGACCTCGCCCACCAACGCTCCCCATCACGGCCCAGAAAGCTCATTTTCCCAGACTGCAGCATAGCTCCTTCCTTTCAAATCTTTCTTTCATGTTTAAACTTCTTTTAGTGTTTTAAAATCAATGTTTACTTTGCAAGCAATGCATATCCTTTCTTTTCTCCTTCCTCCCTTCCTTCCTTTCTTCCTTCCTTTTCTCTCTCTCTCTCTTTCTCTCTCTCTCTCTTTCTCTCTTTCTTTCTGTACCAGGATGGAACTCAGGAGGAACACTCGACCACTGAGGCGCCCTATTTTGCATTTTATTTAGAGACAGGGTCTCGCTGAGTTGCTTAGGGACTTGCTGTTGCTGAGGCTGGCTTTGAACTTGCAATCCTCCTGCCTCAGCCTCCGGAGCTGCTGGGATTACAGTCGTGCACCACCATAACCTGCTTGTTTTGCATAAAAATAAAATAGAATACACAGGCAAGTCTTCCAGTGTGCTTTGTCTGTCTGCCACCATTAGCCTTATTCTACCCTCATGGCCTTCGGTTGGGTCTCAAGTGAGATCAGCCCATGAGTTGACCGTGGACATGCTTGACACCCACTTCTTGGGCTGGGATGGTGGAGGGGAGCTCTTCAGAAGAAGACCAGCCAGGTCCTGTCTTTCTCAGAGCCTCATAGCTTATGTTCTGTCATCTCTGGAATATTCCTTGTAGCTCATGAGCCAAGATAATTCCCGGCTGCTACTGCTGTTGCTCACTTCCAGCCAGGAGGGAATGAGAACAAGGAAGGGGAAGGCAGACTCAGTTACTTTTATACATGAACTAAGGTGCACGGATGATTTGTGCCCACATATCTACAACTACAAGAGAAATCACGCTGGGCGTGGTGCCACGTGCCTGTGGTCCTAGTTGCTCAGGAGGCTGAGGCAGGAGGATCATGAGTTCAAAGCCAGCCTCAGCAAAAGTGAAGCACTAAGTAACTCAGTGAGACCCTGTCTCTAAATAAAATACAAAATAGGGCCAGGGCTGTGGTTGAGTGCTCTGAATTCAATCCCTGGTGACTGCCCCCTGCAAAAAAAATCACATATAACCCTTGTGTAAACAGTTGTAGCAGATAGTTTCCCTGGATCCACCCCTCCTTTTTCTTTTCCCATAAGTGTGAATTTTAGCTGGACAAACAGCTCTTCGGGGGACATTGCCATTCCCCAACCTCCTTTGCTGCAGTCTCAGAGCTGACCCTGAGACTGCATGACTTACCTACAGGGTCTGTAATGCATTACCACCTGCAAGTTGACCTAGACCTCAGGAAGTTCTCCACCAAATCCCTGGGTGACCCCAGTACATATCTCCTCTCAGCTTACAGCCACCATAGCTGCAAGAGGGGCTGGAAGTCCGACGTTCATCAACATTTAGAGTGTTTGTTTTTTTTTTAATGAAAATGAGATGATTCAGATGGAAGTTGAAGGATAACTAAAGATCTCTGTTACGATTCATCAGAAAGTGTGGCACAGGTAGAACTGTACTCAGAGGTGAGCTTTGTGCTCTGGGGTGTACAGATTCCAAGGGAAAAACAGGAGAAAAGCTGTGAACTCAGAATTCCACTTGACCTAGAAAAAGAAGCAAGTATACCCAAAGATAGTCCAAGGAAGAATCCAAGAAAGAGAAGAGCAAACATGGATGAAAGAGGAAACAAACAATACAGATGACTAGCCAAGACAAGGTCCAGCTATTTGGAAAGGGGCAAGGAGGAAAAGCCTCTGTCAACACTTAGAAAAGTCACAGAAAAAAAAATCCTTGGGAATAAGAAAGGGGATGTAGAGGACTGGGGACACAGCTCAGTTGGTAAGTGCCTGCCTTGCAAGCACAAGGTCCTGGGTTCAATCCCCAGCACTGCCAAAGGGGGAAAAAAAAAAAAAGGGGATGTAATTACATATAGAATAATGACTTAAAATGTTGGAAAAGGAATCATGTACAATATGATGCTAACCAATCTAAAAAGTTGACATAAGAAATCTATAAACTGGCAATGGAATCAGCATCAAGGAGAGTCTGAGAACTGCCCCAGCCAAAAGGAGCTCAAGGAAACTTGAAAAGTAAGCCTAATATGGGACCCTAAATAGAACAGGAAAAGGATATTAGGGGAAAAGTAAGGAAGTTTAAATAAACTGTGGACCTGAGTTATTGATCATGTGTCAGTATGGATTCATGAATTGATTATAACAAATATTTCATAACCAGTGGAAGATGGTAATAGTAGGGGGAACTGGCGATGGGGCACCTGGGAACTTAATATCCTATCATCTCAACTTTCTATAAATCTAAAATTGTTCCATGAAAATCTATTTTTTAAAAAAAGACCACACCGCTAATAGGGGCTGCATTCTCTGCCTTGTTGTGAAGATAGAAGCACCGCATACGGTGAGTGCACAGCGAACTTGTTCCTACCAGCTGCCATTATGGTTATTGATATTATATCCTCCTTATGGATTCCTACGTAAGAAATTTTATCATAAGCAAGTATTACATCAGAAATTTCTTTTTCAAAGCAAAACAGCCTCCCAGGACACTATCTGATACACTGTAAACAGAGTGAAGCAACTCAGTGACAAATGGATCAGTTCATCAAAATGTCACTTTGCCCCTCAGACCCAGATACCAGTGTCATAGCCGTCAATTAAGGAAGGATTTGCTTTTGTGACCCATGGTCCAGGAAGCCAGATCTTTCTTGAGCAATTCCCCATCTGAAGGATCCCTGCGTGATTCACTCTCCTCAGGAGAGGGTAGAGAGGTTAATCAATCATGGAGGTTAGCATGAGGAGAAGGAGCAGGGCCTCTTCCCACCAGAGTAGGAAGACGAGATTGACGTGCTCCTGGCTCCTCTTCACCAGGCTCCTCACTCCTCCTCTGGCTGGAGAAGAGAGGAATGCCTGCTATGGCGAGTGTGAACATTGTTAGGAAGCCATCAAGTGATATATGAAGGAACATCGAGGTGGCCCTACTGCTCCGCTGGGAGCAAGTTAGAGTGTGGACCTGAAGTGCAACCCAGAGTTCAGGCTGCCACATTCAGGGCCGATGGACAGGAGCAGTGGAAGCAGGTGTGGGCGTGGCCTGCGCCTGGCAGACAGTGTGGCTGTTGTGGCCCAATGTGAGGAGAGCAAGGCAGCGAGTCACTTATGAACCGTTACAAGTTTTGTGCACCTGTGATAAGCAGAATTATTTACTGATGTCTACTGGGTAATGCCATGATTCTAAGTAGGAGCAAAGACAGGAGAGCAGCTGTCCCAGCCAGAGTCCCTCTATACTACCAGGTTTTAGTCATTCTCCCTGGAATGACTCATGGAGAAGGAATTAGTCCCAGACTGACCTTGTAAAAAAACAACAAAAACTAAATGCTCCTTTGTCGAGTAAGGAAGCCATTTTTATCTCTTCTACTTTCTCTTTTACATATGATTTTCTCCCTTCCTTTTAAATTTTGAAACTACAGCTCATTGCTTGAAAGTTGATTGTAAAAGTCCTCAAATATTTGTGCTTTTTTATTATTTTTAAAAATTTCAGAACGGAGGCGTGGTATGATGGAGCTCACTTGAACTAAAAAAGGTGACATTTTTAGCCACTAAAAAATTCTTTAGCAATCTTAGTTGATGGTTAATGGTAAAGCCCAAGACACGGCTAGGTAGAAGCATTCATTTTAAATAAGGAAAAATATAAATAAATATTGCATCGTATACTCTCTGCATTTAATATTAATTGGACACACTAGCCTACTAAATAAGGCAAGAAAAAGAAAATACACAAAAATACAATGAAGGATGCAAAAAATATTTACATGTATGCTGTTGTCAACATTGCAAAGTTAACAAATCTACAAACATTTTAGAAGTAAAGAATTCAATAAGTTTTCATATGATCAGTATAAAAACCAATACTGTTTCTGCTTTAACCAATTAGAAAACAGTAATACTGATTATTTACTATGCATGAATCCATGAAAACTATGCAGTCCCTAAAAGCAAAGTTAACAAAAGATTTGTAAATCCTTTAAGGAGAAAATAATTCTAAATGTATTAAACAATTAGGAAAATCCTGTTATGGGAAATCATGTTCTTAAATGGCAAGACTCAACTCCATATCCATATTAATCCTCCTCAGATTGATCTATGAAGTCAATGCAATATAAATCCAAGACCTAAAAGGGATTATTGTTTCTGTACTTAATAAAACTGTACTATTTATATCCCTCTTCTTCTTAAAAATCAACATGTATTTGTGATGAGTTGCTTTTATTTTTTTAAAGGGTTCAAACAGATTGCTATTAAAGAAGTGGTGTGGTGTTGCCACTGTAATTGTTTCTAAGCAACATAAATATCTAGAAAAAGATTGTGTCTCCAATCACAAAACTCACTAATCCTCAAGCTGAATGTTGAGAAGAGTTGAGAAAAAGTAGTTTTAATAAATCTATAATTTTTCAAAGTAACAAAACTATTTTTGATAAATGGGAGAATTAAGATTTTAAAGTAATAACTACCATTTAGACAGCACTTTTCCTGTAACAGACTGAGCTGAAGCCCTGTGTGGACATTCTCATTTAGACCTTAAAGTAGTGTGTCGTTACCCATTAGTCTTAATTTATTGGTGAGAAAATTGAAACTTAGGAAAATTGGGGAAATAACAAGGTCACCTAGCACATAACTAGCAAGAAGAGTGAAGAATCTGAAAAACAGACTTGGGTTCTTAAATACAACGTGGCATAGTTTCTTAAGTGCAATTCTTCCTATATGACTTGTCTCAGAAAATAAGATCAGCTGGGAATCAAGAGACCTGTATCTTGGTCCATGTTTTATAGCATTGTATTCAGAGGATTTGTTGGAGTTAGTTTATTCATGAACAAATAATTTATTGAGTCCCTAACATGTGCAGGACACTATTAGAGGAACTCAAAGAACTAGGTATCTAGAGGAACCCAAAGAACCTCTGGGTATCTAGACATTCGGGGTATGTGAGGAATTGCAGGGGTACCCATGGTAGGCTATAGAGAAAAATGCATTTAAGTCCTAACATCTTAGTTGTGACTCTCCTTATGCACAAAATCTAATGTAAGGGTCTTATTCTGAATTGTTAATATTTCTTTTTCCTTGGCAGTGACAGAATTAAAAACTCCCAGGACACTTCCCCTTGAATGTATTAAGTGTTAGAGACAAATGCACTGGTAACTCCGCTCCAGCTACATAATTATCACATGGGAGTTATTTTATAAACATGGATGTCAGCAGATATATTTTTGAGTTAGAATTGAGTATGAAAATCTTCCACTGAAAACACAGCATTGTATTATTTAATGCCTTCCATTTTTAGAGGCGAGTGAAAAATGTAGTTATTTAGACTTTTGACAGTGTGGATGTTCTTTAAAAGGCTATGATAATGAATTTTCATCTAGAATTATCCTTTGATACCCAAAAAAGAAACACGTTTGGGTTACTTACACATCTATGGACACAGCAGGTAATTATGATTTGTCACCCTATTAGCTTGACCTGAGTCATGATCATGCATTTGGGGGGATGGGTTCCTGCCCCAAGTGCCTCTCATGAGATTTGTTCATCTTCCTGCCCAAAACTGTTATGAACTTCCTCTGAACGAAGTGCCGTCTGTCAGGTCAGTCACAGGCCACCGCTCCGTTATGTCTCAGGTCAGGAGGTGGCACTTACCTTTATGACCAAGCCTGAGATCATAGTCATATATTTCAGATGCTATATAGGGTTTTCTAGGCCAGCAGTTCTCTCTAGGGATAAGAACATGGAGCAGTATCTGGGGACATTTTTCACTGTTGCAGTGGAGGGGTGGTCGTGGGGGAGTGCTGCGGGGACCTAGTGGGTAGGGGCGAGGGGTGCTGCTGATCATTCTACAACGCACAGGAGAGCGATTGGCCCCAAACATCCACAGCGCTGAGTTGAAAACCCCTGATAAAAGGAATGCAGGCATTCAAAATGTTTTCCTTTGTTAGCATACATAGTCATTCCTTTAAAAAGTGGTTCATTACCTACACACACACACTCATACGCACGAGAAAGAGAGAGTGACGGAGTTACCAAAACCTCAGATAGGTTTATATAGAAGATGGCATGGTGTTTGAATATAACATAAGCGTATCCTTCTGTACGCTTTAAATCAAATCATCTATTTTTTGTTTTGTTTTGTTTTCATGGGGCTAGGGATCAAATCAGGGCCTCATATGTGTCAGCCACTGAGCTACTTCCTAGCTTCTAGACAACACATATAATCCCCTAATACAAGGGGGAAGAAAAGGTCACTATGAATGTGATTTTTTTTTTTTTAAAGTTATTTTCAAACTGAGATGGTTGAATCCATGGAGTTAGACCCCATAGATCCTTGTAAGCCAACTACACGGAATACCAAAAAATGTTTCATGCATTTGAATTTAAGGTTTGAGTTCTATGTTCCATTCCACAGAGAACCCACTGCAGGTTAGGTATGTGGGGAAAGCTTCCTAAGCTATGTAACCTGCCCGTGGTTAAGAACCAGCCCTTCAGAGCAAGATTCCTCTGGACCCTCACCTGCCTCCTCTCTCCTTTCCCCACCGTACCTTGTCTGACATGTCTTTCAGCACTGATAAGAGCATTCATTATGTGTACGTTCCAAAATGGTAGCCTGTAGCTACGTGTGGCTCTTATATACTTGAAATGTGACTACTGTATTTGTGGACCTGATTTTTTAAATTTTATTTAATTGCAATTGATTTAAATGTAAATGAAAATAGCCATTTGTGATTAGTGGTTACCATATTGGATGGAGCAGATTTAAAATCCTCATTCCTATGTCTCTAGGTTAAACCCTTCTTGGGTCTGATGTCAGGTGTAGATTGTATTATTGTTAATTCCACTTCCTCCCATTTTGCTTCTGAATCTTTGCAGAGGGTTATTTGGATCCTGAGAGGTGAGGTGGGGAAACAGGTTCCCATGTGAGTAGGCCTCCAACAAAATACATGCAAAATAATCAAATCCTTTAAACTCCGAAAGTTAGATCTTCGGATTTATCATCTGCACAAGCATCTATTGGGGGTAAATGCCTGTGAAGGAAAACTGGGAGGGAACCGGAGTAAACCATGGAGATGCGTGCGTGTCTGATCCTGTGAGAAGAGACAGAATGGAGGAAGGCTGGGTAGGAAAAGTCTAAGACTGCAGAGCTTCAACAAGGCCAAAGAGGAATCCTCCACATTCACCCATCAAAAGAGCTCCTTTCTCCCAGGAATGAGCCCACCTGGGTATCAGCATTGTGCCTAGGAGCCAATAGGAGGAATGGCTTCAGTGCAAAGGTACTGATTGCTTCAACCAATGACCAGCTGTGCTGCCTGGAGCCGGGGATCTGAGAGGCACATCCTCAAGGCCAGCGCGCCTCCGTCAGACCTGAATTGCCCCAGGCTTGGTGAATATGGACAGGGCTCCTTGGATCATGACTGACCTGGTATGATACTGGTTTGTTCAGAGGGACCTTGGTCAGTCTCCTTCCCACAGTGCACGTTGCAAACATGGTCAGCTCTTCCTAATCCCAGGCTTCTGCTCACGGATTCATAAACACATGCATTCCTTCTGCCTGGAGTGAGTCTTGTGCAATCTCCTCTCCAGACCAATTCTTTCCAACTTCCACTTAACCGTTTCTTTACAAGTATTGTTGGACCCTTGACTAAGACAGATGCCTTCAAGTCTCTCTGGGATTCTTTTTTTTTTTTTTTTTTTTAAGTTTTTTTGTAGTTGTAGATGGGCAGAATGCCTTTATTTGTTTATTTGAATGTGGTGCTGAGAATGGAACCCAGTGCCTCACACGTGCTGGGCAAGCGCTCCGCCCTGAGCCACAGCCCAGCCTTGGAATTCCTTTAACCTAACAGTCGTCTTACTGGATTATTAAAATTTTTTAATATTGTCCATTTGTCTAGTAAATATATTGCCGAAGAAACCATAAACTACGTCTGCCTCTTTACCACCGTGTCCCAGGGGCAGACAGGTCACCGGGTAATATTCCTTGAACGAACACGTGCTTTTGCCAGGCGCCCTGTAAGTAAAAGAGGTGTGTCAGGCGGTCGTCACCCTCACACTGCTTGTGATCGGGGTGGATTTTTTCAGCAGAAGAGGATACAACACTATCAGACCTGATGAAATATCTGAATCAAAGGCTTCTTAAAAGGCTTGGTTTCAATTTCCTGAATCAAGGATTGACTTGAAATCTGACTTTAATAATAGATAAGACTAATGTTAATTAGTGTTCTCTCTGCATGTAAATGAATCGTCCTGGGAAGGGAATTGTAGATGGCATCTAGGGAAGTGGCATTAGTTTATCCTCTTCTAATTGGGAATTTGAGGCCATTTCGTTAGAATTAAAGTGGAGTTTCTTTTTGAATTCTCTATTGGAAAAGAGATCTTCTACAACAATGAAGCGTGAGCGTGCATGGCTTGTCCCGATGCGTGGAGTTCCGCAGGACGGGCCTGTGCTCTGGGATTCCCTCACTCCTGGAGGCGCCTGCCCGGGCTCCCGGCCACCCAGCCCAGGCGGCTCCCATGTGGGACTTGACTTTCACAGAGATTGGTAAGTAAGGGTGGATTGCTATTTATTTAATATTTATTGAGGACTTACTACATTACAGACGCTGTTCTGATCTTTTGGTATGAGCTAACTCTGCTGATCCTCTGAATGACACCTCGGAGTCACCACTTCCATTATTATTGAGAAAGCTGACTTTAGAGAAGTTAGGGAACTTGCCCAGGTCCAAGCCATGGCAAGTGACAGAGGCAGGATTTAAACCAGGTCGTCCAGCCCGATGGGAACACTGTGCGACCCTGCCTTACATTCTTCAGGCCACCAGAGCACCACACGTGTGTCCCTTGGTCACAGTGACTACAGAAATGGCAACCTGGGCCAAGTCAGTGCAACTATATCCTCCTGAGAGTTGGGATTTGTTTCGTTTTGGTTTGGTTTGGTCGTAGATGGACACAATACCTATATTTCGTTTGTTTAGTTTTTTATGTGACGCTGCGGATGGAACCCAGGGCCTCCCGCATGCTAGGCAGGCAGGCGCTCCACCACCGAGCCCCGCCCAGCCCTCCTTCCGGGAGTTTCCGTGGAGCCAACGGGAAAACTTCACAGCCTTTCTCAAGGGTATTTAGTCATCAGGACAAATGTCATCCCTGTGCACCTCACATTCATCATCAAAGGAGAGAGCTCACCTCCGAGAGGACAGAACCAGTGACAAAGAGCTGAGTCTGGAACAGTGACCTAATGACTGGTAATGGCACTGGGACTATTTTCCTATAGATTAACTTACGATTATGAATATTTGAAAACATACATATGAGTGGAGACAGAACCGTGGTGGACTTCTACACTGCCTGTGCCTAACATGCAGGTGAGATTACGAACACATCACCAATCGATCCTTCTTTGTCCCAGAGTTCCTTTTCTGATTTTTTCCTTACTGGAATATTTTAAAGCAAGTCTGATGTTTTTTTAAGATTTCTTCACAAATACCGTAGATTTCATCACCAAGAGATACAGAATTTTTAAAAGTAGTTGCAATGCTATTAATCCACATATCAAAAGGTGTAATAATTTCATGGTCCCTATGGTACATTTTTTTCTTAATTGGGATTGTAATATCCACCTCATGAGATTATTTATTTATTCTTTTGTTTTTGCGGTGCTGGGGATTAGAACCCAGGGCCTTGTGCTTGTCAGGCAAGCACTCTACCAACTGAGCTGTATCCCCAGCCCCTCTGAGATGCCTTCTTGTTCTTCCTCCTGGATGGAAGCCAGGGTTTGGCACATGTGAGGCAAGCTCTCTACTGCTGAGCTCCCTCTGCAGGCCCATGATACCTTCCTGACCATTGAACTTGGCTGGCCCTGCCAATCACTAGCCAATTTCTTTTTTCTCTTTAAGACAATTTAAGATGCAATTTCTGTTATTTACAACCCAGAAGTGTGCAGAATAAAACACAGTAGGGAGAGTTCGAAACGTTTAGGAGACTATACATATTGTTTTCAGAGCTACTTTGACATTGGGCATTTACAAGCACGTACTGAAAGTACTAAGAATTATGACATAGATAAATAACATCTTACAGCTTCATAACTTAACATGGTTCACAAAATAGTTTTGTGTTATCTGTTCAGAGTAGCTTTATGAGGTGGGCCATGGTTATGAGCCTCAATTTAAGATACAGATTGAGGTGGGCACAGTGCACTGTAATCTCGGTGGTTCAGGAGGCTGAGGCAGGAGAATTGCAAATTCAAATCCAGCCTCAACAAAAGTGAGGCCCTACGCAACTCAGTGAGACCTGTCTCTAAATAAAATACAAAATAGGGCTGGGGATGTGGCTCAGTGGCAGAGTGCCCCTGGGTTCAATCCCTGGTATCAAAATATAAAAAAATAAAAAGCAAAGAAATTCACTGAACAACTTCTCCAAAGTCAACAAAAGTGAAGTTTCCAATTCACAATCCTCCTGACTCCTCATGGACTCCTAATGACCTTTTCTATGGCCCTCCACGAGCCAATGATTCTGGGTCAGCATGAACATCTAACAAAAGCCATACATAAGTAAACAATCTGCGTTAAGAAAATCCGAGTGTGTGTGTGTCAGCACAAAGGGAACAATGCCGGAGACTAATCTGATAATCTAGACCACATTCGTGTGCAGCTGCTTTTTAAAAAAATAGGGCAAGAACCTTCCAAGGAAAATATTATTAGTCCTTTTAAAGAAGTGCTTAACTAACAGTATTTAACTTTGATCTCAGGCTCCAAGGTAAACTCAACAACTTTTCTCAAAGCACCAACATCCCAAGACTTTTAAATTAGACGCTTGGTTTCCAAAGTCTTAGCCAAGGAGCCTGCCAGGGCAAACTGTCTTCTGCTCCATTTATCTAATTTGGGAGAATAAAGGCCCTAGCTGACCTGGCAGGATTTGAACCCGCGGTTCCAGGAAGTCCAAATGAGCCAAAGATTATGCTTGGCTATGGCTCATTACCCCGGCAGGGGAAGCACGCAGCTTCAGGCCTGTTTACATTGACAAAGCTTTTAAAGATAAAGGATTAAAATGCTCCCTCTCCTCCATGCCACAGGTAGATCACCCCAAAGCACTTCTGAAAAAAGTCTTTGTTTGGGATGCTCTCCGTGGGGAGAACAAGGAGCTTATTTATCCATGACAGCCAAGGCAAGCTAACCATTTCCCTCCTTTAATATGAGAAAAATCCGGAGAAGAGACAACTTCACACTAAGAAACCATTAAAAGGAGGTAATTTTCTCCTCCCTGGGGCTCTGTGGTAAGATGGTGCGAGTGGGAGCCTCAGACGCAGACTCTCAGCCTGTCTGCAGCTCACATAACCGTTTCCTGTCTGTCCTTGGGCAGACTGTTGCCTCATGAGTTTGGGGAGCTTTGATTGAGAGAGTCTCAATTTACCCAGCTAAAATAATAGCTGTCTCATCAGGAGCATTGTGGGGTTTAATTAAAGCCTGGGCAGGGTAATGAGATCGTCAGATAAGCCCCTGTGTAAACACTTGGCGATGCGTATCTGCACACATACCGGCCATGTGCGCGTACAGGTCGGGCCCACAGGGCTGCGTGAGTTGGCACAATTGTTCTCTTCGTCCCATCAACACGCCTGGTGTTGGTCTTGTTCCCCGGACTAGAACACACGTTCCTTGGGGCCGGTATTTTCCAAGGGTTGCCAAGTGCTTAGGTCGGTTACTGTGGTCAGCCTTAACCGCCGCGGTCCATTTCACGTCACCTTTCTTCCTACAAAGTTTCCTTTCCAGCTTCGCAGAACTCGCTGTTTCTACCTACCCGCCGCACCCGCTGTCCTCTCGGTATTCCTGAGTGAGATCTTATTTGCTTTGAGCATTAAAAGCACAAACTTCATATGACTATTGTCCACAGAAAACCAATGTTTTCTAATATGCATGAATCCAAACACTTATCTATTCAAATTTTATAAAACTCTGCTCATGTTGCTTTTAAATTATCCTGCATGCCATTAGTTGATGCATACTCCCTTTGCATGGAAAAAAATATAGTTCAAAATTGCATGAAATTCCCAGACTATTTACATTTCATACTGATAACACATTTTAATGCTGCTTTTTTTTTTTGGAATATAACTAATGCATTTTTTACTTGTTCTTTTTAGTTACACATGAAAGTAGAATGTTTCGACATATTATACATACACAGAATGTAACTTCCCATCCTTGTGGTTGTACATGGTGTTGAGTTTTACTGGTCGTTAATTCATATATGAACATAGGAAAGTGATGTCCCATTCATTCCACTGTCTTTCCTATTCCCATCCCTCCTCCTGCTCCCCTCCACCATTCAGCCCTGTCCAATCTGGTGAACCTCCACTCCTCCCTTACCCCCACCTATTGTGAGTCAGCACCTGCATATCAGAGAGAATATTCAGCCTTTGTTTTTTGGGATTGGCTTATTTCACTTGGCATGATAATCTCCAGTTCCATTCATTTACAGTCAAATGGCATAATTTCATTCTTCTTTATAGCTGAATAATATTCCATTTTGTATGTATACCATATTTCTTTACCCATGCATCTGTTGAAGGGCACCTGGGTTGATTCCATAACTTAGCTATTGTGAATTGAGCTGCTATAAACATTGATGTGGCTGTGTCACTGTCGCATGCTGATTTTAAGTCCTTTGGGTATAGACTGAGGAGTGGGATAACTGGGTCAAATGGTGGTTCCATTCCAAGTTTTCTGAGGAATCTCCATACTGCTCTCCAGAGTGATTGCACCAATTTTCAGTTCCACTGGCAATATCTGAGTGAAACTTTTCCCCTGCATCCTTGCCAACATTTATTGTTACTTGTACTCTTGATAATTGCCATTCTCACTGGAGTGAGATGGGATCTCGGTGTAGTTTTAATTTGTTAATGCCGCTCTTATAAGAGCTTTTCAATGACTTATTGCAGTGAAACACATTACCCGAAAGCTGGAGGCTTAGAACAGTGCTCATCCACTCTGACTTAAGGACTGTGGATCAGCTGGGCAGTTCTGCTGATGTGAGCCAGGTCTGGCTGGTCTTGGCTGGGTTAGATCTGTGGTCAGCTGGAAGGTTTGTTGGGGTTGGCTGATCTCGAGAAGTTTTGCTCACACATGTGTTGTGTTATGGTTTGGATATGAGGCGGACATGAGGTGTCCCCCCAACAGCTCCTGTGTCCATGCAGGAATATCCTGGAGAAAAATGATTAGATTATGAGAGTTGTGATCTAATCTGCCCATTCTAGTTTGAATGGACTAGCCAGGCGGGAAGCGTAGGCAGGCGGCGGGGTGTGCCTGGAGGAGGTGGGTCATCGGGGATGCAACGTGGAGGGATTCATCTTTCCTTCCCCTTTCTCATTCTGCTTCTTGGCCATCATGGGGGAGCTCCACTCCTCCACCACGCCCTTCCTCCATGATGTTCTGCCTTTCCTTGGAGCCAGAGCAATGCAGTTGGCCAGTCATGGATTGAATCGCTGAAACTCTGAACCAAAATAAACTTCTCCTCCTCTAACTTGTTCTGATCTTATTTTGGTCACAGTATTTACAGGAAACAAATGCAGAGACTCACTAGATATTCCATGCAATACTTGTGCTTTAACCCATTGATCAAAATTTGATCACATGGTCACATATAGCTGCAAGGGAACCAGGAAATGGATTATTTTTGCTGCCTGCCATGAGGGACCTGTAAAGAAGAAGAGAATTGTATTGAGAGGTAACCAGCGTCTGCTACAATGAGGAGGAGATAATTAAGTTGCATTCGATATATATTCACTGAGCATCTAACAAGTACCAATGCTGCTCTCTGTGTGGGAATGCATTGGTGCACAATATGAACAAAATTCCTGCTCTCCTGTAGCTTACCCTCTAGAGGGGAAAGACAGAACAAACAGTGCAATAGATGCATGATGTTGTGTAAAGTAGTGATATGTGCTAGGAAATAAATGAGTGTAGCATTGGGAGATGCATGACTCTTTTTGAAAGGATTTTGGAAAAGAATATGAGAAGCAGCCTGTGAATTGGACAACTGAACAGGGCATGTGGTACCTACAGTAATTGAAAACCAACCCAAATAGAATGCTGAAGATGAATTCTGTAATGGAAAAATGAGGAGCTCTTTGTGTGTGTGTGTGTGTGTGTGTGTGTGTGTGTGTGTGTTTGGTTCCCTTCCAGTAGAACCACCATAAATGGATCACAATTATTTTTTTTAAAAGTTAAGGTTGTTGGAAATTGTCCTTATGACATAAAGCAGGTGATAAAAGATTTATTCAAAAAAATCTACTAACTCTTGGTAAGAACACCAAGAGTCTATAGGAAGGAAGCCATGACCTCCTCTCTTCTTCCTTCATATCCCCACCTCAATGTAAAAGAATCTCCACTCCAAACAGATAGGGTTAAAAAAAATTAAGAAGAAGATGGGATTCCCTCTTCTCCAAGCTCCCAGTTAAGGGCAATAGTATTTCCTCAGGACACACAGGATTCCAGCATTGTTGATCTCCTAATCTCCATGCTGTGGAAGCTCAGTTTCAGTCAAGTGTGACCTAGGGGTTGGGGGCTCCCTTTCCCTCACCTAGCCTCCCCTCATAGGGCAGAGGATCTACTCCAGTTAAGTAGGCTGAGAATGTCATGGCCCAGATCATGCTCGCCTCAGGGTGAGAAAGTTCAAATGTAAGGGTGCTTTAGAAGCATGGAGGATCTGGAGTAGGAAGACTGGAAGTGACATGAGAGCAGAGAGAACCAGGGGAGGAAATGGCTAACAGCCTGACTGGGGTCAGGACAGACCTTAAAGATTGGACTCAAAAGGGGCTTGAATTTATTTCTATCAGACAGCGGAGCGATTTGTGTTCTAGGACATTGCCAGAAACGCTAGAAGAGCAAGTCAGCAATTCATGGAACCTGACTGCTGGGTGCTAATGAAAGAAGTGAAAGACTTAGACTCTGAAAAATAGAAAACATTGTTAAAGAAATGAAAGATGACCTAAATCGATGAGAAGTCATCCCATGTTCATGGATTGGATGACTTAAAATTGTTAAGATGTCACCACTCCCCAAATGGATTGACAGGTTCAATACAATACTTTCAAAATCCAAATTGGTTTTCTTGCAGACACCGACAAGATGATTCTAATGTTTATATGGAAATTCAAAGGACCTATAATAAGCCCAAAGAGCCTTGAAAAGGAAGAAAAATACTGGACTATTTATACTTAACAATCTGAAAAGTCACTACAAAACCAGTAATCAAGGCCGTGTGATATTGTCACCGGGATAAACATATGCATCAATGGAACAGAGATGAGAGTGTGGAAATAAGCCCTCGCATTCAGTCAGTTGGTCTTCTACAAGGACACCAAGAGAATGATGCGGGAGGAAGAATTTTGACAATACGTGGTAATAACAATTTTGACCAGCGTTTCTTGGCAGCTCTATGTGCAATGCCAAAGAATTAAGATGGACCCCTTCCTGACACTCCCCACAGAAACAGCTCAAAATGGGTCCCAGATCTAAGTGCAAGGGCTAGAACTATAAAACTCTTGGAAAAAAATATGGAAGTAAATCTTCCTGACTTTGTTTAAGCAATGGATTCTTTGGCATGACACCAAAAGCACAAACAAGAAAAGAAAAAATAGGTAATTAGGACTTCATCATAATTAAAACCTCTTGTACTTAAAGGATATTATCAGGAAAGTGAAAAGACAGCCCACAAAGTGGGAGAAACGTGGCGATGGGTGACTGTGGTTCCAGCAGCGTGGGAGGCGGAGGCAGGTGGACAATGAGTTTGAGACTAGCCTGGGAAACTTAGTGAGACCCTGTCTCAAGAAAGAGGGTGGGGGCCTGGGGTCGTGGCACAGTGGTAGAGCATCGCTGGGATCCATCTCTACGACTGAGAACAAAAACTTTTTTTTTCAAATTCTGCACCTGATAAGTGTTTTGTGTTGCTGGATTATACATAGAACCCTGACCACTCAGCAATAAAATGACAATCCAGTTAAACAATGGGCGAAGCATGTGAATAGAAGCTTCTCCAAGAATGTCTGCAAATAGCCATTGAGCACAAGCAAGAGCACCCCATCGCCCGTCATCAGGGAAATGCCACCGCAACGAGACGAGGTCTTACTGAACACCCACGAAGGCAACTAGAATAAAAAATAAAGCCATCACAAGTACTGGTGAGGATTCAAAACTTTGAAGCCCCTTTGTAAAACAGTCTGGCAGTTCCTCGAAAGTTTAAATTTGGAACTACCACATGAGCTTGCATTTCCACTCCTAGATACATACCCAAGAGTCCTGGGTTCAAATTCAGGCACTGCCAACTCATAAAAATCTTAGACTGCCTTTCCCACCAGCCTCAGTTTCCTCGTTGGCAAATCAATAAAATAATAGCTATCCTGAAAATTTGTCGGGAGGGTTAAATTAAGATGGTTATGGACTGCCTGGTATATTGAAGGTACTCAACAGATATTAATTTCCATTCTTCTTTTTCTGTGGCAGAAAACCAAGCCGTAGAGCATAAGGTGCTATGGAGAGCATATTTCTTCAGATTCACCAGCACAAATCCAAATAGACCATCCTATTCTATAGTGTCATTTCCCCCCTTTACAAATCCACCACGAGCGATCTCCCTGCGTCCTGGGGGAGGCCAGCTGCACTTCTCAGCACAACTGGACATGATACAGAAGATGTAACACCACACAGGAAAGAAGACCCTCGGCCCCACCCCAACCGCTACCAAGGAGCGTCAACCTGTCACTTCTGGATTTCAAAATAAATTGAGTGAGAGGAATAAAGTTTCAAAGTTGATTTGCCTGGACAAAATGAAATGCAACTCTGAGCCCGGAAGGTTCCTAAAGCAGAATTTGGTGTCAGTCCTGTGTGCGGCCGAGAGCTGCCGGGGGTGGCAGGGGACTGCACAGCAAGAGGACCTGCGTTGGCCCAACTGGCTTCTGGAGGCACAGCCTCACCACTGCCGCGTCCTCCCACCCGCCCCTCCCCACCAAGTGGTTTGAATCTGGCCTGTTTGAAGTCGGTCTTTTAAACAATCATTTGCTGTCTTTAAAAAGTTTTTAAATGGCTGTCTCAGTAAAAGTGAAATCAATATTCTTTCAGCCTGGGCTTTTAGCAGATAATGTCTCCCCATAAATCATGGGCATAATGACACCAGAATAATTCATCATCTCATTACATTTGCATATGATGCGCCACATTGTTCTGAGGCGAAGGTTATCTTCCCTGCCTGGGACTTCATCCAGAAACAAATAAAAGACCAGGGAACCTGATTATTTCATGGTCCGTTTATAGAAGCTGCTGCGGATCAGTTTTCCATCTGTCAGCTACTTTTTCTTTACGCTTCTCCTGAGCACACACTGCAGGATAGATTCTTCCAGCTCAAGATTTTCAATAACCTTTAAAACTCTATTTGTTGGAAAAGGCGCCTGACTAGATTGAAGATGTTTTCTGGGCTTCGTTTTACATCTGTGCCAGGTCCAGGGTCATCAGTGAAACAGGGACGTATTTATTTGGCATCTTCTGTGTGTCACATATGATACCACATGCTGAGGAGGTAAGGTGGGCATATTGCATTCTCATTGTTTTTGGTTTTGGGTTTTTTGGTACCAGGGATTGAGCGCTGGGCCACACCCCCAGCCCTTTTTTTGTATTTTATTTAGAGACAGGGTCTCACTGAGTTGCTTAGGACCTTGCTAAATTGCTGAGGCTGGCCTTGAACTTGCGATCCTCCTGCCTCAGCCTCCAGAGCCGCTGAGATTACAGGTGCATGCCACGGTACCTGGCCCCTTATTGTATTCTTATTATCACATGGCAAGGGAAGTGATCAAAAACAGCCCTACAAATAATCAAGCCACCATGTTTAATGTGGGAGGAGAGACAGAGTGTACTACTGGGGAACTTCCTGATCTGGGGGGGTGGGGCATAGACCATGGAGGGCGTCTGTGGGAGTGAGGCTCAAGGAAAGACCCAGATGTTAGGAATACGCTCAACAAATGCTTGGGGGAGGGAACGGGTGAATGACCAAAGATGGTTCAGACTGGGGCTTCAGATTAGGAGGATCTGTTGTTTACCAGGTCGAGACAAGCCACGTGAGCCACCCTGAGGACTTGCGTAGACCTGAGATCTCATCCCTCTACACAACCCTAATCCCCGGGAAGACTGGTGGGGTCCTGGTTTGGGTTAGTGTCGGAGAAAAACAGGCTCTAGGGTGAAGTTTCCTAGATTCCACTTATGCTGAGCTTCATCTGAGTTTTCCTCTGACTTGCTAGTTTCTGAATCTCACTTTCTTCAGCTGTGAACGAGGAACGATGACACCCTCTGAAGGCTGCTATGAATAATCAGAGAGATGCTGGATGCCAACGCAGGAAAATAGGGGGTTGAGAAGCCAGACTGGGTCTCTCAGCAGATTGTGTCTGAACCCCTGCTGGGCCATTACCTAGGATGTGACCTTGAGCAAGTTAGAAATAGCAATGCTTTAACGCAACATATGTGTTTCTAAAAATCACCCTGCTATGCAAAATCAGGCAATAAAAAACATGGTGCTTATATGAAAAATAGGGTTAGGGGCACAACATCTAAAAACTCGCTCAGAGGCACAGTTTAAAAAAGATACAAGAAAACATCAGAGAGATATTTTTTAAATGATAGGAGCAAGTAGAAGTTTATTCAGATTATACTTGTTAAATGCTTAGAACATACATAAATCAGTGGGGCCTTCTGTGGAAAACACCTGGCGTTTGCTCGTGGACGTGGGCCAGGGAAGGGTGGTAGGTAGCTCATGGGTGCTGTGGAGCACTGGAAGGGAAACCTGAAGTTCAGGGCACCCGTGTCCAATGAGGTGGACGTTGCCGAGGTACGTACTTTGCATAGAGAAGCTTTATGATCCTCGCTGGGGTTACACCCCTGATGAACCCATCGTTCACTGAAAATAGGTCAGTTGAAATGCATCAGTGCACCTAAACTTCCTGACCATCTTGATCAGCAAGATCATCCAAGTGGATTCAGCAGAATCCCCTGCAGGGCTCTGACCGAGGGCTGCCTGGGCGCTCAGCTCACCGATGCTGCCCAGCATCACTGGGTGAAGACAGGGTCAAATTTCAAACTCTGAAGTGCGTCTCTACTGAAAGCATATTGCTTTCGCTCCATCGCAAGGTTGGCAATATCGTGAGTTGAAACATCCTAAGTTGGGAAGCGTCTCTGTCCCCACGCCCTCTGGTCCACCTGGTGTGACTCTTTTCGTTTACCTGGTGTTTCTTCCAGTGAGAAATGAGCATGAGCAAACTGGGAAATCATCAGTTCAACATTCTGCTGATAGTGTTCCCTGGTCCGTCAGCCTCGTGGGAACAACAGAGAGATGGGGAGACGATGGGGGTCACACAAATGGGGAGGAAGCAGGACGTGTGCCCCAGGGCTGGGGGCATGGTGGGAGAGGTAGACGTGCTTATCCGTGCTCTGCCTCCGTCCTCCAGCTGTGAGCGGGCAGGGCTGCAAGGGTCTGTCTCCCGGGCGGTTGAGACCATAATTGCCCGAGATGGTTCCCTTAAATGGTTCAGTACTGGACTCGAGGTTAAGTGTGGGCATTTCATGTTCCATATTGATGTTGATCTGGTGGTTTTTACTATCTAACCAGGGTCCCCTCTGGATGAGCAAACAACACAGCTTGATGCATAGAGCCTGGTAGAGGCTCAGGCTCCCAGGTGGTCCTGAGGCTGCTCGTGGTTCTCAGATAGGCCTGGGCAGGGAAAAGGGGCATTTCTTCCTGGGGAGGAGGCAGGGAAGAGAAATGGGACCGGCATCGATACCTCTCTAGACTCAAAGGAGGGACAAGGACTGGCAGGTGAGTGTCCTCGAGCCCACCTAGGGGTGGTCCCCTCCTAGCGAGGCTCTCAGTCCAGCCGCTCCTGCCCAGGGTGCTGTCGGCAGGTCACGGAAGCTCCCTTGAGCTGCAGTCCACTTCTCGGTGACTCTCCAAATGGAGTCTGAATTCCAGAGCTTTCCCTGTCAACGCTGAGTTGGCCCAGCCTGCAGGGAAACCCAGAGAGGGAGTTTCATCTGTCATCCCCCCTTTCTGGGTGTCTGCAGACAGCTGGCTCAGAGCAGAGTCAGGGGGCCAGGGCGTGACTCACAGGGCGTGGCTGGTTGAGCTGGAGAACGGGACAGGCTAGCGCAGGGCACCTGGGCGTTGTCTGCAGGACATTCATCGGCCCCCATGCAGGGGGCTCGTGGGCTTCTCTGGCTTCTGCTTCCGGCGCCATCTCCCACCAGCTCCTGAGTCATGTATTCTGTCTGTTTTCTCCCTGAGGGCTGCTCTCCCCATCTGCCTTTGTCCCCAGAATGCTGCTCTTCCTGGACACATCCACTGTCCTTCCCAGGGCGACCTCAACCCCACACCTCCACGACCACTTTCCAGCCTGGCTCTGACTCCACCCCTGCTGTGCTGGCCTCTCGACATTTCATCCTGTGTCCGGGGACCTCCAGCTCCTGACAGTTGTGCCCATATCTACCTTTATCCTAACTGGGATCAGAAGAACGGCACGGGTGAGAGCACAGGTGTTGGGGCGGGCAGATCTGGGCTGGAATTCTGCCTCTTCTGCCTGAAAAGGCAGAGCTCTTCCCTTTAGCCTTAGTTTTCTCATCTGCAGAATGGGACCAGTAGCAGTGTCTCCCTGGGGTTGAGGGAGGAGCAACGAGGTCACATCCGGGAAGCACGCAGCACACCACCTGAGCTCAGATAACTAGCTCTTGAGATTATGAGGTTCCACTTCTCCTGAAGGTGGTGATGGCCTCACAGAGCTAAATCCCCATACTAGGAAAAGCACAGATACTTATCAAATGAATGGATAATCATTTGTCATTAAGATATCTTTATATATGAAGGGTTTTTTTCATTCAACACACTCTTATAGATTGCTAAATATGTGCCACATTCAAGGAACAAATGGGAAGATTAGTGTAAATAGGATCAACAGTCACTGCCCCCTGGAGTTCAAGTCCAGATTTTTAAAAAAAATGCAACTCAGGGAATTTCCAGTACTTGATTTTCCCTTCTACAAAACCGTTTCCTGATGGACTTTCTGAATGAGTTTACTTTTGTCAGATAACACACACACACACACACACACACACACACATGTGACATATATACATATGAATATTTAATAAATATATTTAAATAATATGTTAAAGTATATTTACTTAAATATATTTAAATTTTATTTTATAAATTTTTAAATTTATTTAATTTAAATAATTTTTATTTAATTTAAATATACTTAAATAAATTCTATTATAAATATATTTATTAAATATATAAATACAAAGACATGTTTATTAAATATATATTATCAAATATATATATCTAAGCATATCAGTGAATAACATTTAAATTTTGTCTAATAAAACAATACATAACATAGGCAAAATATTAGGGACCAACAATAAAATACCAAAATTTTGAAGCCATGACAAATACTGGCAGCATCACTCCATGTTAATTACCCAAATAATCCTACTTTTTGTGGTCTCCTTGGTTTTTAGGCCATTGGTCGTCTGCGGGATTGTCAGGCTGGACTTGGAGTCTGCCTAATCATGTTGACCGATTCCTCATTTATTGGGAGAGGCTTCGTCGCCTCTTACGGGAAACGTAACGGACCTTTCATGGTGAAGGAGCTTTGAACTGATTGCAGGTGTGTCACACGGAGCACGTTTCTTAAAGTGTGGATTCAAAAGTCAGCACCCAGTATCAGTCTTTCTTTTTTGGTTTTGTTTCTTTTATTTTGCTTTTCAGCTATAGCCTCTCCGTCGATTCTGCCTGGGTGCGCGCAGACTGCGGCTTGAGAAGGATGCTCTAGGGACAGCGGTGGACAGGGCTCTGGAAGGCTCTGGATGCTCTAGGGACAGCGGTGGACAGGGCTCTGGGAGGCGCGCAGAC
This sequence comes from Glaucomys volans, assembly GCA_020662805.1. Classification (NCBI taxonomy): domain Eukaryota; kingdom Metazoa; phylum Chordata; class Mammalia; order Rodentia; family Sciuridae; genus Glaucomys; species Glaucomys volans. The sequence continues at coordinate 78,082 of JAJEJO010003574.1, read as the reverse complement.
AGGTGGTCAGGTGGGTGCGAGCGAGATCCCCAGGCGCCACCAACGGGGAGGGTGGGGATTCGTGGGTGGGAAGCACCCTGGGGGACTTGGAGGTCAGAGTTGCAGTCGGGGCTCCGTTTGTGTTCCCTAAGTCCCCACGTGGATGAAGTCGCCTCCCCGGGCTTCTACCGCCCTGGTTCACAAGCGCCGCTCCAGGGCGGTGGGAACCAAAGCGCGGTGAAGAGCGGGCGTGCGGTCGCTCGGGAGGATGTGCGGGGCGAGCTCCGCGGCTGATGCCAGCCCTCGAAAAGGGGGATTCGAAAGTCGGAGAGCTCTGGTCCGGGCAGCAGAGCGCAGGGGGCCCATGGCAAAGGCCAGACGGACTTGTTGGAGCTGCAAGAGATGAAGGATGTGGGCGGGGAGAGGGGGAGGCCAGGGCCTCCTTGGGGACCAGAGCAGACAGCGCAGGAAGCACGGGAGAGAGCAGCCGGGGTCTCCATTGGACGGCTCCCAAGGGGTCACGCCACCAGGAGGCCTTCTGGAGACCCGCGAGGGTGACCTGGGTCACCACGACCCGCGGGGCACTCCTCGCACTGAGTGGGTGGAGATGGGCTTCACTGCAGGCAGCCAGCAGTGTGCGAGGTAGAGCACACGGGAACTTGTCCTGAGTCCTGTGAGTTTGGATGTCCCACTGGACACTTGGCTGAAAAACCTGCATAGGATCTCAGGCAGAACCTCGGCTCCAAGAGATGCATTTACATGGAAATCTACAGAAAAACATGTAAATACATATTTAACAAGTATTTATAAATATGTAAGTACAGATATCTGTAGATCTAGATATATATACATATATTTATAAACAATATATATTTTTATACATTTTTACATGGAATACATATACATTTATATATTTAATATTATATTTTAATTTTTAATTTTTTTACCTGTCCTTAGATATCCATGACAGGAGGTGTATTTTGACGAAGTGTACATACATGGGGTACAGCCCATTACGATTTTGATCCCATTCTTGTGGGTGTACAGGACATGGAGTTGCACTGGTTGTGAATTCATATATGAACATAGAAAAGTGATGTCCCATTCATTCCACTGTCTTTCCCATTCCCATTTCCCCTTCCTTCCCTTCATTCCCTGTGTGTAATCCAATGAACTTCTATTCTTCCCCTCCCTATCCTCCCTTGTTATGGGTTAGCATCCACATAGCAGAGAGAATATTCAACCTTTGGTTTTTTGGGATTGACTTTTTCACTTAGCATGATAGTCTCCAGTTCCACCCATTTACTGGCAAATGCCATAATTTCATTCTTCTTTATAGCTGAGTAATATTCCATTGTGCATATAGACCACATTTTCTTCATCCATTTATCTGTTGAAGGGCACCTAGGTTGGTTCCATAACTCAGCTACTGTGAATTGAGCTGCTATAAACATTGATGTGGTTGCATCACTGTAGTATGCTGATTTTAAGTCTTTTGGGTATAAACCTAGGAGTGAGCTAACTGGATCAAATGGTGGTTCCATTCTAAGTTTTCTGAGGAACCTCCATACTGCTTTCCAGAGTGGTTGCACCAACTTGCAATTCCACGGGCAATGTCTGAGTGAACCTTTGTCCCACATCTTCACCAACATTTATTGTTCTTTGTATTCTTGATAATTGCCATTCTGACTGGAGTGAGATGGAATCTCAGTGTAGTTTTAATTTGCATTTCTCTAATTGCTAGAGGTGTTGAACATTTTTTCATTTATTTTTTGGCTGTTCACATTTCTTCTTCCATGAAGTGCGTATTCAGTTCCTTTTCCCATTTATCGATGGGTTATTTCTTTGGTGTTGTTTATACTGTGTATACATATATTCATGTGCTAGATCCAGAGACAGACGTACACTAATGATATGGTTCTAGTTTCCAGGAGCACAGCGCAGAGCGCAGGTGATCGTTGCTCGCCCTCACGATTTTGCCACACATCGTTCACTGTTTCAGAAAAATCATTACCAACGACAGCACTGCTCAGGAAATTCAAGTCTGCTTATCAGTTTCGGTGTGCAGCTGTTATACCCGCATAACTCGTAGGCACGCATACGTGAATGTTCTCAACTGCTTATTTTGGAGTGTCAAATGGAAAGTGAAAAAATGGCCATCCCTCACGAGTGTGATTTTCCTGAAACCCCCATGATGTGGTGCAGGTGGACACATCATTGCCTTCCATGACTGAGGTTTTAAAATGCATTGCTTTATTATAAATTAAATTTCTTTTATTTCTCCTCTACGTTAGAATGAGGCAATCTGTTAACACTTTCCAAATTGTTAGTGATGATGTCAGAAGCTAGTGGTGGAGAGGGGAGGTAGGGCCTCTCGGTGTGAAGACTCTGGGATTAAACATCAAGCCTGGAACAAGTACTTCGGCATGTTTGCTTAACTTCACTGGGAATGGGGCGGATGGGTGTGGGGTGGGTGAGCCTTCACTCAGGTTTAGATCTTCCCTCCTTAGTGCCAAGGTTATTGGCGTGCTCATATAAGTCAATTTTATTTTAGCAAGAGATGGGTAGGGCTTTTAAATATTTTTTGTGATATTTAAAAGATTTTCCTCTGATGTTGTTGTTGATGGAATAACAGATTTGGCCACCAAAAGGCTGTTGCACGGCTTCCTGACCAGCAGCTTTCAGTGCAGCAAAATCTTCCCTTGTGTTCAGAATCCACAGCTTCAGAGGGGTCTCTCCTGAGGAGGGTGAGATGCACAAGCTATTGTGTTTGGTGATGAGAGAACAACCCAGCTGCTGCTGCTGCTGCTTCCCCTTCCCCTTCTCCGTCTCCTCCAGTGAATGTGCTTAAGATCTACAGAGGTTTCTTCTTTTTGCAAACTAAGCGCCGCTTCCCACCCTGACAGATGGCTGGTGCTTCCTGGGACTCCATGCTTCTCCAGAAACGATCCCCTGGGCAAGTCTGAGGTCCACTTAAACCAAAATTTGGCAAGAGGGAGAAATCTCGTGTTTCCTCGAGGATCTGAAGAAATGACGGGTTATGGGAACAAAATCTCTAATCATGAAACCTCTAATCTTTGAGGCCTGGAGCTGTGAATGACTGTCATTGGAGAATGGTGTCCAGGTGGATCCTAGGCCTGGCTCTCGAGGATCAGAGGAGGCAGCACGTATCGTCACAAAGGCTTGTAAGATTCTACCAGGACAAAATAAAGTCATGGCTTTCACTTAGAAAGCAAATGTATTTTTATATGTGACTTGCAGGAGCAAGAGAATGAAGCCATAGAATCAATAGTGATTGGCTACAGAAATGGAAGCTCTGTACTGCTCACAGGTGTTTATTAAAAGCAGACCCCTGGAAGGTCCCTCTGGCTTTACGTGAGATGGGTTTATTTCTATTTCTAGGAATAAATTGAAAGGGACCAGAAACTATGGTGCCCAATTCATGAGATGGCAGCCAGAGGCCCCGTCTGCTGCTCCTGCCCCGCAGTGCCTGTTACAAAGGGCTGTTCGCTCTGCAAAGTGCGAGCGAAGGTGTGTAAACGACCAAGCCGGCCTGCCGTGGGCATGCAGCTTTGATTGTCTGAAAACCCACTTAGCCTTTTTTTTACTCCTTTATTTTATTCATTCATTTTTGTGCGGTGCTGAGGATGGAACCCAGTGCCTCACGCGAGCTAGGCGAGCGCTCTCCCCCGAGCCCAGTCCGCACCTTACTTTTCACTCAGCCATTGTAGCCGAGGCACTCTGGTTCTCTCTGTGACGTGATGCACCCCGGGTCTCCATCCAAGAGGCGTTTTGGGACAGTGGCTCACTGCTGAGCACCTCAAACCGACTCAACCGTTTCGGTCTGGGTTTTCTAAGATGCTGTATTAACATTAGGTAGACGTTAGTTCCGGTCGTGACCAGGGTGATATTAGAGAACATGTTCATGGTTAAGACCTTGAGCTTTATAGGCTGGGGGTTTAATTTTTTTTTGGCACTGAGGATTGAACCCAGGGGTGCTTTACACTGAGCTCTACCCCCAGCCCTTTTAAAAAAATTTTTGAGATAGGTTTTGATTAAAGTTACTGAATCTGTCTTCAAACTCATGACCCTCCCAAGCTGCTGGGGTTACAGGAATGCCCAGGGTGGATTTGACCTGCAGTCAGAGATTCTTCTCACTAAGTGGCTTCAGGAGAGTTCCTGGAGGGGCAACTGCAAGGGCAACTTTGCACGATAAAAACATTTTATGTGTGACCAAAATTAGAGAAAAGAAGAGCATATGATGAGCCCCACACGCCCGCTGCCCAGCTCCAACACCGGCCGACACTTTCACCAGGCTCCTTAGCCATGTTCTCATCAGTAAAATCCCAGGAACGATTCTCACGTCCGAGAGTTCTGGTAAGGATTATAAAAGTACTCGGAGATATGACCCTTTAGCCCAGAGGCTGGCGTATAACAAATGAGCCAAAAACATTCATCCACGTTCCAAGCCAAGAATATTCATGGTTTCAAAGCACAGCAAACAGTGCTGAATGGAGAGTGGAACTTTGTGGTTTCCCTGCTCTAGGACTTCAAGGAGGACCCAGAGCTTCAGCACAGAGCTATTCTTTTTTTTAATTTGTAATTATAGATGGACACAATGCCTTTATTTATTTATTTACTTACTTACTTATTTATCTATCTATCTATCTGTGGTGCTGAGAATCGAACCCAGTGCCTCACACACGCTAGGCAAGCGCTCCCCCACTGAGCCACGACCCCCGACCCAAATGATTAGTCCTTATATTTAAAAAGTACACCCTTAAGAGGTGCAGGGATGCAGTGGTGGACTAATTCAGATGATGTCTTCTGCAAAGGCCAAGTGACCCACGAAAGATGACCCTGTCCTTGGAAACAGTGGGTCCACTAGAATGGGCCCGTGGCTGTCCTAAGGAAGCACCGTCCTCTTGCCCCCAGGCCACCCAGTCCTGCCACTCCTCCTGGCCATTGTCAGAGGCCTCTGTGGCAGTGAGGGACATCATTCATTCCGTGCCCCAAATGGTTGCTCTTCCTGGTTCGGTCTGAGGAAGTTCTCGCTGGGCTGCAGCACTCAGAGGGATTGATCTGTATGGAAGGCCGAGTAGATGCGGCTCCCCTGCTCGGAGAGGTGCTGCGGAAATGCTAGTTCTGGAGAGTGAAAACTGGCTGGGTATCTCTCTGGGTGACTTTGTAGAGCAGCTCAGGGGGCAAGAAGGTAGTAGAGAGAGAAAGGCAATTTTACTTGATTTGTAAGCGTTGCTATTGCCTCCAAAGAATAGGTAGGCAGGGTAAATAAGGATGTAGAATTTTTAAAATCCAGAACTTGGGGGTTTTAATTTGCATCCAAGTGGATGTTTTGGTAGAAGGACAGGGATTAAACCTACTGGTGCTTAACCACTGAGCAATACCCCCAGCCCTTTTTATTTGTTGTTTTGAAGCAAGATCTTGCTAAGTTGCTGAGGCTGGCCTTGAGTTTATGATCCTCCTGCCTCAGCCTCCTGAGTTGCTGGGATTACAGACATGTGCCATCATGCCTAGCTTGGATGGAGAAATCTTTCTGAATGACATTTCTATAACTGTTCCCTTGACTGGTGACAGGCAGATAAAGACCTTGATGTGGAAATCTCCATGCAGTCATTTTGCTTTCTCATATCAAACTGCAGAAGATCCATGCACAAAGCTCACCTTTCCTCTTCTCCTTGGCATGCAAGCTGTTGACTCTTTATCTACTCCACACAGTGAGTCAAGGCTATACCTGGCCAGATGGGTCTGAAAAACAAAAAATCCTTTTCTGCTGGTTTGCATGCTGGGCCTTGTGCCTTTACTAAATATTCAGAAATGATTTGCTGGATGAATGAATGGATGAGTGCTGTGTATGCTCTTGTCTGTCCCTCTTCTCTCCCCTAGGGACCTGTGGGAGGCCATGCTCTGCTTTTGTCCCCTCCTCTTCTTTGTTTTATCTGCACAACCCTGAACCACATCATCTAGTTCAACTCATGTTCCCTTTACCTTCCTCTGGCCTTGTTTTATAAGTCAGCTCATTCCATATTTTCTTTGCAATAGAAATAAAACCTTGCAAGCATTTAATTTTGGGGGGAGTACTGGGGATTGAACCCAGGGGCACTCAACCACTGAGCCACATCCCAGCCCTGTTTTGTATTTTATTTAGAGACAGAGTCTCACTGAGTTGCTTAGGGCCGTGCTAAGTTGCTGAGGCTGGCTTTGAACTCCCGATCCTCCTGCCTCAGCCTCCCGAGCTGCTGGGATGACAGGCCTGGGCCACCATGCCCAGTCTCAAGTATGTAAAGAAGGGACTCCAACAAGCTCCTTTTTGGAAAAGTTCAACGTTATTGGTTGAAGGAGGCTCCATCCATGGTGAATGCATTTAAACGTATTATGGGTTAAGACTCTTTAAAGTGGGTAGTTTGGAAAAGCCCAAATTAATGCTCAGGATTCAAGGTGAGCTTTTGGAAAACATTATTTTCTTTTTTGTGCAATTGTTTTTCATTGTGTGAGTGTGTGTGTGTGAGTGTGTGTGTGTGAATGTGTGTGTGTGTGTTTCCTTGTTCCTTCGGCTCAAGTCCAGGCCTCTGGGCAGGCTGAGCCCATGCTCGCCACTGAGCTGCAGCCCCAGCTCCAATCCTCTCCTTCTGGGTTGCTTGATCATCACTGCAGTCATTATTGTGATGTACTAATTGCTTACCACAAGCTAGACACTGTGCTGAACAGGCAATCCCTTACAGCCATGTTTGAGGGTGCATATATCCTTATACTTATTTTAACTATCAGTCCAAAACGAGTCTCAGAGAGGTTGAACCTCTTGTCCAAGGTCACACAGCTGCAAAATTGCAAAGCCAAGGGCGGTGTTCTAGTCGAAGTGACTGAATCCCAAGGTCTACGTTTGCTGTTGAACAGGGAGTGATTCGGGACAGAAATTTAAAAAAGAAAAATTTTTGCCTGCACAGATATTTGGATAGATATCTCAGACAAGTAAAGGATGTGTGAGGTTCTTAACTAGATGTTCCCTTTACCTGCCCCTGGCCTCGTATGCAGATGATGCGTAATTATCTATTCTTCAAAGATAATTGGCCAATAAGAGAAATAAGAACAGCACCTAAGGCCTCGTGTTTTGGAGATCTCCTTTCATGAAAACTAGGAGGCGAAATCTTCCTTGTGAAAAGCAGATACAATTCTGCAATTATTCTGTGGGTTGCTAAAGCACATAAAGATAGATATGGTATTTAATAAAAATATAATGGGGCCAGAAGTCAAGTGGTAGGAAGAGTGAATGGGAGGTAAGACGGAGAGAGCAGACTCTGACTCATTTGGCAATGAACATGGGCGGGAAGAATATATTTGCAGCTAGAAAGAGAGCCAGGGTGAAAATAATACTTGATGGAGGCTGGCGAGGAAACACCCCAAACTTCAGCAACCATCTCCCTTCCCCAAATTCCCTCTCATGATGACCCACCCCGCCACCCAGTTCCTGAATCCAACAGGCTTAGTCTTCATCTTAGTGGACTTGGATAGCTGGCCACTGTCTCCTCCAGGCACAATTCTTTCTGATTTTGGTCCCGGTGCCCCTGGTCTTTGGTGGGCGGCTCCCCTCTTCTCACCTAGCCACTGAAAGTTAGAAGTCCTAGGCCCCCACCTCCTCTTCTGTTATCTACCAGGCGATCTCCTCCATACCCCACGTACACTCAGATGACTCACAGTGTTATCTCCTGTCTTGATCTCGACTCTTAACTCCAGACCCACACACCAACTGTCTCCTGAACATCTCCTGAAGCCTGGAAGGTACTTCACACCCACCAGGCCCAGGACTGAGCTCCTGATCGTCTCCCCAGGCCTGCTTCTCTTCCAGGGTCCCTCTCGGTGATCTGTCTACTCGCTCAGGGAGAAGCTGAGGAACCAATCTCTTCCCTAAATTCGTGATCAGGTCCTTTGGATGTCGCCCTCTAAACCTCTCCTGACTCTCTCTCCTCTTTATTTCCATAGCCATCACCTGAGTCTAAACCACTACCAACTCTCTTCTGAATACTGCCACTTACTATCTCTTACGGCGTAGATCTGAGGTGTCCCCCCAAAAACACACGTGTGAGACAATATAAGAATGTTTAGAGGTGAGCTGATTAGATTGAGAGAGTTGTAACCTAATGGGTGGAGGGCGTGCCTGGAGGACATAGGTCCCTGGGGGGGCGCCTTTGGGGTTTTTGCTTTGTCCCTGGCTCCCAGGGCTCTCTGTTTCTGCTTCCTGGTTTCCACATCCGAGCTGCTTGCCTCCTCCACGCCCTTCCGCCATGATGTTCTGCCTTACCTCTGGCTTGGAGTTATGGAGTCAGCTGACCAGGGACTGAACCTCTGAAAATGTGAGCCCAAATAAACTTTTCCTCCTTTAAAGTGTTCTCGTCAGGTCTTTTGGTCACAGTAATGAAAACCTAACTAAAATACCTTCCCACTGGTTCACGGGCATCCATACTGGCCTCCCTCTAATCTTCTCTCCTCCCTGGACCTACAGTGATTTATTTCCAAAATAGTTATCAGGTCATGTCAACCCCATGCTGAGAACCCTTCAAATACTTTTCCATCTTCTTAGAATAGAATCAGACGTCCATCCACGGCCCTCTATAAACTCTGGAGCAATGTGTGGTTTTAGGATGTAAATGTCCATCAGTGTTATATATTGAAATGCAAAAGTGTGGGTTCCCTCTGGGATCCGTCCCATCGGGCACTCTGGGAATGGGGTCTTTAACATGCTCTCCAGGTGATTCTGATATAGATACTTAAGACTGAAGCCATTGCCCGAGAGCTGCCTCATCTTCTGCCTACATATGCCTTCTTGCTCTCATTACTCAAGACTTTTATAATTTCTTTTTTTGTGTGTGTAGTGGGGGGTACAGGGGATTGAACTCGGGGGCACTGAACCACTGAGCCACATCCCCAGCCCATACAATAATATTTTGTATTTTATTTAAAGACAGGGTCTCACTAAGTTGCTTAGGGCCTCAATTTTGCTGAGGCTGGCCTTGAACTCCAGATCCTCCTGCCTCAGCCTCCCAAGCTCCTGGGATTACAGGTGTGCACCACCACACCTGGCCCAGTCCCTCATTTTTAAAAATGGGAATACCTACCTCATAGAATCACTGAAACTATTGTAGGAGATAATACATGAACAAAACCTAGCATGGGACAGGCACAAAAGTCAATCATAAATCTTGGCTCTGACCATCATCGTTATTATGGCTCCATTGTTATTATCATTATTCTGGTTTCCATAACCTCACACCATCCTAACAGTCAAGTGTGACTGGAACCAAAGAGTATAATTCCTGATGCAAATGTACATTTTTAGCCTGGCATGATGGTGTGTGCCTGTAACCTCAGCTGCTCAGGAGGCTGAGGCAGGAGGATCCGGAGTTCAAAGCCAGCCTCAACAAAAACAAGGCCCTAAGCAACTCAGTGAGACCCTGTCTCTAAATAAAATACAAAATAGGGCTGGGGATGTGGCTCAGTGGTTAAGCACCCCTGAGTTCAATCTTCAGCACCAGAAGGAAAAACAACAAACAAACAAAAAAATAAAAACAAGAAAAGGATGTACATTTTTAAATTATGAGATAATAATCAGTATGTGAGTATGTGTGCAAGCTCCCCATTTTTTTTTAAACACAGCCAATTAGGGGAAAAGCTATTGTAGATTTTTTTTTAATCATGGAGTTCTTTTTTTAATACCGAGAACACCTGGGCCCAGGGAAAGCCGACCCTTCCTTTTGTCTTTACTCAGTCTGATCCACGTCTTAATCTCTGAACAGCATCAAACATTCTGGCCATTTGATGAAGCTGGGATGGAAGGATCCAGAGTGTTCAAAGCAGGCCTCGCTTTACCACGGGGGACCCGGGGACTCTTTCAGCAAGACTGGCTCTAAATCATCAGGCTCAATTAGTTTATTTCAAAGACATACCCAGGTGTTGTTTGACCTTCAAACACAAGGACTGCTGGAGTCGATGGAAGTCTCGCCTGCTCCCACAGTGCCCAGGGAACCGGGCGGGTAATTCTTTTTCACATTCTCTGAGTTTTGTGGAGGGATTATTAGGTTGGGCAAATGAGTTATTGGCTTGAGTAGTGTGCTCAGCAGTGGGCTGTCCCGGCCTTTACCAGGGACCAGCCAGGAGGGAGTTGTCACCAAGCACCACTAGGATAGCGGGAGCGATGTGGAAGAATCGGGGACTGCACATGGGGTCTGAGATCTGGAGACAGCAGCCAGACTGCAGCAGGAGGCTTGGGTGGGTGGGCGCCTGTGCTCAGTGCTTAGTGCTTAGCTCTTAGTGCCTAGTGCTTAGCTCTTCTCCACAGCAGGGTATCATTTGGTATCTGAGGACCCAGAGTGGCTTCTTCTTACCTTTTTTTCTAGCACTAGGGTGACTGCTAATCCCTAAAGACTTAGAAACCTGTCTTGGTACCTTAAGATTTTTCTTTGAGCTTTGTGTAGGATGCTGTCCTACCCAGCAACCTGTGCTTTCTATAGCCTAAACATTTTCAAAGAATTGGGACTCTGATGAAAGCAACTGTCATGTTGTCAAGAGTGTGATTTTAGAGTTAGAACGGCCTCGTTTCAAATCATGGTCCCTCTTGCATGCTAGCTGTGTGACATTAGGCAAATTCCTTAACTTCTCTGATCTCCGGTTTTCTCAGGCACCAAATAGAGCTGATAAATCTTATTTTAGGATTTCACAAAGCATGTTGAAATGAGGTTTTCATATGCATCCAACCAAAAAGAGATTTAATGGGCAAATACATTCAGAAAGCCCCATAGACTATTTCCTTCTGTCTTGGATGTGATCATGCGTGTTGGCAGGTTAAAGACCCCGAGAAGTTCTGCAGGAAGCAAACCTGCTTAGCTTTGTTGAACATACGATTTTATTTGAGTCAAGAACCTTTTCCCTTAGAGAGAAGGAGGGCAGTGTTTCATGAAATACAGACAATAGGATGATTCTAAGAGGTAAGTAAGAATTTAAGTAATTGCTTCCCATGACGTCTGACCCATAGTCACGAAATACTAGCGAGTATCATCGAGGTGGGATTACCAATGAGTGTCTTGCTCTTCTAAACAGAGAGCTCTCGATTTGATACACCTGAGTTAGACCATAGTCCGGGTGTGGCCAGTTGACGGATTTCAGCTGGGCGGTGACTGATGGTGATGGGTTCCTGAGTGCCCATCATGTGTCAGGGCACCCGCGAGGTGAGGTACTTACCAGAGTCCTCTGTGTGAGTGGATGGCCCAGGCACTGAACGACCCTGGTGTTACTCCTCCATTCAGAGATGTGGAGACGAGGCTTGAAGATATCAGGTTGTGTTATGGTCTGGATGTGAGGTGCCCCCCAAAAGCTCAGGTGTGAGACAATGAAAGAAGGTTCAGAGGAGAAATGATTGGGTTGTGAGCACCTTAGCCTACTTAGCCTAATCCGTGAATTAATCCCTGATGGGATTAACTGAGTGGTAACTGGAGGCAGGTGGGTGAGGCTGGAGGAGGTGGCATTGGGACGTGGCTTTGGGGTCTATATTTGCATCTGGAGAGTGGAGTCTCTGCTTCCTGATCACCATGTGAGCTGCTTCCCTCCACCACACTCTTCCTCCATGATGCTCAGCCTCACCTCCAGCCCTGAGGAATGGAGCCTGCTGTCCATGGACTGAGACCTCTGAAACTGTGAGCCCCCCAAATAAGCTTTTCCTGCTCTACAGTTGTTCTGGTCGGGTCCTTTAGTCACAGCAGTGAAAAAGCTGATGAAAACAGGTGCCTTCTCTTAAGTTGGGTAGCACTTCAACTAAGGGCTGGGGATTGCACTCCCATTTGTTCCCCAAAGCCCTCTCCTATGGTCTGTGGGGTTCTACTCCTCCTTAGGGGTCCGTGGAGGAACAGTGACCCAGGAGGTATTGGTGGTGGTCCTATCTGGAATCAAACACCTACCAGCCTGGGTCATCGCAGGACTGAACGTGCTGGGAAGGGGGTGGTCCCGCCGAGCCCAAGCAGCCCTCGTCCAGGGACTCCCCAGGCCTTCTCATCTCGAAGCCTGCCCCGGCCACGCCCTCTGCCCAAAGCATTCTTCCTGTGTCTTCTTTCTTGCCTGTCACTCATGCTCCAGGTCCTGTGACTGGGGTGCTTCCTCCAGAATACCCTCCCCAACTCTCCAAGTCACAGCCAATGACTCTCTGGTGGCTCCCAGCATCGTGCCTGTCTTTCCACTGCCCACACCCTGTCCTGACACCTTGCAGTGTCTGGGAGAGCCACTGCACCGTGGTCAGTGCTGTGTCCCCAGCACATCACATTGTTTGTCATAGATATTTACTGATGCATGAGAGCAGCCAGCTCAAAACCTCCATGGGAAAATCATCTCTTCCATAGATTAACAAAGAAGGGGGGGGAAATAACTCTAGTAAGTATCACCTATTTGATACATTGGAGTCTCAAATCCTGGTTTCATAGAATTATTAGCAATAAGAATGTTGCAAATACCTTCATTAAAATAATGCATGCATGCTAGCTCAATTCATAATAGCCAAGCTTTGGAACCAACCTAGGTGCCCTTCAACAGATGAGTGGATAAAGAAAATGTGGTACATATACACAATGGAATATTAGTCAACCATAAAGAAGAATGAAATTATACATTTGCTAGTAAATGGATAGAACTGGAGGCTATCTTGCTAAATAAAAAAAGCCAATCCCCCAAAGCCAGAGCTGAATGTTCTCTCTGATATGTGGATGCTAACACACAATAAGTGGGGAGAGGGGAAGAATAGAAGTTCATCGGATTAGACAAAGGGGAATGAAGAGAAGGGAGGGGTGGGAACAGGAAAGACAGTGGAATGAATGGACATCACTTTCCCGTGTTCACATATGAATACACGACCAGTGAGACTCCACACCACGTACAACCACAAGAGTGGGAAGCCACACTCCATGTATGTATGATGTGTCAGAATGCACTCTACAGTCGTGGATAACTAAAAAGAACAAAAAATAAAATCATGCCATCATACAGACAGAAAATGAGCATGTGTTAGAAAAAACATAAGCCTGCTGCGCGAAGGCAGGGAGACGTGGAAGCATGGTGATGGTGGACATCACTGCAGGGCAGCCTGTGTTTGCTGAGTCTTCACATCTGCAGAAAAAAACACCCAGCTTGGTGGTTCCAGGGACCCCCCTTTTCAAGCTCTTGCTTCACTGGTGCGCCCGAGTAGTACCCAGTGGTAGGATCTGTGGTCACACACTGCACACGCACATGAGAAGACAGTCCAGTGTGGCCACTATCATTGCACAACATTTGCCTTCCCCTCCTCTGCTCCCTCTGCCCTTTTCCTCTACTCCACTGACCTCCCTTTGATTTGCATGAAATCCTCCCCCCAGCTCTCTTTTCCATTTTCCTCTCTAGTTTCTGCATATGAGAGAAGACGTATGACCCTTGACTTTCTGAGTTTGACTCGTTTCATTGAATATAATGTTCTTAAGTTTCATCCATTTTCCTGCAAAGGATGTCCTTTCATTCTTTATAGCCGAGCAAAACTCCATTGTGCACGTATGCCACAGCTTCTTTACCCACTCAGCCACTGATGGACACCTGGACTGGCCATGGTTCAGCTATGGTGAATATCGTGAGGCCATGAACATGGGCATGCGTGTATCAGACAGCATGGTGACTTCAATTCTTTAGGATAAATACAGAGTAGTGCCAGCTACTCTTCTGACAGAGAACAATTATCCAGAATATACAGAGAACTCAAAAACTAAACATCGGGGGAAAAAACGGGCAAATGAACTAAACAGATACTTTTCAAAAGAAGAAATTCAAATAACCAACAAATATATGAAAAACTGGGCACAGTGACGAATGTCTGTAATCCCAACAGCTTGGGAGGCTGAGGCAGTAGGATCCCGAGTTCAAAGGCAGCCTTGGCAACTTAGCGAGGCCCCAAGCAACTCAGTGAGGCCCTGTCTGTAGATAAAATATAAAAAAGGGCTGGGGGTGTGGCTCAGGGGTGAGTGCCCCTGGGTTCAATCCCTGGAACCAAGCACAAAAACAAAAAAATTTCATATCAATTGCAATTAGGGAAATGCAAATAAAATATTCACTGAGATTTCATCTGCCTTCAGTTAGAATGGCAGTCATCAAGAACACAAACAGTAATAAATTCTGGAGAGGGCATGGAGAAAAAGGAACACTTTTACACTGTTGGTGAACTTGTAAATTAGTACAGCCACTGAGGAAATCAGTATGGAGGTTCCTCAAAAGAGAGGAACTTCCAGGCACCGTGATGCATTCCTGAAATCCCAGCAGATCGGGAGGCTGAGGCAGGAGGATCCCGAGTTCAAAGCCAGCCTCGGCAACTTGGCGAGGCCCTAAGCAACTCAGTGAGACCCTGTCTCACGGCAAAATACAAAACAGGGCTGGGGATGTGGCTCAGTGGTTGAGAGCCCCTGGGTTCAATCCTGGTAGCCCTGCCCCCTCATAAAAGGACTTACTCTTCTATCAGAAGATTTCCCAAAGTTCTGTCTGAAGACCACCTGCATGAAATTCACCTGGGGTACTTAAATTCCAACATGCCCAGCTCACACCCGAAACACCTGCATTTCAGTGGGTGGGTCTACAAATTCAAGAAGCTCCTCAGACAGTACTTCTGTGCAAGCTTTTAGCCTTCAAATGATTACATGCAAGAGGCCAGAATTCAGAGAAGCAAGGAACTGGGAGAGGTCTGGGAGAGCATATAGGCAGTCAGTCCTCATTGTTTGACAGAAGAGGAAACCGAGGCACAAAGAAACACCAAAGTGCTTCACAGCTTAGGCAGGACCGTAGCGGAGGCCCTCCAGACCTCTTCCAGATGCTTAGGTTAAGAGTCATCTTGTGTCGGACATGGTGGCCAGCACCTGTAATCCCAGTGACTCAGGAGGCTGAGGAGGAGGATCGTGAGTTCAAAGCCAGCCTCAGCAACTTAGCGAGGCCCTAAGCAACTCAGTGAGACCCTGTCTCTAAATAAAATACAAAATAGGGCTGGAGGATGTGGCTTGAGAGCCCCTGAGTTCAATCCCTGGCACCTCCTCCCCCCACCAAAAGTCATCTTGCTCCACTATGATTGGCATTCCCCTTTCTACCTACAGGCAGGATACGGATTGTTTGTTTGTTCGTTTTGGTACCAGGCACTTAACCACTGAGCCGCATCTCCAGTTCTTTCTTTGTATTTTATTTAGAGACAGGGTCTCGCTGAGTTGCTTAGGGCCTTGCCCTTGCTGGCTTTGAACTCGCGATCCTCCTGTGTCACTGGGATGACAGTCATGCACCACTACACCTGACTGGATTTGTTTTTAAGCCCATATTTTTGAAAGAAGAAATGATGACTGATTGGAGTTTCCCTGGCTGGTCTGTCTCCTTTTAATCTCAAATGGTGACATTTCAATTAGCCTCCTTAAAATCCCTCTGTGATTCCCCATTGTTTGCAGAGAAGGCTTCCCACAGGTTAGAGCCCCTCTGTGATGGCCACTCACCTTTCCAAAACCTTGGAAAACCACTCTTCCTCTCTCCTCCACCTCCCGTGTACTCTACTCCCCATGGGTTCTCAACTATTTGGGGTTCTCCAGGTAAGCTGTGTTCCTGCCTTTCGAGGGTTAGCATGCTCTGCCTATGCTGCTTTTCCTGGAGAAGCTGTCCTAACGAGGTGTCAGGCTGTGTCCGGCTCCCCCATGAGGGTTACAGACCCTCCCAAGTGCTCACCCAGCACCTTGCACAACCCCACTCAGGTAGATCCAAGTTGTGTCACAATTGCTTCAGTGTTTTTATCACCAAAAACAAACCTAAAGGGCAGGGACCAACGCTCAGTGTTGAAGGGTCCATGGTGTACCATTCCTGGTGTCCAAGAGGCACTCAGTAAGTTCCACAGCTCCCGCCCCCACCTCATCCAGGGCTGCGCTTTCATGGTTTTAGTTACCGTCCACAGGGGTCCAAAAATACTAAATGGAAAATTCCAGAAACAATTCATAAGTTTTAAATTGCGCATCATTCTGAGTAGCTTGAAGAATTCCTAGGTCATTTCCTTGGGAGGCGCACCGTCTCTGTTCCTCGCATCTGCGTCACCCACACTTCCACCCATCAGTCACTTGGGGGCCGTTGGGGTTATCAGATTGAATGTCACGGTGCTTGTGTTTAATCCTCATTTTCTTTAATAATGGCCCCAAGGTGTAGGAGTGGCAAGGCTGGTGACTCGGTGTGCCAAAGAGAAGCCACAAAGTGCTTCTTTTAAGTAAAAAGGAGAAACCTGTGGATTTCGTAAAGAAAGGAAATCATGTGATGAGATTGCTGGAATCTATGGAAGAATGAGTAGAAGCAATGGAGCATTTTGGGGTTCTGTGCCATCCTGGGAATCTTGGAGAGCCTCCCCCTGGGGGTTCCTTCCTCCCACCTCCCCATCAACGAACTTCAGATGGAGCCTTTCACTGACCGAGGCTGAGCCAGCGCCCAGCCTGAGTCCCATGACGGACTCCAGCTTGCTCCTCCCCATCTTGCCTTCTTACATCTGCCAGTGTCACTGTTGATCACAGGGAAGCCATTGGCCCTTCTGGCACGTGAACCTCAGCAGCGTCCTTCCCCTCACCTCCTGCTGTGAAGGGCACCATGCTAACGGCCGTTACCCCTTGGGCTCGCCATGGGCCAGCTCGTCCTCACAACCACCTTGCAAGACACGTAAGATTTTCCTTTCAGATAAGAGTTAAGGAACTACAGGAAGTTCATCCATTTCCAAAACCCCCAGAGCCAAGGAGCTCCAAGCTCCAGGAGCACCTAACTCCCGGTTCCTTCCCTCTCCACTGACACCTGGCTGCTGCCATCTGGTGCGGGGACGGCCGCCTCACCGCGGGTCTGGCAGGCCCCCCACACCTCTCTCCACTCCAGCCAGTGAGACGAGGAGCGAATAGGAAGAAGCGAGTGGAAGGAAGCAATTGCATCTGGCTCAGCTTCCCACCTCCAGGTAGCGCCAACTGGGCGGTCCTTCCCTGCCTTTCCAGAAACTTCTTTAAACTGAGAGGAAATTTGAATAGAGCTAGTTTGTGACTCTTCAAAAAAAGTGCTTATTTCTTGATATTTAAAAACTTTCAGACAATAAGACGAGCACCTACAGTGTTGTCCCAGTCCGATCCTGGGTCACCCATGTTCCCACAGACGGTAGGCTCTGCCCCCGGAGCTGAAGTGCAGGCATCGTCAGTGACCAGAGTGTGAAATCCAACAGGTCCTTTAAGGCACTCTGCCACCCATGGCCAGCCCTCAGCAAAGGGTCACCCAGCACAAAGCGCTCGGGGGGCCACAGCCGGAAACCCTCACAGATGTCCCAGGAACGCTTGGAAAACCCTCTAGGAAACTCGGAGACAGACATAGGATGTCCGGGTGCAAATAAGTATGGGGAGTGGATGAAATAATTCATTTTGCATGTAAATATTTTGAAAAGTCAAGAAGCACGTATTTCCATTCACCCACTGGTGTGTGTGGCAGTGTGGTCAAGCTCTTTGCTAATCGTTAGAGAGATCCCCAAATCTGGGCTTGCATCAAACTAAGTTTTATGTGTAGTTAATACATATATATTCATATGTAGTTATATACATACATATAAAACACCTCATGTATATATATTTTAATTTAAAAAATCTCTTACCATACAACACCACTTTGGGAAAGGGAGATTTATTTGCTTTTAAAAACACACGCACACTTTATTTTTTGGTGACTTAGAAAGCATCTTGAACTACTAAGCCAGCTATTCGCAGGCCTGCAAATGTCTTCAGCGTGCGGCCCTGAGCCTCCCTGAGTCAGCACCCGGCGCGGCGCCCTGGAAGCCCTTGGCGGAGTCATTTCCTCCGCGCTCCTTTCTTCCCGGCGGTGATTCCGGGTGACCCGGGAGCGCCGCGCCGCGCCCCACGCCCACGGGCCGCCCTGGGAATTCTGCTCAGGGTGCAGGGAGGGAGCCGGCCCTCCCAGGCCCTGAAGAGGAGGGCGAGCAGCTCCAGGGCCCAGGGAATATCTTCTCCTCCGAGCCAGGAGCCAGCCATAGGGTCGACCCTCCAGCTCGCATTTATGGGAGACAGTAAGAAAGTTCTCTGAATTACGATGCGAAACAAAAATTCTTTTTCTCCTTTGGAGCCAAATGCATTTAGAAGAGGCAGGAGGAAGAAAGAAAAAAGAAGAAAAAAAAGGAAAAACACCCTAGTCGAACTGATGAAGACCAGTCAAGACAGCGCCTTGCGGTGGCGGAGGCTCTGGGCTGCTTCCAGCCCCGGGGGCGTTCGCAGCCCCGCGCTGAGTTTCCCCGCGGGCGCAGCGCAGCCCACGCGGTTCCTGAGCGTGTTGTTGAACATCTTCAGACCCGCTTCGTGCTTTACCAGAAGGCTGAGGAATGACGGGGAGGCTCACCTCTAACAAGCGTCCTCCAAGCGCAGAGCCTCCAGCCTCGGGCAGACGGCACTCATCAGAGCGCCAAACCCCCGGGCCTGGAGGACGCTCTCCTCCCACCCAGTCGGCCTGCGTGAGAAGCACCCAGAGCTCACGGTTCGTTCTCCGGAGGGAAAGTGCTCGCTCTCGATTTTTGTTTTAAATGATTTTCACCCATAGAGGCCAAAGAAGTTCCTCGCTGTGCGTCCAGGGAGCTGGGTTCTGTAAGGGGCAATGGTGACATGATGCCCGGGGAGGGAGAAGGACGCCGCGCACTGTCCAACTCGGCCTCACAGAGCCCAGAGACTCCGAAGATACCCCAGCTAATTATGGCTGCTTGGGGCGCCGGGACCCAGCAGAGGCCCGTGCCATGCCCACGTGGCCGCGAGGTCGGCCTGATGTCAGCCGCTCCCTTTGTTGTTTTCCGTCTAAGCAGCCTGCCCGGCTCCTATTTCTCCTGATGTCCTAGCAGCTCATTAATAACCGCTGTCCCCTTCTTCCCCATCCGACTTTGAAGAACCTGAATTCATTTAGGGTTTGATTAGTGGTGATTATTTACCTGTCAGACCCCAGCTGGACTGCATCGCCAAAGCCAAGTCACATGCTTGGCTTCCAGGGTCGCTTCCAAACTATTAGACCAGAGACGCACCTGTGTAAATAGCAATCGCTGGTGATAAGAAAATGATTAGGCCGCAGAACCCGAGTTGAACTAGTGAAAAATACTGAGTGTTTTCCTCTGGGGGCTTTTTACACATGCGTTTAAACGGCTCTGATCTCAAGAGCAAGGTCAGGGTCTTTTCCCACCCCTCCTGCACCGTGTTTGTTTGGAAAATTTTAACTAATTTGCTATCACTAGACTTGGTTTGTTTGAAACATTTAAACCAATTTTTTTTTTTTTTTTTCTTTTTGGGATTGAACCAGAGACGATTTACCACTGTCCTTATTTTACATTTTGAGACAGGGTCTCTCCAAGTTGTTGAGGGTCTTGCTAGATTGCTGAGGCTGGCCTCAAAATTGTGATCCTCCTGCCTCAGCCTCCCCAGTTGCTGGGATTACAGGCATGCACCACCATGCCTGGTTGAAACATTATAATTTTAAGGGAATCATTTTAAGAGAATTGAGATAGGGTGAAGTAGTTTAGTAAGAGAATTGAGATCAGGTGAAGTAGTTTGGTAATTTTTTTTCCCCCTCAGGTCAAAATGTCTCTCTCAATAAACTGACAAGTAAAATTCACCTTGGGTGGGATAAACCTCAATCCTTTGCATTAGGATTTCTGAGAAGGGATTTGAAGGTACTCTTGTGCAGCCTCACAGCGGTGAAAAGAGGAAGAGCTTTGTTATCATCATCTTTGTCACCCGCAACAAAGACGCGATCCCTGGAATGTGTATCAGCTCTTTATCTTGCGCCCCCGTTTCTTCCTCTTTTTCCTCTCCCGTTTCCTCCCTCTTCCCTTCCTCCCTCTTCTTCCCTTTCCCGGCTCAGTGTCTCCTTCTCCGTCTCTGTCTCTGTCTCTGTGCGTGCGTGTGTGTTTCTGTCTCTCTCAGTCTCTCTTATACCCTCAGTTGACCAATCACAGAACTTCCACGTGCAGCATGCACGGGCAAGCATAGGCAAAGGCTTAAAGCACGAACCAGACACACGTGTGGCCAGTTACCGCCAGGCGCCATCTTAGCCGCCCCATAGAATAGTATAGTAAACAGCTCCCAACACTTTGTAATCCGATAAAGCAGACCCTTGAATCCTGATTTACCTCCTAGGAGCTGTTGTGCGACCTTTAACACATTTTGAGCCTCAAGTTTTCAAATCTGGGTAAAGGACTTAATTCCTAACCTTGGCTCTAGGCCCCGCCCGACCTGAAGTGCCAGGCTGAGTTCCTGTGGGCAGACATTCGACGTGCCTCTACTGCACGGGAGCAGACCATAAAGCCCTAGGTCGTTGTCTAGCTCTCCCTGCAGAAAGCCGCAGTCTTAAACTGCTGATGTTTGAAAGGTGCTTTCAGGAGGGAACGCTTTTCAGCAACATGAGGTGCTACCAGAAAGCAATTCTAAAATTTCCTTCTTAACTTTCAAAAGATGCTCTGCCCTGCTTTGAGACTTATTTCTTCAACACACATTCATAGATACTGACCATAGAAAGATCTTTTCTGTTTCTACGGTCCGACATTGAAAAACATCAACCCTATCTGGCCATCAGTTGATGAGGTTCTTGCAGTATTCGTAGTGGGAGGGCATCCAGGGGTGGTGCTTTGGGGACACACTCGTTTTGCATTTGTGGGTCTTGTTTTATGTGAATTTCAAAATCTTGCCTCGTCTCTTTCTCAGCTCTATAATCTTGGACAAGTTATTCTCCCTGCTTGCAGCTGCCAAATGAAAGCGATGACCAGTGGAGGGGATTATTCAGACTTACATGTGAAGGCCAAGTGATTTGAACAGAGAGAACATCCAAAAAGAAAAAAGTTATTTGTAGCTGCATTTCTTATTATTACTGAGGTGTATGAAGGCAGCTAACCGTGGAACTGGCCTCATAGACAGAGCTGGGGCAGAAAGGAAGGCTTTCAAACCTTCAATCAAGACTTCTGAAGGATGAAGGGTCACTGTGAAAACTTATCCTCTTCCATGGAAGACATTCTTAACTTCATTAGGTTTAAACACATGGACATGGTGGTGTGTGTCTGTGATCCCAGCAACTCGGGAGGCTGAGGCAGGAGGATCACAAGTTGGAGGCTAACCTCAGCAACTAAGCAAGGCCCTAAACAACTATAGCAAAAAGCCTATCTCAAAAAACAAACAAACAAACAAACAAACAAAAAACCACGTTTTATTTATGATCTGTGAAAGAGAGTGACAAGTGAGAAAGCCTTCCTGGTGACCTTACTAAATTATTCTGACAGACAGATTTGATTGCTTTTGGACCTTGCATGTAAAATAGTCACTTTAAAAAAATGCACAGAATTTACTCTCTGACTCCAAGTTGATATGTTTGTAAGGGTGAGCAAAGGGACAAACAGCAAACAGTTGTAAAAAGTTAAGATTTATTTATTATCAGAGTTTTGGTTTTGGTTGCTGTTGTTTTAATTTTTTGGTACTAGAAATGGACCCCAGGGTCCTTTGCTGCTGAGCTACATCCTATCTCTTTTTATTTTTTATTTTCTCTTTCAAGACACAGGGTCTTGCTAGGTTGTCCAGGTGATTTCCAGCTTTCGACCCTCCTGCCTCACCCAGCCTAGAGCTGGGATCCCAGACCCACACCACCATGCCTGGCCTCGGTTTTAGATTAAACATGCTGAAAGAGCAGGACGGAATATTTGAATCTATAATCACATTCCATTCTGCTGAGCTCAGTCCCTACACTGCCCCAAATTACCTGATCATTTTGTCACTCGATGCTATTTTCCGTTTTTTGGTGACCTCTTTGCTTATTTTCAATGTTTTTTCTACTTTAAAAACGGGAGCATACTAAGCGCTGCGGAGTTTCCTAAAGTTAAAAGAGAGACTATTGCGCTGCAAGGCAGATTTGTAGGAGGCTGTGAAGTTTTGGTTTTGTTTTTGGTTTTTTTGGTGGTGGTGGTGCTGGGGATTGACCCCAGGGCCTTGTGCATTCGAGGCAAGCACTCTACCAACTGAGCGATGTCCCCAGCCCTCAAAATAGGAGTTTTTAAATTTTCTGTTTATTTGTTCTTTCTAGGCACACATGACAGTGAGTGTAATTTGACACATTATGTATTTATAGAGAGAGTCAGTATAACTTGTTCCAAATAGGATCCCATTCTTGAGGTTGTACATGATGTGGAGTGACGCTGGTCATCTATTCATATATAAGGATAGGAAAGTCATGTCCCATAAATTCCACTGACTTTCTATCCCCATCCCTCTCCCTTCCCTTCATTCCCCTTTGTCTAATCCAATGAACTTCTGTTCTTCCTCTCCCCACCCTGCTTTGTTTTGGGTCAGCATCCACATACCAGAGAGAACATTCAACCTGTGGGGTTTTGAGACTGGCTTATTTCACTTAGCATGACAGTTTCCAGTGTCATCCATTTACTGGCAAATGCCATAATTTCATTCTTCTTCAAGGCTGAGTAATATTCCATTGTGTATATGTTCTACATTTTCTTTATCCATTCATCTGTTGAAGGGCACCTAGGGAGGTTTCATGACTTAGCTCTTGTGAATTGAGCTGCTATGAACATTGATGTGGCTGCATCGCTGTAGTATGCTGATTTTAAGTCATTTGGGTGTAAACCCAGAAGTAGGCTGGGTCAAATGGTGGTTCCATTCCAAGTACAAAAGGAGTTTTAAATGCACAATTTGGACAGAAGAAGAATCACTCCTAAGTGCATCCTTAACTTCCTAATCAAACTTCCTTTAGGCAAACTGATCAGTATTAAATGAAAAGATGTGGTAGGGTGATTTGCTTTGGAATAAAAAAGCACTTTTAATGATTAAGCTTCCTATATGTCTTAAAAATAAATTTACTCTGAAACTCCCATTAAATCCCGTTGGGTTCACCGAGCCCCACGGTCCCCTTGTTTGGTTTAACAGCTATAAATTCCCAACGGTGTTAACTCATTGTGCCGAGTCGAGCGCTGAGGTACTTGTTCCCTGAGGCCTTGTCCACCCCCCTCTGCTGATTAACTGCACATCGACGTCTTTGTGGTCCAGTTGAGTGTGACCACACATCACAGCATCACAACAATAACACCGTAACTTCTAAGCAGAGAAGTAGATGGCGCATCAATAAATCCAAGTGCATGCATTGAATCTTCAGAAGGTACTTCCCTGTTTTGTGCTTTCAAAACCCCCGTTTAAACGCCCAAGTACCGCTTGCGTGAATGCATCCAGGTACGTGTCTTTAAGTTCACAACATTTTTTCCTAAACATTGGTTCAGTTTTCCTAGGAAACTGAAAACAAAAACCTTACTCTAATTTCACTTTTTAGACATTTGATAATTAACCTCAAAGTTCTGCATCTGGTTTAAATATTCCGCCAGCCGCTCCTACACCTGACTTCCCGGTCAATTCCCACTTAAATCTCTGCAGCTGCGGACTCTCAGGCAGCTATTATTGCAAGTCTCCTTGCTGAAGGTCACTGACTTCACCCAGTCGTGCTGTCCGTCACCTCTGTCAGGCTTCTCTCATTCGTGTTGCAGGCTCGCCGGGTCCCCCTGGTTTCAGGCTGGTTGAATATTGTTGACTTCAGTTTGCCCATCCCTCGACAAAGAAGACAGGACCATATTATTCCCGAATCCTGGGATTAAACTGACATACTTTCAGCTTCTGGATCATGAATTGAAACCATTTTATTTATTTATTTATTTATTTTTATTTTTTGCCACGAATCCCACAGTTGCTATTATGTTCATCCAAAGAAGCTTTGAGATCATCAAAGACATGGCCACAGTGGGTGAGCCTCACTTCACGCGTTTTCCTGCCTTTCAGGAGCATGGGTAGCCTCAGTTTTTGCAGGGTCATTGGAGATTCTTGGGACAATCAGCTTACACATCCTGGCATTAGCATGAGCGAGATCGTGAGCCTTGGCTCTCGATGGGTATGCCAGACACTTTCATAGTCATCTGTTGGGGAACGGCTGGAAAGTTTTCTTTTTGTGCAACTGAAGATGTTTGTGGTCATGACAGCAGTTGTCATTCGTTATCTTGGTCTGTGTTCGTCATGCAGCGTGGTGGTAGCCGGGTTGAAATGGACCAGGAGCAGGAGAGGAGAGCTGCAGACCAACGTAAACCTGAAACAAAGGAAGAATCCAAGAGATTCCTGATACGAAAGATGGATAGCGGGAAACCTAGAAGAACTTCTCCCCAGGAGTCTGTAAATGCACATGTGTAATCAGCTTTATTGAAGAATGATTTCCCTGCGGCAGGACGAACGTCCTTCAGGTGCAGCTCAGTGGATTCTGATGTGACACATGTAACTATCACTCAGATCAAGAGACAGAAAATCTCCTACCTGCTAAGCATCTTCCACACTCCCACACACTCTTTCTGTCCCGCCCAGGCAATCTCCTGCGCCCACCCCAGCCACGCTTCCAATTTCTACCGGTAGGAACTACATTACCTGTTTCAGAACGTCAAACAAATGGAGCTACACAATATGTGTTCTTCTGTGTACTGTTGCTCTCACTTGGTGAATGTTCCTGAGGTTCACGTCCTGCATCCCAGGGGACTTTCAGACAGCAAAGGGAAGGAAGTCTGGGGGGACATATATTTTTATCAGGTTCACACTTAGAAGAGGAATCGATTGGCTATATCTCTCCCACTTAATAAGAAAATACCAACCTGTGTTCTAAGATATTTGTACCATTTTCTACTTTCACTACCAATATGTGACATTTTTAGTTTTTCTTTGTCTTCTCTAAGCATTGGTAACGTCGTTTTTGTTTTCCTTTGATTGGCTTTAGTGAAGGTACAGTGACATCTTCTTACAGTTTTAAAATCACGTTTCCATAGTAACAGTGATGATGACAATCTTCTAGTGTTTATTGACCATTCCTATTTCTCCTTTTGAAAAATGTATGTTCAAATCTTTTGTTCATTTCAAAAATTGGGTTGTTTTTGTTATTGAGTTTAAAAAGTTCTCTTTTTTTGTTCTTACAATTCTATGATGTATTCATTCTATGATGAATCTGGATATAATTCTAAGACATGTATTGTATATGTTTTCTTTCATTGTGTGTGTGTGTGTGTGTGTGTGTGTGTGTGTGTGGTGGTGCTGGGAATTGAACCCAGGGCCTTGAGCATGCTAGACAAACACTCTACCACTTAGTAACATCTAGTCCCAACATCTTATTTTTTAATGGCATATTGTCAGTAACAAATAAATTTATATGCTTTTGAAGAAGTCATTTTATCCATTTTTTAATTGTAGTTGGTATTTTTTGTGCCCTAAGAAATCTTTGCCTACACAATGTCTTAATGTTTTATGGCATTAGGTTTTACACTTAGTTTTATGATCCGTTTCCAGTATAGTTTTGTATGTGGTAAGGGATCAAAGCCGACATTTTTTGATGCAGACATTTGATTGTTATAGCATCAGAGGGTGGAAGGACTGAGCTTTCAACCCTCTCTGCCTTGTTCAAGCTCACTGGTCTTTTCGTCAGCAATAGGAAATGGCTTTTGTGACCAGTGATTCTGCACTTCTGATATCATCTCTTTCAGTTTTAAAAGTCTCACTAAGTTCTTTTTTACAGTTAGTTACCATTTTGGCCATTGCATTCATGTTTTCTTATAATACTTTAATTACTTGTGATCATTGTTTCGAAGTCCTTGTCTGATGATTCCCATCATCACTTTCACGTCTACATTTGTCCTGTTTGCAATTTTCTCTCCTAGTTGTGGAAAAGAGATTTTTTAAAATTCTTGATGTGTCTAGTAATTTTTTATTGGCTGTTGGACATTGTCAGAATTATGTTGTTGAATGTCTGGTTTTTGTTGTGTTCCTTTAAATAGAGTTGTGTTTTGTTCTGGCAAGAATTAAAATTTCATGTGGGTTAGTCTAATCTTTTGAGTGTTTGTTTGCAGAATTTGTTAGGGTAGGTGCAGAGTAGTGCTTATTCTCAGGATAATTTTGCATGACTACTGGGCATGAATATTCTGGAATGATGCATAGATTCAGTGGTGTTTTTCCATTCTGGTTGACTGGAACCTGAGTATGTCTTAAGCAGGTAGGAGATATGGTAATTGTTCATTGCCTAGTTTTCCAGTAATTTTTCCTCCCTGTGGCTTGTGGCGTCTGATGCTGGGTAGCTTACTAATCAGTCAAAACTCAAAGACACACTCGTGAAAATTTCTTGAGATCTTCCTCTACATAGCTCCTTCCTTACCAGTACTCCCTGATCTACAAATCACAGTCACTTGAGTCTCCTTACTCTTTGATCTCTCTGTCTCTCTTCGACTCAGCAAGACTCCATGTTCCACCTGAGTTTCTCTTCCCTGGGGCAGTCTGGAAAGCATCTTAAGGCGAAACATCAGGGCTACTTCCAGCCTTAGCTCATTTGTTTTCTTTCTCTCGGGGACAACAGTCCTGTACTGCCTATTTTCTGTTGTCTAACACCAGGAGTTCCACTTATTTTATCCAGTTTCTTAATTGTTTATGATAAGTGGACTCTGCAATAGAAGTTAGTTCATCGAGGCCAGAAAAAGAACAATTTCTTTTAAAAGCACACCAGGCAACTATTTCACCACAAATAGGCATATATTTAAGAGACAAGGTGATGTTAAATGCAATTTAGTTCCTTAGAGAGTACTAGTCCAAATCGTTTTCACATACATGCCCTGAGTGTTGACAGAAATCAATTACTTCACCAAATGGCAGTTTCTTGTGGCCCATTTTGTGACTTTCCCCTGTACCTGTGTTCCATTTGTATTACAATTTACATACATTCTTTCAATTGACTTACTTCTAACAAATGTATTTGAAAAGTGAACTTTACAACATTATCATTACTGAAGTTGAAAAAGTAATTCTGTTTTTCCTAGGAAATATTAAAACATGACAATAACTCTTTAAAAAGACAACTGAAGTCATTGTGTATCCTTCAGGGATACTTTTTCTACACTTGGCTGTGCTGGAAGAGCTCACTGAGGCACTGAATGAAAAGTTGACACGCGTGATAAAGATGAAAAAGAAAATGAGCAGCCAGGTATCATGGTGCACGCCTGTAATCCCAATGGCTTGGAGGCTGAGGCAGGAGGATCGCAAGTTCAAGGCCAGTCTTGGCAACTTAGCGAGACCCTAAGCAACTCAGCGAGACCCTGTCTCTAAATAAAATATAAAAAGGGCTGGGGATGTGGCTCAGTGGTTAAGCACCCTGGGTTCAATGCCTGGTACCAAAAACCAAGAAAAAAAAAAAAAAATGATGACCATTTTTCATTTGTATTTTTTGCTAGAACCACATAATTTTTAAATTAGAATGAGCTTAGAAAACATTGAATCCAGTTGCTTTTCAGGGGCCCAAGTCCTTGCCTGCTTGGTTGGCCTTCTAAGTGGCCAGGAGGACCCACTTCCTCGGTGGTCTCCAGTTGCGTGTTAACTCTTGGCCTGCGGACGACAGAAGACAGCACCTAAGCATTTTGCTGCCTGTCCTTACCTTGTCCCTCCAGGCTCTCAGGAATGAAGTTTTCTCCACGTAAAGTCAACCTGATTCCATAACCTCCTCAGG
Source organism: Glaucomys volans (assembly GCA_020662805.1). Lineage (NCBI taxonomy): Eukaryota > Metazoa > Chordata > Mammalia > Rodentia > Sciuridae > Glaucomys > Glaucomys volans. Next base: position 50,476 of record JAJEJO010003574.1, on the reverse strand, counting down.
CTGACCCACCTGAGTCGTGCCAGCTCACTTCCTGTTTCCCAGTGGAGTCTCATAGCTTGGTTTTGAGCTTCAGTTCTCAGGGTGGGGAGGGGCAGGGAGACCCATTTTTACATGAACCTTCCATGACCCATTGCGGTTGGGTTACACAACACAGCGGGATGTAGTCAGCCTCTGGTCGCAGCCACGCGAGTACCTGGCTCTTTGGGTGTCTTCTCTTTCGCAGCTCCACGATCATGTTCTGCCGCAGCTGGGTCTCTCTGGCTATGTCATTTCCCAAGGTGTTTGTCACAAGTTTCTGTGTCCCAGCTCTGTCTTCTCTCAGACCTGGAAACTCTTTCCCGACCAAACCCTTCTGGGCTGAGGAAGGAAGACTCCTCTGACATTCCAGTCTTGAAAGGCGACTCTGTGCCTGACAGCCTCGATGCTTTTTGCAGGCACAACCACCCCCAGAGAGGCAGAGGGTAGGAGGGAACAAGTCATCAGCATGAGCTGGGGCACACAGGGCGATGCTCTCCTTTTTGACTCGAGATCAGTGGAATTAGTGAAGACTGCTCTGAACTCATGGAATTCTCAGCCTTTGGAATTCCCAGATGTCTTCAAGTTGTCTTTGAAGAATGCTTATTTTACAACGTGCATTTTTTTCCTTGGGAAAGGAGAAAAACAGAGTGGGTCTTGCTGGAGGGATGGCTGAGATTGGAGGATGACTCCTTTTCTTACGGGGTAGCTATGTCTCAGGCATTTTATGCTTTATCCTTCCTGACCTTCAAAACCATCTAGTGAGTAATGAGCTTCATGTAATCTCATGGTCACGAGTGAGAAAGCAGAAACTTGGAGAGGTCACTTGATTTCCCCAAACACCAAACGGCCAGTACATGGCTCAGGAGGACCAGTTCCATCTGATACCAATAACATAGCTGCAACCCGGCTCATTGACATCAGTGTTGAGCTAAAACTCATGAATGTGAAAACATGTGTAGGATTCCTCATTGTACACTTATGTATTTTTATTATTTTGGGGATTGAATCCAAGGGCACATAACCACTGAGCCACATCCCCAGCCCTTTTTGTATTTTATTTAGAGACAGGGTCTCACTGAGTTGCTTAGGGCCTCAGTAAGTAGCTGAGGCTGACTTTGAACTCTCAGTCCTCCTGCCTCAGCCTCCCGAGCTGCTGGGATTATGCATGTGTGCCACCGCGCCCAGCTCAACAAATATTTCAATATTTAATGATTGATCGTTATCAATTACATTATTCCTTTTTGCTTGCTTGGACATCCCACATAAATATTCCATTGGCAGACTGAAATAAAAGAGAAAAACCTTTTTTCAAATTCAAGGAAGTTCCCTTGGTCTGTTTAAGATTAACTATATCATGCAGACATATAGATGATGGGTAACAGGTGAAAACGCAATAGAATCTGTCTTTTTAATCAAAATGCCCTATTAGGATGCACCATTTGAAAGAAAAGTCTAATTGGAGCCACACAATCCTGGAAGGGAACCCTGCCTCATCCTCCATCCCTGCGAATGCAATCATGGCCGATTCTCAAGGGTCTGTGCTGATGGGCGGTGGGCCTAACATGCAAGGCGACGGGGTCAGAGGATCCAAATAACTGATTTTCAACATTTCCCTCCACTCAACTGATTCACCAGAGTCGCTGACAAGTCATGGAAATGGCCGACTCCAGTTTCCTTCCTCTCCCAGCCACTCCCAACCTCGGCCACCCTGGGATGGCAAGGCTTGTGAGCAGTCAAATCGCCAAAAGCCGTGGGAGGAAGAAGAAAGAAGGAAAGTCGATCAATCCTTGAATAAGTAGGAGCTATTTTTATGTGAAGAACTGGAAGGTCAGCCATGTGTGGAGTAGAGTCTGGATCAACAGGCGGTCGTGCACGCAGGTACCTGAGTGCATCTCAAGTACAATTCTTATCAGCTTCCTATTATGTAGGTCAAATAGCAGTTCATTTATTTTTGTTTAAAGGATTAAAAATCACAGATGTGATTGAAGTTTGTGTTGGGGTTGTGTTGTTTTTTGACCTTCAGTCTCAGACCTGTTTCCTTTTCTCAAAGTGACCCCCACCCCCCATGGCTGTTTATTATAAAAAATGTCCAGGTCTTCTCTCTGCAGCTACATGGAAATTCAGTCAGAAAATAAGTATGTTCCTTTGGTTTTGCAGTCATACTGGACTTACTCAGTCCTTGGAAGAGGACTGTGAGACGGTTCCTTTTGTTCTGTTTGTTCACTGAGGGGTGTGGCAGACGCTGTCATCCATTGCTCAAATCCCCCTACAAGGAAGGACTCATTTTTTTAGCTGGGAGAGATGCCAACAGTTATTCTCCAGCGGTGCCCCCGCCCCCACCCCCAGGACCTCCTCAGATGCAGGGAGCCACCTCACCCTCAGCCTCACCCCTCCCAGAGTCAAGTGATATCTAGCAACTGATCCAGGGTCAGCTCATACCCATGAACTAGTTCTTATGCAAATTCATTGCAAGACTATGAATGTCTTGCTGGGTTGGACCAAATTGGGATGACTCAGAATGACCTTCAGAGCTCCACAGCTGCCTCTGAGGAACTGAGTCTGCTTTGGGGCCTCCATCACAGATCAGCTCTGTCTGCCCAGTCCTGCTTCATCAGAGGTTGATCCCAAGAACATTCCCAACAAACATCCTGAACATAAAGAAATGTACTTATACACACGGAATATTGCTCAGCCATAAAGAAGAATGAAATATGGCATTTACTGGTAAATGGATGGAACTGGGGACTATCATGCTAAGTGAAATAAACCAATCCCCAAAAACCAAAGACTGAATATTCTTTCTGATGTTCAGCTTCTATCACATAATAAAATGGGGCAGGGGAATAGATTGGATGAGACAAAGGGGAATGAAGGGAAGGGAGGGGGATGGGAATAGGAAAGACAGTGGAATGAATGGACATCACTTTCCTGTGTTCACATATGAACACACGACCAGTGAGACTCCACACCATGTGCGACCACAAGAATGGGAAGTTACTCTCCTTGTGTCTATGATATGTCAGAATGCACTCTGCTGTCATGGATATCTAAAAAACAAAACAGCCATCTCATAGTCCTCTTCCCAAGGAATCCATCCTCTGATGTGCCCTTTATGCTTTTAACCCTGGCATGGTTTGGAAGGTCCATTTGTTGGGAAGCACAGCCCTGCCTACCGTTGTCATTCTGTGTTAGAACTGGCCAACCACGCAGTCCATTGGAGTTGCAATTTCCTCTCTTCCTGAATCTGCGCATGGAGCAGGATTAGATAGAGCTGGTTACTGGGTTCTGCCAAATGGACCATGGAGAGGAGAGATGGATGGCACTTCCTGGCCTCATCTGCTAAAGCCTTGTGAAGGCTTCCATGCCCTTTCTCATCTCCCAGAGGGGCAGCTGGATGAAGCAGCTGTTTCCACCTTCTGGGGGGGTAGGGTGGGAGCAGAAGAGCTGCAAGATGACAGAAGGCTGGATCACTGAATGGACATGCAATTGAAATTGTTCATCTATTGAAATACGTAAGGGTATTTCTTATAAGAATTACCTTTTCCTTCTTAAAAGTGAAGGAACTCTTTGGTCGTATGCAGTGTCTCACTATTGCAATCCATGCTGAATATTTTCCACATGTCCCCTTGGATTCAAGAGTCCCTGTACTGTTCTGAAAAGTGGGGTTTCTAGGTCTTGAGATGCACCAGTTTTCAAATTCAAGAAATAAAACTGAGCACCTTGGCGCACGCCTCTAATCCCAGTAGATCTGGAGGCTGAGGCAGGAAGATTGTGAGTTCAAAGCCAGCCTCAGCAACTTAGGCCCTAAGCAACTCAGTGAGACCCTGTTTTTAAATAAAATATAAAAAGGGTTGGGGATGTGGCTCAGTGGTGGAGTGTCCCTGGGTTCAATCCCTGATACAAAACAAAACACACACACACACACACACACACGCACGCACACACAAAGTTCAAGAAATATTTTGTACCATTTTCCAAAGTGGTTATGCCAGTTTTTATTTCCTCTAGGAGTGTAGGGCATATCTCTTTACTTATTTCTCATGTCTTTCAAATATGGTATACGCCAGGCACTCTGCCAAGCATCTTACCTGTATTGACTCACAGTAACCCTCTGACATGTAGACTTCTAATTTTGTCTTTTTTTTTTTTTTTTTTTTTTTTTTTTTTTTTTTTTTTT
>JAJEJO010003574.1:0-46181 GCA_020662805.1 Glaucomys volans | reverse complement strand
TTTTTTTTTTTTTTTTTTTTTGGTACCAGGGATTGAACCCAGGGGCACTCAACCACTGAGCCACCTCCCAGCCCTATTTTATATTTTATTTAGAGACAGGGTCTCACTGAGTTGCTCAGGGACTCGCTAAGTTGCTGAGGCTGGCTTTGAACTTGCGATCCTCCTTCCTCAGCCTCCAGATCTGCTGGGATCACAGGCGTGTGCCACCGTGCCTGGCTTAGGCAGGTTTCTATTTTTGAGCCCCGCTTTTCAGATGGGAAAACTGAGGTCAGACTCACATTGACCATCAAAAGAATGCCAGGTGAATTATTTAATTAAATGTAAACACGCCTGGTCATTTGCGGAGATTAACCCAGTCGGGAGGAGGTGTCCTGCACGTCAAGGTTTCTCTTCCCGGGAAGAGCAGCATGCGGGAGCGTTCAACCTCCTCCCTGAGCTGGGGAACAAAAGGTATCAGAGCATACAGATCCATCAGCCATTTAAAAGTTAAAAAAACAAAACAAAACAATAAATAAAATGCAAACAACCCCCCAATCTGCACTCTGGGCGGCCGCTCTCAGAGCAGCCGGTCAAACTTGGCCTCCAGCTCGGCCTCCTCCGTGTCGCGGGGTTTCCTCCTCCTCTTCCTTTGTCCTCAGGCTGCCCTGCAGAGGAGGCCTCTGTGGGTCTGGGACTAGAGGGAACTGGCCCAGCTGTTTCCAAAGGTTACGTTAGAAACCCAAAAGGCCGACGGGCCTGCAAACCGCCTCCAAGGTCGGATTCTGCGCGCTGCCTCGAGTCTGTGCCAGGGGTCGGGGTGGAGCCGGGGTCACACAAACCCCTGCAGCGTGAACTAAATGTCAGGACCCAGGGAGGAGGCAGGGGACACGTCCGACTTCCCGAATGTCTTCCATTTTTGTGGTTTCTGAGGCTGCGCTAGAATCCCAACCTCTGTGGGTTCAAGTTCATGGAGTCCTGACAAAATAGGACTTCCTGTGTCGGTGAGAGAAGGTTTTGATTTTCCAAAACCGAGGGAAATGAGATGAAATAGTTTACACCAGCCATAAGTGAATTAAGGTTGGTCTCTCTGAAAATATACGGGGGTCAAAAATCTGGGAAGGAAACATAAGCAATGGACTGATTTGGGGTTTCCTCCGCTTTGCATGTTGGGAAACTGAATTCCTGTGAATCCCAGACTTGGCCAGGGTGAGTGGCCCGAGCAGAGAAGACAGAGGGCTAACTGGGCAGGCAGTCACTGGGCGGAAAACCTAAATTTGGTCTCCGCTCAGGCAAATCTGTCCTTTCCAAGCTGGTCCCTCTTTCTATAATAGCACATGTTCAACTATTTAACGACCTGTCAGCAGAGGTGGGCAGTCAGTCGACAGTGGGTTGGAGAGAAAATGAAATATAAGCCGAGTGCAGTGTTACATGCCTGTCATCCCAGCAGGTCTGGAGGCCGAGGTAGGAGGATCGAAAGTTCAAAGCCAGCCTCAGCAGCTCAGCAAGGCCCTAAGCATCTGAAGGTGTGTCTGGAGATGTGTCTGAAGGGACACAGATGGGGACAGATGCGGAATGAGGTCTGAGTGAAGCTTCTCAGGCCGAGGGGCTGCTTAGGTGAAGACTTGGGGACAGGGAAGAGCTTGGGATCCCTGGAGGTTGTAGCTAGAGTACACAGGGTCAGTGGCTGAGACACATCAGAGAGGGAGGCAGGGGCTAGATGATTCCAGAAAATGAAATGCCATTGGAGAGTTGTAAGCAGAGAGTGAGCTGGTCCAGTTCACTTTTTAGAAATATCACTCCAAGGCAAGGTATGGTGGTGCATGCCTGTCATCCCAGTAGCTTGGGAGGCTGAGGCAGGAGGATCGAGAGTTCAAAGTCAGCCTCAGCTACCTTACTGAGGCCCTAAGCAACTCAGTGAGACCCTGTCTCTAAATAAAATATGAAAAAGGGCTGGGGATGTGGCTCAGTGGTTAAGCACCCCTGAGTTCAATCCCTGGTACCAAAATACAGAGAAAGAAAAGAGAAGAATATCACTCCAGCTGCAGTATCCACATTCCATTCAGGGGAGGAGATCGGTGGAGAAAGGATCACGGTGGCGGCAGAGGATGCGGAGTTGGGCGATTGTAAGAATGGAAGTGCTGGAGGTCTGAGGGACAAAGCGCAGTGTACTCATTTGCCTGTTTCCTCGGCATTAGCTGAGGTTCCTCGGACCGCTGTCAACGCTGGCAAATGTTGGAGTCTAACTGCAGCCCGGTCCCATCAGGCTTTCTCAGGAAGCAGCAGGCCCGCCAGAAGGCCAGGGGGTGCACAGCGGGCCCCTGGTGTGGTCCAGGTCCTTGACATGAGGGGGATAGAGAGGGCCGAGAGCAGAGGGGAGAGGGGAGTCTGCTTTCTCTCTGCTTATGCTCCTGGAATATCTGGAAGATCAGGAGGACCCGACGTGTTTTCCAGCGGCAGTGCCGTGGGTAGCAGCTCGGGGCATTCAGAGCTATGCATGTTTTTTTTGTTTATTTTATTTTATTTTATTTTATTTTTTGGAACCAGGGATTGATCTCAGGGACACTCGGCCACTGAGCCACATCCCCAGCCCTATTTTGTGTTTTATTTAGAGACAGGGTCTCACTGAGTTGCTCAGGGCCTTGCTAAGTTGCTGAGGCTGGCTTTGAACTAGCGATCCTCCTGACTCAGCCTCCCAAGTCGCTTGGATTATAGGCGTGCGCCACCACGCCCGGCTAAGAGCTATGCATTTTATCTCCAGTGGAGATTTAAATTTTTTTTTTTTTAGCTGTAGATGGACACAATACCTTTATTCTATTTATTTATTTTTACGTGGTGCTGAGGATGGAACCCAGTGCTTCACAGGTGCAAGGCAAGCGCTCCACCACTGAGCCCAGCCCCGACCCCTCCAGCGAGATCTTTGATTGGCATTCACGCATCCCACTGTTGGCGACAATGCCCTGTTGCAAGCAGACTTTCTAAAGGCTCTGCTATGCCAACAACAATATTTGGTGAATGAAGAAATATTAAATATTAAATTTCCTCACACCAAAGAAGTCCGTGGTGTTTCTGGAGTTTATCTGTGAAAGAGCTGCTTTGGGGAAAGCAAACATTCTGCAGTCCTACGCGGGAGCATTGCCAGGCTCCACTGAATGTCCATGTGAGAACTGTGGGCACAAACTTAAAGTGAGGCCCCTTGTGATTTTACTTTCCTAGAGTCAGGATGTCATGTTCTCGCGAGGCGTAAGGATGACTTCAGTGGGAAGTTGCTTTAGTTTATGTTCTTTGACGTCTGTGGTTTGAACCCTTCATTGAGAGAGTTGTTTATTGAGCATCTATTATGTGCCAGATGCTGTGTTAAGCTAAGGGAAGCAGAATGAGGGAGGGATGAAGACAGAAGACAGACCTTAGCAGAGAGGAATAAAAGTAACTCAGGAAAAGGGATTTAAAAAGCCCTTTGCCTTCGCTTCCTGGTCTGTTGTTTTCTGCCTCTGTGACCTTGGGTGACTCCCTTGGCCCATGTCTTTGTGCTCTCTTTAAATCTGAAGCCTTAATTAAACTTAAGAGTTCTTGGTGCCCTTTTCTGGAAAGGTGTAATAGAAGTGCCAGTTACGACGCTTCTTTTATGTTCCATGTTTCTCTGAAACTGGGGTATCTTACTTAATAGGCACCAACAGCAGATAACTTGGACAAGGTTCTCAGATGTTCAGAACCTGGTGAAGTTCTCTGTTCCCAAAGAAACCAGGCAAAAGAAATCGCAGCTCAGTAGGCTTAACTCCTCCAAACTGTTTCCTGTTTCACCTGGAAGGCAAGAATCCCGGAGTGTGGGGGCTTTGGAGCTTGTGTGTGGGCGTGTGTTCTTGAGTGGAGTTTGGGAAGTGTGGGCCACTGGGCTTTCCAGTCTTTCTTTTTTAAATGCCCAAATTATAAAGCATTTGCAACAGAGGAACCAAAGCCCTGTCTTATTTGCCTTTCCCTGTGTTCCCTCTGGGTCGTCCCCATGCAGACATATCCCAAATGCTGATTTAATCAACCATGGCTAATCCTCCAGAAGCCCCTGCCGTTGACCACGCAATCCAGTGCCACGCTGGGCAACCCTCAGTCTAATTTCTGAGATTTGTCAAGTAGGATGAAAATATTGTTGGCCCTGGAAAGTAGAAAGAACACTGAAGAGCCAGGTAGTGTAGAACTTTCTTTCCTCCATGATAACACATCAGCCTTTCCTCATCAATGTCTTCAGCAGTGGTTCTCAGTCTGGGGCAGTTCTGATTTCCAGGGGACTTAGGCAATATCTAGACACTTTCTAATTGTCATGGCAGGAGGTGGAGGTAGGTGGAGACCAAGCGGATGTCGGTTACATTCCCAAGTACACAGGACAGTCCCCCACACGAGAATATGTGAGCCAAATGTCAGTTGCTATAGTTTGGCTAAGTGTCCTCTAGAGGCCAATGTGCTAAAGGGTTGCTTACGAGCCTGTGGTGCTCTTGGGAGGTGATTGGAACCTTGAAGAGGTAGAATCTAGCCAGAGGGTACTGGGAGCATGCTCTTGAAGGGAATATCGGGACCTCACCCCTTCTTATCTCTCTGTGCTTCCTGGCTTTCATGAGGTCATAGCCTCCTCCTCCATGTATTCCCACCATATTTTAGTGCCTTGACACAGGCCCAAGAACACTGCAGCCAACTGACCATGGACCAAAAAATGTAAAACCTTTCCTCTTTTAAAATTGATTATCTCAGGTATTTTGTCATAGTAGTGGAAAGCTGACTAGCACATTGCTGAATCGGAGAAACCCAGGTCTAACTCACCCCTTCAACACTAAAATCAAATATACCAATTTCCAGAATTTGTAATTATGCTTAAAAAAATCTAAATCATTCATTTAATGTGGATTTTAACAGGGTACACCAACAGTTTTCTGATGGTTATTGTTTTGTTCTGGAATGTCCCCCAAAGGCTCATGTGTAAAGGACTTGGTCCCCAGTACAGCAATGTTAAGAGGTAGGGCTTTGGGGAGCAGATTGCATGGTGAGTGCTCCGATCTCATTGCTGGATTAATCCATTCATGGGTTCATAGTCTGAAGGGACTCTTGGAGGTGGTGCAAACTGTAGGCTGTGGAAACTAGTTGGAGGGCGTGGGTTCCTGGAGATGTGCCCTCGGGGATTACATATGGTCCCCGTCCCCTACCTTCTTCTCTCTTCCTGGCTGTCGTGAGTTGGACAGCTTTCCCTCTGCCTCTCTCTGCCGCCATGATTTTTTGCCAGACCTTTGGACCAAAGCAGTGGAGCCAACTGACCATGGACTGAACTTCGAGCCAGAATAAACCTCTCCTCCTTGAAGACGTCTGCGCAGGCATGTTCTCACCGCATCGAAAAGCTCACTGACACACTGACGCCACGCGCTTTCCAGCCGTCACGTCGCAGGTGAAACAGGCCCATTGATAATAAAAACATGACCTTGTACGTGTCTGAGGGGCTCCCAGCGCGCACAGCGGACCCCCACCGTCACCGTGTCTGAACGTGGCTTCGATCCCAGTGAAGAGCTGGGACTGACATCGCAATCATTTTTCAGAGAGGAAACCATCCTTGCATCCCACCTTTCTGCACTTGGCTTTTCCCTTATCGTAACACCTCGATCACGGGGGAGTCACCTGCGAAGCCGTCACACCTCGAGTATTTCCAACAGGATGTGTTCAGTGTGGATTCTCCCGCCTCCTAGCCCTCCCCGCAGGGGCCTGGGCGACCTCGGCCGGGAGGACCTGAGTTCAGGGACTGCCTTGCGAGTGGCGGATTACACGCCATGTCACAACTGTGCCATGCATGCGATTTAGAAAAATCTATTTTTATAAAGAAGGCAGAAAATGATACTGCAGTGGATTTTCTAAGTCGGATTGGCTGGCTCTGTAGAAACCGACAGAGTCGGGTTGTGTTCGGTGAGTGTCGCTGGCCTCTGGTCCATTCGTGGCCTGGCCTTTACCTCACTGTGATCCACGGAGTGTCATTTGAGATTTTAGCAAAGAAAATAGGAGAGAAATCAGATGCTGAGACGTGGTTTGTGTCCCCTGGGCAAGTTTAAGATATACGAATATCAGAGTTCATCAGACATTCAAAGGGTCTCTTTGGTTCTGGAAACGTCTTTTAGGCTGACGTGGCTGAGAGATGATCCATCAGGAGCAAGGACTCAGATGTCTTTGCCAAACTCACAGATAACCTGTGCTGTGTCCGGGCCTGGCTGAACCTGTCATGCCCAGGGTCTAGCAGGAGGTGGACTTGGGGTGAAGTGTCCGTGTGACCTCTCACCGGAACTCGTACGGCTTACACAGCGGTGCTGGGCTGCGCGTCTGCCTGGGCCTGCTACTCCCTGGGGGGCAGTGAGATCACGGTTTTGACGTGACAGGCTTAGCACCGTGTAAGGTGTGTGATAAGCACCCTGATTTCTCTCCAGGGGATGGAAAATTCTGATGATGGCCATTCTTACTGGTCTGACCTGTTTTTCTCACCTTTCCTTGGTGCGTGTATGTATGTCCACGCTGCCCCTGCGGGCACTGCCCACGTCCTAAGTCAGATTTTTGACAGGTTTTGCAAACATCCTACAAATGAGCTCGAACCCTCCTTCTAATCGAAAGCCTTCAAGAAATGTAACTTTCTGTCAATGGGCGCAGTGGCCCACGCCTGTAATCCCAGCGGCTCGGGAGGCTGAGGCAGGAGGATCACGAGTTCAAAGCCAGCCTCAGCAACTTAGCGAGGCCCTAAGCAACTCAGTGAGACCCTGTCTCTAAATAAAATACAAAAAAAGGGCTGGGGATGTGGCTCAGTGGTTAGGTGACCCTGGGTTCAATCCCCAGTTCCAAAAAAAAAAAAAGAGGGGCTTAACGGGTAAATTCTACGTCACGTTATTTTACCAGAGTAAAAAAAAAAAAAAAAAAAAGTTTGGAGTGAGCCTAGTGTGATAATAAAATTGTTTAAGACGACGTCTGCTTAAAACAAGCGCCGTAGATTTATTTTCCGAACACTGACCAGACAGCAGGCGCCAGCTCCTCCTCCCGTGAAGCTTCGTTAATTCAGCCCTTCCTTCCATTGACTTACGTAAGGACTACAGCGCTCTCCTGGGTAAGTGCCACTGTCCCCAGTCACCACTGAGGCCACCCGGCCAGCACAGCGAGGAAGTTGCGGAGCTGTGGTTCCAGCCCCGGGGTCCAGCTGCAAACTCCTGATCTCCGCCTTCCTCCCTCCCTCGTCCCCGCATGTTGGCGACTGTCGTAGTTCAAATCTCTCACCCAGACCTTGGAGAACCGTGAGGATGACATTATTGATACCTTCAAACATTACGTTCGACCTCTCAAAAACCTTGTGGAAGAGCTCCCACCATCTCAGGCTAAAGACGAGGAGTCTGGAGCACAGGAAGGCCAAACATCTCCTTCCAGTTCACCCGTCTGGGGCAGAACCAGGACTTACATCAACAGCAGCCTCGGCCAGAACCAGTCTTCATATAACCGCTTTCTTCAATCACCCGGAAGCACCCCATCCTAGGATGAGTCGTTTTCCGTATTTTAAGATTTACCAGCTGAAGATGCATGGTATCATATCAGTCCAGTGTTTTCGCTCTACCCCTATTAATTCCATAGATGTCATCTGTAGAATCAGGAAATAGAGGATTTATTCTCTAACTTAGCAACATGGTGCTCAGTATAAGTTTATTAAGAGGATCTGCCCCCAAGATTATCGAAAATGATCCCTCACATACAGAGATAAACGCAAGAACCAGGAACTCAGGTTGGAAGAAGAGTGGTGTCCAGGAGGGGACCTCCAGCAGCCCTCAGTGAGATGGTTCTGAGGCCAGAAATCCATGCCAGACAGACTTAGATGATGGGCCCGGGTGATTTTAGAAAGTTTAAACCTTCTATTTTTATTTGTTCTTTTTAGATACACGTGGCAGAAGAGTGCATTTTAACATGTTATTCAGACATGGAGGATCACTTGTTGTATTCTACTTAGGATCCCACTCTTGTGGTTGGACATGGTGTGGAGTCTCACTGGTCGTGTATTCACACATAGGAAAGCAACGTCCATTTCACTCCACTGTCTTTCCCACTCCCAACCCCTCCCTTCCCCTCATTCCCCTTTTTCTAATCCAGTGGACTTCTATTCTCCCTACCCCACTCAATATGTGCTAGCATCCACACATCAGAGAGAACATTTGGCCTTTTCCACATCAATGTTGATAGCAGCTCAATTCACAATAGTTAAACTATGGAATCAACCTAGGTGTCCTTCAATAGATGAATGGATCAAGAAAATGCAATTTAGATACATGATAGAATATTACTCAGCTATAAAAAAGAATGACTCTATGACTTCTGCTGATGAATGGATGGAGCTGGAGACTATCATGCTAAGTGAAATAAGCCAGTCCCCACAAACCAAAGGCTGAACGTTGTCTCTGATTATGGAGATGCTAACACACAATAAGTGGGGGGATAAAAGTTGAGTGAATTAGACAAAGGGGAATGGAGGGAAAGGAGGAAGGACAGGAATAGGAAAGACAGTGGAATGAATCAGAAAGTTTAAACCTTTCTACACACACTTTAGTCACCCCGATGATGGCCACCAATTCTACGGTTCATGTGTCCTTCCCTTCTCAGGAGCAAAAGTAATAGTCATTCTTTTTTACAGCTGAGTAATATTCCATTGTGGATCTGTACCACATTTCATATGATATATATGAGCTGACACCTTCTATGAACCCTGGTTCTTTCAGTGGGCATTGGTGTCTCGCCTCAGCCCACGTCATTTCCTCTGTACCAGTTTTCCAATGGTCCTCAGTGGCCACAGAAAATGGGACTAGACAACATGGAGGTAAATACAATTTCTAAGAATCCCATAGGGATCCTGAGATGCCTTGGAACATAAGCTCCAGCAATGAACCCAATCTGCTTTGTTCTGAGAAGGAGTTCTTCAATCCTTAGGCGTCCTGAGAACGGGGCCGATTTTCCTGCTATAAAACCAGCTTTTCTGGAAAGCTGGGACCCTCCCTGCCACAGGCAGAATTAAGTGAACTGAGCACAGCAATTTAGCGAAGGACGTAATGGTGCGCGGTTTTTGCTCTAGTCCTTTCTTCTCCCCTGGAGAATATCTTGTATTTACCCAGCTCGACCTCTGAACATTTTCCTTGTAATAATAACTGGACATTCCCATGACAGCTGCAGTGTTTAAAGATTGCTGGTGACAAAAAGTGATCGCCTGCCACAAAAACACTTTTTTGCTGGTGTTGAGAAAATGTATGCGATTTCACAAGGCATGACAAAAACTTAGAAGGTTACCCTAAAATATCCCCAGTTAGGACTGATAATGGAAATCCAAAGTGCAGTTGAAATTTCAATATGAGAAAGTCACATGAAGTTTCAAGGTTGACCCGACAGATCTTAACTTAAAAAGGAAGAAGGAACCTGTATTTGCAGAGGGTCCTGGATTTACTCCAGTCATCAAGTATCCATGCCATAAAAAATCTCTCAAAATGCTGTTTCCTAAATAAATATCAAGAGTCTCGGTGGCATTCGGCGAGTGATTCCAAGATGAGTGCGAACAGTGTTTCTTTAGTTAAAAGCAAGCAAAATGATCACTAATTAAATGTCACGATGTGACGGGGGATGTGCAGGAAAGAAAGGGCTCCTCGGGAAACCCTGTCGAGGATTGGCCTCTTGATTCTGAGAGGAGGCGCCACGGGCAGCTAAGAGCACTTTGCTTTTTTCTGCAGAGCCAGGGTCAGAGGATGCAAACAGTTAAATACCGGCGACACCTAGGTCCACAGAGGACAGGCCTTTAGCATATCTTAAAAGGGAAAGGAGCCATAGTGTTGTCATTAAAAGTAATGATAAGCCAGGCGTGGTGGCACACGTCTGGCATCCCAGGGCCTTGGGAGGCTGAGGCGGGAGGATCGCAAGTTCAAAGCCAGCCTCAGCCACTGAGTGAGGCCCTAAGCAACTCAGCAAGACCCTGTCTCTAATAAAATATAAAAAGGGCTGGGGGTGGGGCTCAGTGGTCAGGTGCCCCTAGTTCAGTCCCCAGTACCAAAAAAACAAAAGCTCTAAAACTTCGGCCCTTGCCCTCACCCTTGGGCCTCGACTGGCCTCCAGTGGTTCATAGCTGCTGTTAGGTAATCCGACGGCCAGGAGAAAACGAAGACACACAGCTCTCCTTGAAACAGGACCCGGGTCTCCCTCCTGGCCTCAGCTTGCTCTGAACCACATGCCTGGACTCCCTCCTGTCCTCCTGGGGGCACTGCAGATCCCCCTGGCTGTTCTCCGGTGACCTTCGTGTCCGATTCCATATCATCACCCCAGGATATTTCTACCCAGGTCAGCAGCAACCATCCACCTTCCCATCTGCTTCACGTTTCCTGGATGGCCCAGGAGGTGTTTGTTTAACTCACTTGGAGTTAGGCTGTAGATTTTGCCAGTGCCCTTTTGAACACCCGCAGGCCTCAGGATGTTTGTTTTTTTAAAGTTTTGTCTTATCTCACTTCCTCTGTCAAAGCCTCACTTTTCGCAGTTGCCTGACCGACTCGCAGCTCTCTGAGCCGCGAGGTAGCCGGCCCGAGTCTGGAAAGCACAAGCACGCTGCGTTGGAAGGCCTCCCCAGAGGACCAGAAGAGCAGCCCGAGAACCGGACAGGACAGGAGAGGCGGCATCAGCAGGAGTCTTTCCAGCTCTCTTTGTGGATCTGTCTCTCTCCCTCGCTCACCAGGGAATGGAAGTGGGATGAAGTTCTATGATTCGAAAATACTTGGGAAGCACCTGGGAAACTTGCAAAACTGCTAATTCTCCGACCACATCCTCCTGGAGAGTCAAAGTCAAAACAACTGGGGGAGGTCTGGGCTGCTCTTTTTGTCAAACACTCCCCACCTCCAGCTTTTCTTTTCTTTTCTTTTCTTTTTTTTTGGTACCAGGGATTGAACCCAGGGGTGCTTAACCACTGAGCCACATTCCCCAGCCCTTTTTTAAAAACATTTTATTTAGACACAGGGTATCAGTTGCTTAGGACCTCGCTAAATTGCTGAAGCTGGCTTTGAAGTCAAGATTCTCCTGCCTCAGCCTCCTGAGCTGCTGGGATGACAGGTATGCATCCCCACGTCTGGCCACGCCCATCATTTGGATGAAAGGGTTTGCAGATCTGAACATGAAGAAACCCCGGGGAAAGTGGTGAAAAATCTGGCATTGGAACATCTCTGACCCTAGCCTAACTCCATTCGTGCCTAGCTAGATGAACTTCTGACCTCCAATTTCCTTCAAATGTGGCCAAAAGAAAAGGTTTTGTGTGAAATTCAGTAGGTTTGGTGCAATGTGAATGTTCAATATGTAGCGGCTTTTGTTTTTAAATCATTGTCTTCTAAAAATCACAAGAGAAATGGAAATGGTTCTTGCATGACAGGAGAGTGGTCTTAGTCTATGTAAAATCACACATTTAGAAGAATAGAAAGCCACCAGCTGCTCAGGAGGCTGAGGCAGGAGGACCAGGAGTTCAAAGCCAGCCTCAGCAACTTAGTGAGACCCTGTCTCTAAATAAAATATAAAAAGGGCTGGGGATGCGGCTCATGGTTAAGTGCCCCTGGGTTCAATCTCTGGTACAAAAAATTAAAAAAAAAAAAAACCATAAAAAAGAAAGTGTGCATTTCTTTCTGGTGCCCAGCCAGCTGTTGTTCCTGACGACCTGCAACACATGCTTGTTCTTGGCTGGGCACTTGGCACCCTTCGGAGGTCTCGAATGCATTTCCTCAGGGACAATGGCCTTCCTGACCCCCAGCTTAAATCCACAGCACAGGTCACTTCCGCCCCATGTGCTCATCACGCATTCACCCCAAGTCTGAGGTCTGCCTTCCTGCTGGACCGTGAGCTCCGAGGGATGGGCTCTTGCTGCCCAGAGGAAGCCGTATTTCCAAGGGTCACAGGTGAGCCCCATGCCCACCTTTTATGGAAATGAAGACATACGAAGAAAACTTAAAAAAATTATTCATTAGTGCTGTTCGGTTTTGGAAATGAAATTCCGAGCGGGGTCTGCAGCACGTCCCCGGGAAGGCACCCCTGGGATGGCTTGCGGGGTGAACCTGGTGACCTCCGAGTTTTCTTCCGGCTGGTCATCGAGTCTTCCGGATGCTGCAGGGAGATGGGTGGTTTCTTGAAGAAGGACAAGAATCATAATGAAGTTTTGCCGTTTGGAAGGAGTTGGACAAATGACACGAGGAACCACCCGAGGAATCCATTCTGGTCAGGTCTCAGCGAAACACCGAAGGTACTATTTAAATGATGTGGTGCTGTCGCCCAGAGGACCTGCAAACGGTGCATGGGAGAGTCAGTGGGGTGGAGACAAAACGATTTTTATCTCCCCGTCTACTCCCATCTCTGCTGTATGTTCAAAAAACAATTCCCCTTCCTCATATGGAGAAATTTTCGTTTGGCATCAATATTCCCACAAAGGCAAGTGACGCACAGGCTGAACGGATTAAGCGTTATAGCAGACTTGTCCCAAAAGTTGGAGAAACAGCAAAAATCACACATTATTTCAAGTCTGGAAAAGCTGAGCTGATATTTTTTCTCCATTGTCTTTCATTTTCTGGTTCAGGCCCAAAAGAGAAAGGCCCTTTTATATCCTTTTAAATGTGTTTCTTGGGAAAAGACGTCTTCCAAATGGAAGTAGGATCAGAAAATAAATGCAAAGTTCTATTTCTCTTGGCATGCCAACTTCATCTGAATTTTTCTCGGATGGTTGGAGTTTACATTACTGCAACTAGAAACGTCCACCTGGAAAGCTTTGAGAGAGGGAAGAAGCTGTGTAATTCCTCACACTGTTTTCAATCTTCGTCTTCATGATGACTTCATCTGGAGGACAATCCTGCTGATTGGATATTCACATTCCATTCGTTTCAAAGCCAATCAGTTGAACGCCATAACCCAGTTATGTCATGAAGATGTTAAGTATATGTGTAAATACACCTTTGTTCTTCACTTATTTTGCAAGGTCATGGAAATGCCATTTTAAAAATTCATTTTAGATACACATGACAGTAGAGTGCATTCTGACACATCCTACATACATGGAGTGTGACTTCCCACTCTTGTGGTTGCACATGGTGTGGAGTCTCACTGGTCGTGTGTTCATATATGAACACGGGAAAGTGATGTCCATTCATTCCACTGTCTTTCCTATTCCCATCCCCCCTTCTTTTCCCCCATCCCCCCCTGTGCAATCTGATGAACCTCCACTCTCCCCCTGGGTCTCACCTGCCTGCCTATTGTGGGTCAGCATCCGAATATTGGAGAGAATTTGACCTCTGGTTTTTTGGGATTGGCTTATTTCACTTACCATCCATTTACCAGCAAATGCCATAATTTCATTCTTCTTTATGGCTGAATAATATTCCATTGTGTATATATACCACATTTTCTTTATCCATGCATTTGTTCGAGGGCACCTAGGCTGGTTCCATAGCTTAGCTATTATGAATGGAGCTGCTATAAATATTGATGTGGCTGCATCACTGTAATATGCTGATTTTAAGTCCTTTGGGTATAAATTGAGGAGTGGGATGACTGGGTCAAATGGTGGTTCCATTCCAAGTTTTCTGAGGAATCTCCAACTGCTTTCCATAGTGGTTGCACCAATTCGCAGTCCCACCAGCAGTGTATGAGTGTGCCTTTTATCCCACATCCTCGCCAACACTTACTGTTACTTATATTCTTGATAATTGCCACTCTGACTGCACTGGGATTCCATCAGAGTGGAATCTCAGTGCAGTTTTAATTTGCAGGATTCGCCATTTGTAAGGCATTCCACACGGCTCTGTTTATTTCTTCAAGTCCATTTGTTTTCTTTTTCCCCCAGCAAGAAAATTTACACTGGAAACAAAGACAAACTCTACCCTCTGGCTGCATACTCCTGAGTTCAGGGAGGTCATTTGCAAGGACACGGGACACAAGCCAGGTTGATGAGAGGTCCCCCTACTCTTTTTCCCCACTTTTATCAGGCTTATCATTTCTCATAAGTAAAAGGGAAAGAATGTGGGGTCCCCCATGTCATCAGATGGGAAAGGGTAGAACTGCTGCGTGGAGAGGAATCTGATCTACGTGACCCCTTGGCAGAAGGCCAGGAGGAAGCAGAACGCTCCACCCCTCTTCCCTGAGGCTACAGCAGTGGGAGGATTCTTCTACCATAGCCATTTCCTCAGATGGTAGTGTGTGGTCACAAAGGTCACGTGCACTAACTCTCCGTTTTGACTTTTGGGGAGTCACTGTGTGTCCTCATCAGTTAGAAGCCCTAGGGCGTTCCTGACGAGTATCTTTACTGAACTCTGCTTCCCCCAATTCATCTGTTTTTATAGTCCAGCACACCTATTTTACAACATAGCTATTGACAACAACTGGCCTTCCACTGAGATAAATGGAGCTGGGTGTGGAGGTGCTTACCTGTAACCCAGTGACTCAGGAGGCTGAGGCAGGAGGATTGCCAATGTGAAGGCCAGTCTGGGCAAATAAGTGAGACCCTGTGTCAAACTAAAAAATAAAAGGGGCTGAGGATGCAGCTCAGTGGTGGGTGCTCCTGGGTTCAATTCCCCACTAATGCCAGAAAAAAGAAAAGAAAAAAGAAAAGAAAAGAAAGAAAAATCATTTCTCACCTCTTTAGCCCCTCTCCCGTGTTTGCCACCAAGCCCTTCTTTTCTCTGGACTTCATTTATTGTGAGGTTGACTCTTTAAGCATCTCCTGACTTTCACATGCCATGACACACGGAGAAGTGCAAGAATTCGAGTGGCTACATGCTATGCACAGACATAGATGAGTTATTAGTTCCTTTTTGCAATTAATGTTTCTTTCTTTCCCTGCTATAAAATGTTCTATGGATTCTGTCGACTTAAGAAGTGCTGCTGTCAGAACTGCTGATGAGGGGTGAGGCCACTACCTCTTGGACTGCGGTGTCGCTAGCATGGGGAACACTAGTTGTCATGGTTTGGGTGTGAGGTGTCCCCCAAAAGCTCATGTGGGAGAAAATGCAAGAAGGTTCAGAGGAGAAATGATTGGGTGGTGAGAGCCTGAACCCAGTCAGTGAATTAGCCCCTGATGGATCAGCTGAGTGGTACCTGGAGGCAGGTGGGTGAGGCTGGAGGAGGTGGCATTGGGGCATGGCTTTGGGGTGTATATTTGTGTCTGGAGAGTGGAGTCTCTGCTTCCTGATCACCATGTGAGCTGCTTCCCTCCACCACACTCTTCCTCCATGATGCTCAGCCTCACCTCCAGCCCTGAGGAATGGAGCCTGCTGTCTATGGACTGAGACCTCTGAAACCTCGAGCCCCCAGATAAACGCTTCCTCCTCTGCAGGGGTTCTGATGGGGTCATTTAGTCACAGCAGCCAAACAGCTGACTGAAACCCTAGTGCACTCTGCTTACCACCCTGACGAGCCAACAGGGGTGCAGAGGGGACCCCACCTCAGCTGCTGAAAATGTAAGTCAGGCTGAAGGAGGAAACAAGGAATGGCCTGTAGCAGAAGCAGCCATTGACGCACATGTAGATGACGCATCTACTAGGCGGGTAAGCATGAGGCATGGTCACTGGGCTCTTGGTTTGCATTTGCCTACCTTAGAGTCCCTCCTCTGCTGCTACCTGTCCTACTTTTTTTTGGGGGGGCGGGTACTGAGGACTGAACTCAGGGGTACTTAACCACTGACCACTGAGCCACATCCCCAGCCCTTTTTATATTTTATTTAGAGACAGAGTCTCACTGAGTTGCTTAGGGCCTCGCTAAGTTGCTGAGGCTGGCTTTACACTCACCAGCCTCCTGCCTCAGCCTCCGAGCTGCTGGGATGACAGGCATGCGCTACCATGACCGGCTCTGTCTTGCTCTGTATGCTTCTTCTCACCCACTGGTGGTGTCTTCAGGGGTGTGAAGTCGGCTGTGAGCACTGGGGTTGGCACCCTGCCTCCTCTTCCCGTATTAGATGCATTCCACCTCCCCTGCTGCGGTCTGTGAGGGGCAGCAGGCCAGATGGAGGAGAGGTGAAGTGTGATCCCTGCCACAGCTGGAGGCTTCCACTTCCCTTCCATCCGCCCACACCTCTGCAGCCCCTCCTGTGCTCGCTTCCCCCCGACAGCAGGCTTACACTCAGCTCTCGGAGCAACGCGTGCTGGGAAATGGAGGTGGGTGGCCACTGGCAAGGAGAAGCTGCTCTCAGATGGGCTCACAGGTGCTGGGAGGGTTCCAGGTGTTTTCCAAATACACGTGTTATTGCAAACACACGGTGTTCCAGAAGCACTGCTTCTCATTCCCATTTTGAGTAATCTAGGCTTTTTTTTTTCATTATTATTTCCAATAAAATAGATTGTCTCCTTTCAATTTCCATCAAAACTAATCCATATTCATTGTTCAGAATTAAAACTAAACCAGTGAGGGGCTGGGGCTGGGGCTCAGTGGCAGAGCACTTGCCTAGCACGTGTGAGGCACTGGGTTGGATCCTCAGCACCACATATAAAGAGATGGATAAAATAAAGGTCCATCAACAACTAAAAATATGTATAAAATTATTTTTTAAAAAAACTAAACAAATGAGCCAGTTGGGGTGGCACACACCTGTAATCCCAGTGCCTCAGGAGGCTGAGGCAGGAGGATTGAGAGTTCAAAGCAACTTAGCGAGGCCCTGAGCAACTCAGTGAGACCCTGTCTCTAAATAAAATATAAAAAAGGGCTGGGATGTGGCTCAGTGGTTAAGCACCCCTCAGTTTAATTCCCAGTACTAAACAAACAAACAAAAAGAAAACTAAATGAATGAGCAAAACCAAGAAAAATAAAATTACTCCTGCAATAGTCATGGCTTCCACAGAATCCTAGGTAGCTCGTGTTTCTCCCAGTCTCTCCCTGCTGAGTGATCGTCGGCATACCTAAAAACATTAAAATATCTGTGCACAGTGTGTTAGAAAGATTTCTCAGCTACTTGTGCATTGCGATTGTCTTTAGGAGCTGTGAAATATGTTCTTGCTATCAAAGCCAGAGATTGCAAGAGCTGCCGTCTGGGCTGTGTGCTGATAGTGAATCCACCCCTAATGTAAAACAAGCAGTTCCCTGTTTGAGATCCCCCCATTATAACAGAGTTATGGTTAATATCTTCATGACTGCATTGTGCATGTACTCACTTCAGGTGCTATTTTTGTTTCATTTATTGTGGAAAGTCAAACACAATCACAGGAAAGTGCAGAAAACATTTTTATACTTTGTTAAATAATTATAAAAATGAACCCCTATGTCATTTCCTCCCCAGCCAAAAGAAATCCTGGCCAGCAGCCCATGAGCCTCTCTCCCATCACACCTTCCTCCTGCTGCCCTAGAAGTAACACCTCTGGGATTGTCCTTGTTTTTTTCTTAGTTTTATCACTCAAGAATGAATCTAGCTAGGCACAGTGGTGCACATCCGTAATCCCAGCAGCTCAGGAGGCTGAGGCAGGAGGATCATGAGTTCAAAGCCAGCCTCAGCAATTTAGTGAGGCCCTAAGCAACTCAGTGAGACCCTGTCTCTAAATAAAATATAAAAAGGACTGGGGATGTGGCTCAGTGGTTAAGCACCCAAGGGTTCAATCCCCTATGCACCCCCCCAAAAAAATCCCCTAAAATATCTGTTTTAAAACTTTCAAAGAAGTAGATTCATAACTTTGTGTCTGGCTTCTTAGGCTCAACATTTGTTTGTCAGATTTATCCATGTAGGTTGCTCATTTCATTACTGCATAGCATATCTCCTCTGACTCAATGCGGGATGGGCATTGAGGATTTTCACTATGACAATCTGCAGTAATCCTGGGGCACATTGCGTCCATTTCTCTAAAATGTACACCAAAGACTGAAATCACTCAGTCATAAGATATCTTTAACTTGAGTAGACAACATAAAAAAGAACAAACGTGTTTATGCCATTTATACTAGCTACGTATGATGATTCCAAATAAGTTTATGTTCCCTGGGTAGTTGATATTTTCAATTTAAAAGTGTTGATCTAGTAGACAAGAAAGAATATTTTGTTTCTATTTGCATAAGGTTGAGTACATTTTCACCTTTTTTTTTTTTGTGCTGGGGGATTGAACCTGGGTGCTTTACCACTGAGCCACATCCCCAGCCCTTTTAATTTTATATTTTGAAACAGACTCTGGCTTAGTTACCTAGGGTCTTGCTAATTTGGTGAGGATGACCTTGAACTTGTGACCCTCCTGCCTCAGCCTCCCAAGTCAATAGGGTTACAGGTGTGCACCACCACACCTGGCCCATATACAGAGTTTCTTTTTTTTTGGTACTGGGGATTGAACCCAGGGGTGCTTAACCACTGAGCCACATCCCCAGCCCTTTTTATATTTTATTTAGAGACAGGGTCTCACTGAATTGCTTAGGGCCTCACTAAGTTGCTGAGGCTGGCTTTGAACTTTTGGATCCTCCGGCATCAGCCTCCCAAGTTGCTGGGATTACAGGCGTGCGCCACTGCACCGGCTTGGCCTATATACATTTTAAAATCATCTACATAATTCTGAAAAAAAAAAGGGAAATTTCATTGGGATTG
Organism: Glaucomys volans; assembly: GCA_020662805.1. Classification (NCBI taxonomy): domain Eukaryota; kingdom Metazoa; phylum Chordata; class Mammalia; order Rodentia; family Sciuridae; genus Glaucomys; species Glaucomys volans. Next base: position 27,631 of record JAJEJO010003574.1, on the reverse strand, counting down.
CAGTAGAGAAGAATTCATACATGTACGTCACTGAGTCTCACAATCCGTGCTCATGTATGTGGATATTCTTTAATGCCTGCTACTAACATTTGACAGTTTACTCAGAAGGCTTCAAGTCTTTTGTTAAACATATTCTTGCTTATCTTTGATGCTATTATGAATGTTATCCTTTGAGATACTTATTTTGTGATTTCTAGTGTATAGTAGTGTAATTGATTTCATTTGTTGATTATATATCCAGAAGATCTGTTTACTTCAAAGTTTCTTTAGGATCTTATGCATACAAAAGTCATGGTCAATTTTTCAGTGATGACCCTGTTTCTTCCTTTCTAACCTGTATGCCTTTTAACTTCTTTGTGTTTCTTCCCTTTATCAACTCGAACTTCCAGTGGCATTTTGATTAGAAGTGGTGATACTGAGTGTCTTTTTGTCCTTCATTCCAAAAGGGGGTTTGCTAGCTAGCCTGACCATACAGGTGTTTTTGTGGATTTCTTCTATCAGGTTAAGGGAATGAGTTCCCTTTGAGTCGAGGTTTGATTCAAGAATATTTTTTTTCAAATGCTTTTTCTGCATTCTTTAAGATTATCTTGTGTGTCTTTTTCTTTAACATGCTATAATTAGTTATTAGTTTGTTTTTTTACAAATTTTCTATGTGTTCTTTTTAGATATCCATGACAGTAGAGTGTGTTTCGACATATCACACCTACATGGAGTGTGGCTTCCCACTCTTGTGGTTGTACGTGGTGTGGAGTCTCCCTGGTCGTGTGTTCATATGTGAACACAGGAAAGTGATGTCCATTCACTCCACTGTCTTTCCCATTCCCATCCCCCCCCCTTCCCTCCTTTCCCCCCTTTGTCACCCCCCGAGTGTTTATTTTCTCCCCTCTTCCCCCCCCCCCCCCATTGTGTGTAAGCATCCACATGTCAGAGAGAACATTCAGCCTTTAAATTTTGGGGACTGGCTTACTTCACTTAGCATGATTTCTCCAGCTCCATCCATTTACTGGCGAATGCCATCATTTGATTCTTGTCTATGGCTGAGTAATAGTCCATTATGTGCGTAGAGCACATTTTCTTCATCCGCTTATCTGCTGAGGGTCACCTCGGTTGGCTCCGTAGCTTAGTGGATCGAAATGACTTTCACTTTTATTCTCTCTCCTAAATCTGCGGAGAGGGGCCCGCGGGGGTGTGCTCTGGCTGGGGTGGTCTCGTGCCCGGGCTGTGAGCTGAGGTCTGGGGCTGAAGTCATCTGCAAGTTCGCCCTGGACATTGGATGTCCAGGTGGCTCCTTGCACCTTCAGTGCCTCGGAGAGGCAGCCGCTGCGGCCCGGCTGGCGGACGGAGTGGGCTTGCCCTCCGCGGGTGTGTCGGCCTCTTCCTCTCTGTGCGATCCGTGCAGGGTCCCTCCAGATCAGCGGCTGAGCCCCCTCCACGGTGGCTCGGGGGATCCCGCAGCCGCAGCCTGGCCCTCTCCTCCCGCTCGTGGAGGGAGCCCAGCATGTCCTCCGCCGCCTTCTGTTGCTGAGGGTCAGATTCTGCGCGAGGCCCACACACGGATGGGAGGCCGGAGCCCGTGTTCAGAGGCTATCCATATGTTGACGTGGTGAACCGTATCCAGTTGGTCATCCAACACCATGAACACCCTTCAGGATGGGAGTGAGCCCGACCGCGCCCTGAGTCCCCTTTAGCTCTCACGTGTCCCTCTTGCCTTGGCTCATTTGCATTGTTTTTCCCTCCATCATACATTTCAAGGAAAGGGGGGTCATCACTGTCCTAAGCAAACCCAAGCCGTCGAGGCACCGAGCCCTCTCCTCCCTGCACGTGAGCCTCCGTGATCTTCCCCGAGCCTCCGTGATCTTCCCCGGGGAGGCTGGGACGCTGTCCCAGCCTTGCTGCCCGCTGCCTGGCTGGCCTCAGGACTGTAGACGCCATGATGTCACTCTGTCTCTGTCACCGTGTCACACCCTGTTCCCTGCTGAAGCACCCACCTTCACACGGGCCCTCGGCCTGCCCTGCAGTGGCACTGAGGCCAGCCTCCCCGGCGGCCTCCTCTTCCACGCAGCCTCACACTAACGCCACTGGAGGGACTATGACGGCGACTTCCCGCAGACCTAAAGGGCCCCATATGTAGATGGTGGCTCAGGGCCTCCCACAGGTGGGTGGCCTTTGCAGTGATTGGAATGGTTGCTCTTTCCAGATCCTTCCACGTGTGGTGATCCTATCTCCCATTAATTCCAAGAAAGATCAGGGCACCTGCAGGGAATGGGTGGCATTTACTTATATTTCTATTTGAGATATTATAATTTACCATATAACATGCTCACACACACACACACACCCACGCACGCCTTATATATCCTGGAGAACCATCCAGTCATAAATTGATCAACGTCCCTTCTCTGAAGAGGTGCACTCTGACCCTCCCCTTGAATCTGGATGGGGACTGTCGCTGTTCAGAGCAGGAGGACGTGGAGGAAGTGAGACTTTGTCCATTCCTAGGCCCAGCCCTCCACTGACTGGCCGATTCTGCTTCCTGTCCCTGGGAACCCTCATTCACGGCAGAAGCTGGCTGCCATATAAGTTCAACAGCCTTGAGCTCACACTGCCATGGCAGGTCAGCCACAGGAAATGGGGAGACCTGAACTAGCCACCCCTGGCCCAAGGTACCAGGCCGCTGAGTAAAGAAGCCATCCGATGGCCCAGCTTCTGTCATGACTATAACTAGGTAAAGAGCTCCGAGCAAGAGTCTCCTAGCTGAGCCTGCCAACCCCAGAACCATAAAAGATAATGATCAGTGATCAACTATCACTGTTGATGTGATAGTTCTGCCTCAATAGGAAGGAAGAACATATATTGTGCTGGGCGCGGTGGCCTAGGCCTGTGATCCCAGTGGCTTGGAAGGCCGAGGCAGGAGGATCACGAATTCAAAGCCAGCTTCAGCAAAAGCAAGGAGCTAAGCAACTCAGTGAGATCCTGTCTCAAAGTAAAATATAAAAAGGGCTGGGATGTGGCTCAGTGGTTAAGCACCCCTGGGTTCAATCCCTGGTACCATGAAAAGAAAAAGAAAGAACGAACATATATTATCTTATTTAATTTCCATCCAATCTCTGCAAGGCAGGGACTACCATTAAATCTTATTTTACACATGAGTAAATAGGGTCACATGTTGGCTCAACTAAATTATGGTAGAGCTGGGATTTGTTTGTTGTTGTTTATTTGTTTGTTTGTTTTTTGGTACCAGGGATTGAACCCAGGGACACTCGGCCACTGAGCCACATCCCAGCCCTATTTTGTATTTTATTTAGAGACAGGGTCTCCCTGAGTTGCTGAGGCTGGCTTTGAGCTCGCAATCCTCCTGCCTCGGCTCCAGAGCTCTGGGATTACAAGTGTGCGCCACCTGCCCAGCTAGAGCTGGGGTTTGAAGCTGGGGTTTGAAGCTGCGCGTGCTCAGGAGCACGGTTTGCTAATTTCGATCCCTCTTCCTTCAGCAGATGCACATGCGGTAGTGACTGATGCTCACAGGACACTTTCAGCCTAATAAAACAAGAATGTCCCCAGTGAGAACAAATGGGGCCTTATTTGGTGAAAAAAAAATATATAAACTTGTCTGCCTGTGAGTCAGCACTAGTGAGGGAGAGGAAGGCCTCTGCGACAGTGTGTGGGGTTTGAGGGAAGCTGCGGGGAGGGCTCATGTGCCACTCCAGTTCGTCCCCTGTGTTCTGTGTGGTCTTCCTCTGTAAACCAGAATGTTCCCTCCAGTGGAAGGGACTGATACCTAAGGTAAACAGCAGGAGTCCAGGTCTCTCTCCAGACCAAGTAGTTTGGGGACATCCTTAGTGCTGAGCATTGCTGGGTGGGTTTACTATTAGAGCTTCTCAGAATCCACTAAATAAAGACGCCGCACAGGGTCAGGGAAGGATGACGTCCGTCGTAGCAAACCCGAAGAAAGGCTTCTCCATTGGAGTGAATAAACTAGTCACCCAGGAACTTTGAAAGCTCTCGGTACCTGGGCCACAACCCACACAGACTACACCAGACTCTCCAGGAACAGGACTTTAGCATCGGAACTTTATTTCAAGGTCCCCAGAAGATTCCAAGAGACTCCAATGTGCAGGGGAGGTCAGGAGCCTCTGCCCACTGCCCCAGGCTCAGGAGTGCTGGAGATACGGCCTGTAAGCCTCATGCTCACCGCCTCCTTCTCCCTCCCCTGGTCCTGCCCTCACTGGGGTCCAGAAGCTTATGGTTCGTTCGTTCATTCACTGGCACATCCGCAAGGAATCTATTGGGGGGCCTATTGATGCCAACCGGCAGGAGGAGAACGCAGGCCTGTTTATGGATAAAGGCGATATTTTCATTACCCTTTTTTTGCTCCTGCGACCAAAAGACCTTACAAGGACAGTTTAGAGGAGGAAAAGTTTATGTGACTCTTGGTTTCAGAGGCGAACTGCATAGCTCTGGACCCCAGATGAGGTCGAGCATCATGAGGAGAGAATGTGGCAGAGGAGAGCAGCTCAGGACATGGACACACAGCTGCCTCAGAGAGAAGAGCTCCGCTTCCCAGAGACGCGTGTACCCAACATGCCTTCAGTGACCCCCCTCCTCCAGCCACACCCCCTGCCTCCAGTCACCACCCAGCTAACCCATCAGGGGACTGACACACAGATCAGAGTACAACTCCATAACCCAGTCGTTTCACCTCTCAACTTTCTTGCATTGCCTCACGCGGGAGCTTTTTGGTTTACCCCAAAGCTTGGGTCTCAGCCGTACTGGGTGAGTTCTGGTTTTGCGGACTTTCGAGCGCCGTGCAGCTCCGAGACCCTCTGAACGCAGACACCAAGAGTCCAGACGTGCGTGGTTCAGGGAGAATGGACTGAGCTGAGCGAGATCCTGAGCGTGTGCATGGTTGATTGGGGGCACCACTGGGCGTGGTCTGGGCCCGTGGGCAGTGGGTAGTCACTGTGGGTGTGGGTCACACCCCTGGGCAGAGGAAGAGAATCCTACCCTGTGGATCAAGGAAGCTGTAGGTCATATACCTTGAAAAAACCCTTTCCAAGTTGTTCCAATCGGCATCCCCAGGGAAAATCACCAGCTCTGATCCACCCTACACACAAAACTAAAGTCAATAAAATTTGAAAGTATTGTTTAGAATATAGGCCATTGTTCACATGAATGGTGTAGACTTTTGTGTAGATATTTTCCCACTGGGAAAGTTATTTGAGAAATTATCCCTTCTACTGTCTTTTTTTTTTTTTTTTTTTTGGTACCAAGGATTGAACCCAGGGGCGCTTAAACACCGACCACACCCCCAGCCTTTTTATTTTATATTATGAGATACAGTTTCACTAAGTTGTTTAGGGCCTGCAAAATTCAGGCCTAAAACCTAAACCCAGACACCAGCCTCTCAGAGAGTCTGTGTTGACTATACTGACATCTGACACCTACTCTCCCTTCTTAACAGCACCTATTTGCTAAAACTTGGAAATTGTTAGTTTTACTAACTAGATCCATGCAAATAGGGTTTTTTTGTCTTTGTTTTTTGTATTGGGGGTTGGACCCAGGGGTGCTTAACCACTAAGCCCCATCCCAGTCCGCTTTGTATATTTTATTTAGAGACAGAGTCTTGCTGGGATGCTGAGGCTGGCTTTGAGCTGGTGATTCTCCTGCCTCATCCTCCTGATAGGGTTTTTGAACTTCTAACTTCTTGCACCAAATCAGTGCACAGGAAGTATGCAATAGATAGCTTCTCCCAACCTCCAAAGGTTCCTCAGGTGACGATCTTATGCACCTGGTTGAGACCCATTTTTATCCTTTCCTGAGCCCCGTGCAGCTGCTTTATTAAGTAAATTCTGAGACACTCTGAGTAGAGCCACTAGGCAATGCTAATCACTAAAGATGTCCCCAAAATACTGGGTCCACGGAGAGATCCGGATTGCTGCTGTTTACCTTAAGTATCAAATTCCCATTGACTGGTGGGAACGTTTTGGTTTATAAGAAAAAAATACAATGGAGCTCTTGTTAGAGGATAAATTAGGGATGGTGTATGAGCTGAACTCAGAATTTTCCACATTAGCGTTGTCGTTCTTGGTCATTGCATATTAAAATAGGATAGGAAAGAAACTTAATCGTCCTCCTGGGAACAGGAGAAGGTTTTGACATTTCGAAGGTCACATCTCTGCCTCCAAGGGATGCATACAGGAAAATGAAACCAGGTTGATTTTCTAAGCCCATCTCTTGGGTAGAAATAGGAAGATGCCATTAGCATTGATGGACACGGTGGAGCCGCACCAGGTTGATTGAGAAAAAAATATATGAAAGCAGCAAAATCTTCTTTTCAAAGGAAATCAAACTGTAATCCCAATTCCTAAGACTGATCAAAGCAGAGCAGCCCTGTTTGATGTGGAGCCTGAAGGAGCAGCTCGGTCCAGGCTGCGCAGACAATCCCTACCCCGGGGGGCTCCTGCCGGCGGAGCCTCGGGCTCTGCAAGCCCTTCCAGATGATGCTTTTAGAGTGGCAATCACAGATCTCTCCTGGTCAAGAAAACCTGCTCTAAGAACGTTCAGCGACCAGGAGATGGCTTCTGCTCTTGGCATTGACCACGGCATTGAGCTTCACCCAGGTGGAACCTTCCTTCGGGCACTTCAGGGTACACAGGCATCACCAGGGACCCAGACAAAATGCTGACTTTAATTCTGTGTACCTGAGAAGTGGCCTTAGATCTGCGTTTCTGCTAAGTTCCCAAGTGCTGCCACAGCTTTGAATAACCAGCTTCCAATTACAATCCATGCACCAGAATCCTTTGCAAGATTTATTAAAAATCGGGGACCCATCTTAGAACTTCTGGATTCAGCCCTCTGGTCACGGACCTGGAAACTGTTGTTTTTCAAGTGTTTTCCCCATTTTTCTGCAGTTTACTACCCGTGAGAACTAGGTTCTTGCATGTGTTTGCCTTACCCTTCAAGAACTCAGGGAGGGAACGGGAGACTCAGCAAATTCCAGGACAGGAGAAGGGTTGGTAGACCATCCAGCCCAGCCTTCACTCTTATTGATTAGAAAACTGAGATTCCCAAAGGCAAACAGTTTTTCAAGAGCCAATCAGCAGCTGACTTCCTGCAACTGGGTTTCTCCGAGGGTAGCAAGGGCTTTCCTCTGTGCGCTTCCTGAAGCCAGAGGCTGCGTCTCCCATCTTCTGCTGTATTCCCGAAGCCTCGCACAGTGCCCGACACAGGAAAGGGGTAAGCAAGCCCTTGTCACTGCGGTGTCTCCCTGCTCTGCCATGCCGAATCAATTATTTTCAAAATCTTACTAAATATCATTATAAAAATTCAAGCTGACAAACTTTCCCAAACAAAATACCATAGTTCTCCTAAAGGTCTAAATAGAGTAGGCCTTTGAGAACAGAGGAGATGGTTCTAGAATTTAGCTCTGGTTCCTACGTTTACTAAGTGCATCATCATGAAATCCTCCTGGGCTGCTTTGAGTCTCCATTTCCTCATGTGTCAGATGGAGAGAGCAACAGATCCTCAGTCACGGGGTTTTGTGACGACTTGACAAACATAAACTGTTTAACAAGTCACCTTGTACACACAAAGGCTGAATCCAGCGTGAGCCTTGTGATTGCAAAAGGAAATGAATGAGAGCGCCAGTCAGATCGTAAGCGCCTGCATTAGGAGCCCCACGCCAACTGACAATCCGTGTGAACTGCAGACTTTTTTTATACCTTTATTTTTTTATTAATTTGTTTGTGGTGCTGAGGATCAAACCCAGTGCCTCACACCTGCTAGGCGGGTGCTCCACCACTGAGCCCAGCCCAGCCCCCAGATGGGTGCTTGGGCACTGCTCGGGAAACAGGCTTAGACCACAGCGCTGGAGAGGGCAAACGTGGCTTACCCAGCTTCCAGGAGAATCTAAAGCACAGCGCGTCACCTCTGTGAGGTCATGTGCTCTGAGTTACCATGATGGGCTGCTCTTGAACAGTCCCAAGGTGGCAAGAGGGTGTGTGGACTGAATTTCCCTGTGGAGGTCTCTCTACCGGGTCCAGATATCAACTGGGCAGCTAGTCTGCGGCAGATGATTGGCACGAGGGCTTCTGAGCTGTGTTCCAATGTGCGGCGGAGAGTGTCGGCGAGCTATTTTAACCTGATTACTAAATGGAAGAATGAGAGGGCTCGCTGGGGTGAGGAGAATGCAATCATTACTATTCGGGACCAGTGTTTTCTTCACATGTCCCAGGTTTGCAGAATCAGTTCTGATTCTCAAACATTCTGCTTCTCTTGTTCTATGAGCAAAATTCTGTTTGTCTAAGCAAATGTCCTGAATTTTTGAGGAAGTGGTTGGGAAAATATGGTGACCACAGACCAATGTAGAGATCTCATTAAGGATGCTTAGTGTGTTGTGGAAAAAGTACCCGTAAGAGAAATCAGTAGGACTTCTTTACCTTGGTAATGAGTCAGACTTTTTTTTTTTCCAGTTGCAAGTGATAAAAACAAACTCCAACTGGCTTAAGCAAAAAGGGAATTTACCAGGCTTATAACTGGAACGTCCAGGGGACTCGGGCTGGCTGGCTGCACTCTCAGATAATGACCCAGCAGAACTGACTTTCCTCACCTGCCCGTTGTCTTTCCTGGGTGTTGGTTTTATTCTCAAGCAAAAGTTTGCTTTTGACCTCAGCAAACTTTGGCTCATATCCCACCAGCTTAGCATCCACACAGAAGGAAAGCAACTTTCTAAATTATTTAAGCAAAAGCTTCCAAAAGTCTTTCTGGCTGAACTTAGGTCATTGGTCCCTCCCGCTCTCATCAGTCAAGGGGCTGGTGTGAGCCACACCCAGTCACAAGGACTAGAAGAGCTGGAGGTGTAGATATCAAAGGGCGACAGTGTGGACGCTGGACAGGGAAGCACAGCAGACGTCCTGACGTCTTTCCCCTGTGAGTCTGCTCCCCAGCGCCTCTTCAAGCTCAGCATTCCTATGATAAAACTCTGTCCTTCACCCACAAGACCTCTGTGTCTTACCTGCGAGTGATGCTCCTCTGGCCACCCTTGAATTCTTCTGTCCAGAGCACATGGACTTCAGTGAGGTCTCCATCCTGGCTGTCAACTCTTGCTCCCTGGGTTATTGAATGTCATCTAGAGATAGTTTATTTTATTTCCTTTTATTTTGGCACTGGGGATTGATCCCAGAGGTGCTTAACCACTGAGCCACATCCGCAGTCCTATTTTGTATTTTATTCAGAGACGGGGTTTCACTGAATTGGTTAGGGCCTCTCTAAATTGCTGAGGCTGGCTTTGAACTCATGATCCTCCTGCCTCAGCCTCCTGAGCTGCTGAGATTATAGGCGTGCACCATTGTGCCTGGCTAGAAATTGTCTTTCTGTCATATTGACTCCTCAGACCCCATAAAATTAGCCACTTAATTCTTATGATCCTGTTATGATTGTCAAAGAAAGAGATGCCTATGGTTATTTCTCCAATTTCCTGAAACAAAAAAAAAGAGAGATGGCTTTGCCTCTATAGGCGTGTCTCTGGCACCCTGCAGAATGGGCGCGTGGTCCAGCTCAGCTCCCAGAGCACGTGCTTCCAGGGTGATTCGCCTGCCTCCAATTTGCAAGATGCATTTAGAAAGCTAATTATAAATGAGCTCGCAAATGAGAATTACTACCCTTACTTGGAGAATTTTGCTTTATTATGGGGGAATTGATGTGGCTGTGACATAGACCGACGAGGCTATGCATCTGGTTGGAGAGCTCAAAGACCCTGGTGCGTTTTGTGTTTAGCCAATGATCCCAAGATTTTAGAAAGGGCATCAGAGAGGAAAACAATAAAATATGCATTTGCATTCAGCACGGTGCTCAGAGCCGCCTACAGAGCGACCTGGAAGGAGTTGATGTTCACAGATGACCTGCTCTGTGTCACATTGGAATCCAGGCACCTCCCCAAACACCTCAGAGGGAGGGTGGTATTATGCTTTCCATTTTGCATTTAAGAAAACTGAGGTGCCGTGCGGTTACCTGAGATGGCTTGACCAGGAGGGAGCTTCCGGTCATTCAGCTCCAGACCCTCCTCGTAAGCCTGATACACGGTCCATCTGACCGAGCCGGCGTCACTGTGATGGTCTGCTCTTCTTCAATTTACTTTTCACTAAGTACTTACTGTATGTTTTCTCACTGTCAGAGATTGGAGGTGTGTGAGATGGAAACCAATAATAACCACACCTGTCGGCTGCTTGCTGCGCGCAGCCCTGGTCCCGAGCCCTGCTGAGGTTGTCTGGTTGTTCTGTTTAATCCTCGTGCGACCCCCTGAGTTAGACACACTCCCACTTTGGAATAAGACACAGGGTGCACAGAGCAGGGTCAGCTGCTGCTGCAGCTCCCGGCATTAGGATGGGGACCCTGCAAGAGAAGCCACGTTCCCCAGAGCGACACTCTCATTAACAAAGAGAGGAGCTTCTCCCCGAGTCTCCCAGTCCATGTCCCTCGCTCTCATTGGCCAGAATTGTGGCACCGGATGACAGGGGCAAAGCAGGATGGAAAGAAGCAAGCGTCCAACTTCTCTCCACCCTCTTTTGGGCGAGGGGAGCCAGGAAGATGGAAATGGCTCGTTAGCGACCAGCAGTTTGTGCTGCAGTGCGTAACAGTGCGACGTGTCTGGAGCATCCCTCACTGTGGCTGGGAGGACCGTGACACTCTGTGTGACCACAAAACCATGTAATGGGTCTGTTTGTTGGAACTGACCCTAAGGAATTAGGTTCTGTGTGGAAGGCTGGGAAATGCCTGCCCTGTTCTCATGAGTTTAGAAAATTCTCTGGGGGGTTGTGGGAGGGGCGGAAATAATAGATTGAAATTTAGGGTCTTACCTGCCCTGGCTAGATTTCTAATAAGGCAGGAGTTTTTCTCATAACCTAGGACTGGACAACACCTTTCCAAACTAGCTTCCAGAACTTTCCTTTAGACTGAGCAGCAATTTAGGCTGAACTCTACGCAGATTTTAAAACTTCGGGTCAATTATAGCTTAAGTGCTGTGGACAGTGCTGACCATGTAATTTGCTAAGCTCAGTACAAACTTCAAAGGGCCCAGGCGCAGGGGCGCACGCCTGTAATCCCAGCGACTTGGGAGGCTGAGGCAGGAGGGTCACAAGTTCAAAGCCAGCCTCAGCAACTTAGCGAGGCCCTAAGCAACTCAGTGAGACCCTGTCTCTAAATAAAATATAAAATAGGGCTGGGGATGTGGCTCAGTGGTTAAGCGCCCCTGGGTGCAATCTTTGATACCAAAAAAATAAGTAGGGTTTCTGGTTATAAAATTGTGAAGAATTTCAAGGCAGGAACAACAGCAAAACAACTCGGGTCTGAACAGACTGCATGTCCCCGCGCTGGCCCTGGCCGACGGCAGCTCTTCGCCCCGTGCAGAAGCCTGGACCTGACGGAGTGCTGACCTGCTGCGAGTGGCTGCGGGTGTGGGGTCTGGCCCCCGTCCTGGCCTGGTGGTGAAGAGTTCACACCCTCAGGTGGCCCACTCTGCATTCTCGTCCTAACTCGGTGACTTAACTGCTCGGTGAGTTTAGAAACCTGCTCAGACTTTCAAAGATTGTTTCCTCCTTACAAAAGCAGGATGGCATGTGATGGAGAGGGGACCATTACCTGATCGTGGCCCTATTCCTCCTCACCGCCTAGTCCTTGCAGATGCTGCTGTCTGCGAATCTCGCTGATCTGCAGCTCAGTTTGGCCGCGCTGGACGGAGGGTGTTAGGCAGCGGAGGACGGGACCTTCCACACTCGCCTCACAAGGGAACACTTGGGATCAGAATGTCCGTGTATTCATATGGAAAGGCTTCTCCGTGCTTAGCAGGACCTCTCACATCAGTTTTTACTCAGAATCCACTTTTGTGGATTGTTTGGATGAGTAGGTTGCTTTCTCAACACAGAATTTCCTCACATACATGTATCCCGAGGTTCCCAGGGTCAACCGGTTGAAATCCTTTGGATTTCGTTGGCTGTCTTCTGCAGGACTTGTCAGAGCCTTTAGCGTGTTTACCAAAGCCCGTGTTTCCAGATGGTAAAGCGACTGACTTTACTTAACATTCTGTCACCTCACGTCTTTGGTACTCAGGGTCCTGCACCCCAGTTCGTGGACTGCTCTGTCCCTAGACACAGTCCTGCAGTAGGCGGCCCAGCCTCCAGAGCCTGTCCAGGCAGAGCAAACGTTCAGTGAGAGAGGCTTCCACCGGATCCCAAGGGCCCAGTGGGCCTCTCCTGAGCTTGCAAGAATATTATGCATTACCATTCTTTATGCTTATTTGCTCTTAAACATCTACACATGTTTCGAAAGTCTTTTAATCTGGCAGTGGGGTTGAGAGGTGGCAAGCACAGCTAAAGTCTGGAAATATTTATGAGAACAATCCAGCTGTGGCTCCGTGGCTGAGCGCAGCCCCCGTGGAGGGCATTCTGTGGGTGCAAGTCGTGGAACTCGTGTTCTCAGGAACCCACTCTTGGAAAGTATAGTGTCGGCCCAAAGCAGGAAGATAGTCTCTCTCTCTCTTTCTCTTTTTTTTGGGGGGGGCGGGGTGGGTACCAGGAATTGAACCGGGGGTGCTTACCCACTGAGCCACATCCCCAGCCCTTTTTTATATTTTGTTTAGAGACAGGGTCTCACTGAGTTGCTTAGGGCCTCACTAAGTTGCTGAGGCTGGTATCGAACCAGGAGATCCTCCTGCCTCAGCCTCCTAAGCTGCTGGGAGTATAGGCATACCCTACCACACCTGGGGGGAGATAGTCTCTTAAGAGACTTTGCCTCCATTCTAGAATGAACTGGGATGGTTGACTGAGTAGTTTTCTGTTTGAAGGGCTTTTCTGATCTGTGGTTTCAAAATGAAGCTTTATTTGCTTTTGCATACACGAGCTGCTTTGATTGAAATTTGAGAGTAAATTTAAGGAAGTTTGGGAAGACCAAGGACGAGGTCCTTCCATCTTCGCTGACAGCAGCTACTTGGTGCAAACGAAGCCCTTAGTCATCAGCTGGGTGTTTCCATGTGTTTAAACGCTTCCCACCCACAGTGACACTTAGATGACTGGGTGACTCTCTCCCTCTGAGAGGCGTGATGCCGATGTCGAGTCCCAGATAGAAAGTCCTTTGTGGGTTTTCCATAGCAAAGCATGGCATCTCCAGCCAGCACCATCTAGTCACAGAGGGGGATCCGCGTGGCGTGAACACAGCGGCTGACGCCCTCGGCCCAGAGTTCCCTGACAGGAGGACGTGGAGCCTCTGCTCTTTGACACACAAAAGCACGTTGCTCTGTGATGGATTCCACGGGGAAAGCAAAATCTAAACAAAGCCGGGTCTCTTTGCTCTAAGCTGCATACAATGTGCACGAGATTCCAAGCATGCAAATGGTGGGAGGGAAGAACTGCATGCTCTCCAGCCTGCCCCCGACCACCGACCAACAGACCAACTGGATGGACGAGTTGTCAGCCCCGCAGATCCTGCAGCGCTCCTGTTTCCTGTCTTCTTGGATGTTCTGGTCTCAGTTTGATTTTTATCTACTATGTCTTTGATTGTTTTTCCATTAAGAAAGTAATCGTCCTTCCTGTAGATCAGCTGTCTCTTCCTAGACATTTGTAAGACTTTCTCTCATCCACTGTCACCTCAGTTTTGAGAGCAAGCATGACTCCACCCATTGATTCCTCTAGTGGAATCAATACCATTTTTTAAAAATTTATTTTGATTCATTGAACACAAATGGAGTATAGCTGTTGATTCTCTGGTTGGACACGAAGTAGAGTCACACCATTTGTGTAATCATACGTGTACTCAGGGTAATGATGTTTGTCTCATTCTATTATTATTCTTACCCCCCAACCCAATTCCACCCCTCTTTTTCCTCTATGCAATCCGTCCTTCCTCTATTCTTGCCTCCCTCCCACCCCGCATTATGTATCATCATCCACTTATCTGAGAGATCATTTGACCTTTGGTTTTTTGGGATTGGCTAATCCCACTTAGCATGACAGTCTCCAACTTTATCCATTTACCTGCAAATGCCATAATTTTATCCTTCTTTATGACTGAGTAATATTCCATTGTGTATATATACCACAGTTTCTTTATCCATTCATCTACTGAAGGGCATCTAGGTTGATTCCATAATCTAGCTATTGTGAATTGAGCAGCTATGAACATTGATGTGGCTGCATCACTGTAGTAATCTGATTTTAAGTCCTTTGGGTATAGGCCAAGGAGTGGGATAGCTGGGTCAAATGGTGGATCCATTCCAAGTTTTCTGAGGGATTGCCACACCACTTTCCAGAGTGGCTGCACTAATTTGCAACCCCACCAGCAATGTATGAGTGTACCCTTTTCCCCACATCCTTGCCAACACCTGTTGTTGCCTGTGTTCTTAATAAAAGACATTCTAATTGGGGTAAGATGAAATCTTAAGGTGGTTTTGATTTGCATTTCTCTTATTACTAGAGATGTTGAACATTTTTTCATATATCTGTTGATTGCTTATAGATCCTCTTCTGTTAAGTGTCTGCTCATTTCCTTGGCCCATTTATTGGAAATCAATACCATTTTATAGCAATTTTTTGCAGAGTTGACAGTCCAGGACCCAGTTTGGAGCCGTGAGGCTGTGGACGCAGACACTGAGCTGTCATGGTTTGTATCTGGAATGTACCTCCAGATTCATGTGTTGGGATCATGTTTTCTATTGCTGCATGATTCCGAGGTGGGGGATTAGGTGATGATTAGGGCTCTGACATCAATGGATCAATCCAGCTAATGGATTAATCCATCAGGGGATGAATGGACTACTAGGTGTAGGTATCAGGCAGGGAGGGCGTGGATGGAGGACGTAGGTGCCTGGGCGTGGCCTGAGGATCATGTCTTATCCCTGGTTCCCCTCCCACCCCCCTCTGCCTCCTGCTGCCGTGCACTGAGCGGCCTTCCTCCTCCTCGCCCTCCGCCATGATGTTCTGCCTCACCTTAGGCCCAAAGCAATGGAGTCAGCTGACCACAGACTGAAACCATGAGCCCAAAATAAACCTTTCCTCCTCTAAGTTATTCTTGTCAGGTGATCTGGTCACAGAGACCAAAGGCTGACTAATGCCTCGGCCTTCCCCGCACAACAGCCCCTTGACGGAGGCCTCACCACCCCGTGTGTGTAAGTCTGACTCCCTCCTTTCACTGGTGGACAGGGAGCTGGTTCCCTGGCCTGTGGGTCACCCCACCCTCCCCAGGGGCCTGATTGCATTCTGGGTAGACGCCTGACGTTCATGGAACACCTAGGTACTCTTGGAGGTCCTCTGCTGAGGGGTGGGCAGGACGGCTCTGCTTCCCCACAGAGGGGAAGATGTCCTCCAGGCCTCAGTGAAGAAAAGCAGCAGGATGAGGGACGTTTGGAAAATACAGGGCCAGGGCACCAGGGTCAAAGGACATGTGAGAACTCAGGGATCTCTTTCGACCTCAGTTCATCAGGACTGTGTCGGAACTTCAGCACATCAAAAGCAAGGTGGTTTCAAAGCTCTTGGACACAGCCAGGCTCGTGGCACACACCTGTAAGCCCAGTGACTCAGGAGGCTCAGGCGGGAGGATCACAAGTTAGAGGCCAGCCTCAGCAACTTCCTGAAACCCTGTCTCAAATTAAATAGGGCTGGGGCTGGAGCCCAGGGGTAGAGTACCACTGGGTTCAATCCTTGCACAAAACAAAACAAAGCCCCAAAGCCTCAGCACTCAGCACACTGAGGCCACCACTAAACTGAAAATAATTAAAGTCCAACAAAATGAAAATCCGATTCCTGAAACACTGGACTGCTCGGGAGGACGAGGCGTCCTCGCTTTGCTTCGCTCCTCATTCATTCATTCTGCAAACACGAAGCCGTTCCCGGCCCTGAACTGAGAAGGACCAGTGAGCAGCCGGGCGCACCCGCTCCCTCACTGTGTGACTGTGAGCAAGGCACTCAGGGTCCCCGTGCTCCAGATGACAGCACAGTGAAGGTGAAGATGTGTTCCTCGTAGGAACATGTGTGTGTGCGCGTGCGCGTGTGTGGACGCATGTGCCCGTGTATATACGTGCGTATGTACACGTGCATCTCTTAGCATGCAGATATGGACGTGCACACACATGTATTCCTCTCAATCTCAGAACGGGTCTGGAGCACATTCAGTGCGTGGCAAGTGGGAACTGTCCTTATTACTCGTAGACGTCTATCACGGAGTGATGACCAGCACAACCACGGGATCTGCTGCCCTGCAGTTCACCCACCCAGTGGGAGCAGCGGTCAGTCATCACCAAATTCATAATTATAAATGATGTCAAGAGCAAAAGACTGGGCTGAACAGTCCCCCAAATCCAGAGGCTGAATGTGCTCTCTGACATGTGGATGCCGACACATAATAAGGGGGAGGGCGCAAGAGGGAAGAGTGGCAGTGCAGTGGATGAGACAAGGGGATGCAGGGAAGGGGGATGGGGATGGGAGACAGTGGACATCACTGGAATGGACATCACTTCCCCGTGTTCACATATGAACACACGACCAGGGAGACTCCACACCACGTACAACCATGAGAACGGGAAGCCACACTCCACGTAGGTGTGACGTGTCAGAGTGCACGCTGCTGTCATGGGTATCTAAAGAGAACAAATAAAAATAAAATTAAAAAATAAAAAGAAATGGGTTGAAGCAGCAGACAATAGCCAAGGAAAAACTCCCCAGAAAGCTTCTTAGAGGAGGTGATGTTTAAATGCTAAGAGAAAGGCCAGGTCCCCCGGGGCGGGGTGGGGCATCACTGAGAAAGGGGACAGAGTGACCAGAGGCCAGAGGCCGAGCAGCGGCTTCACCTCGGGTCGCAGGGGCAGGCAGACAGCCGTCGGCTCGGGCTGCCCGTAAAGAGCGTGTGCAGGGGAGACGGCGAATACATCAGACGAGCCTCCAGGAGCTACGTGAGCCCTGCTGCTGCCTGAGCTCACCAGAAGGCTACACTGGCTGAGATGGATCAAGACTCAGGGGCCCTGAATCAGGCAGAAATGAG
This sequence comes from Glaucomys volans, assembly GCA_020662805.1. Lineage (NCBI taxonomy): Eukaryota > Metazoa > Chordata > Mammalia > Rodentia > Sciuridae > Glaucomys > Glaucomys volans. The sequence continues at coordinate 10,615 of JAJEJO010003574.1, read as the reverse complement.
CCGCTTCTGGGTGTATTTGACTAGAACCAGTGAGATGAGCCGGAGAACTTCCTGTGGCTGATGGTGGGAGGCCGTTGGGCTGATGCTCAGGTTTCTGGCTTGATTACCTGGACAGATGGCAGACTCATTCACTGAGATAAAGAAGATGAAGAAGCCAGATGCAGGGGCACATGTCTGTAATCCAGAAGCTTGGGAGGCTGAGGCAGGAGGATTGGGAATTTGAGGCCAGCCTCAGCAACTTAGTGAGGTTGTAAGCAACTTAGCAAGACCCTGTCTCTAAATAAAATATAAAAAGGACTGGGGATGTGGCTCAGTGGTTAAGCACCTCTGGGTTCAATCCTTGGTACCAAAAAAAAAAAAAAAAAAAAACCAAAAAACCATAAAGAAGACTTATAAAGAAAGTAGAGGAAGAAAAACCAAAGCTACTTGGTGGCATGTGGCCTGGTAGATATGGAAGTCCGGCGTCCAGTGAAAGGCTGGACTGCAGAGAGTCCTCTGATAGGCATGATTAGTGTGTGAATGACCTTGACAGACAGGACAGGGGGCCACCTTCTGAAAGTTGGTCTGAACATTGAAAACAGAGAGAAGGAAACCCACAGAAGGGAAGGAAGCACTTGCAAATCCTCCGTCTGATCAGGGTCAGCTTAGTATTCAGAACACATAAAGAACCTTAGGACTCAAAAACAACTCGGTTAAAAACCGGGCAATGGACTTGAACAGATATTTCTTTAAAGAAGATACACTGTTCAGTGTCGCTGGCTGTTAAAGAAATGTAAATAAAGGCCACAATGAGACCCCACTTCACATCCACCAGGATGGCCATAAAAAATAATAGACTTTGGCAAGGATGTGGAGAAAGAGGAGCCCTCCCTCGTAGATTGCGGTAGAAATGTAAATTGGTTCCGCGGCTGCGGAGGAGTTTAGGGGCTCCTTAGGAGTGAAGCAGAATTACCAGTGACCCAGCCTGCTCCATCCAGGGACGGCCAGGAGAAAGGAAAGCATTTTTTGTCTAAGAAACCTGTGCATGAATGTTCATGACAGCAGGATTTTCTTATGAACACTGAAATACCAGATTGTAAAAACGTGAGTGCTGATGTCCACCAGCAGAGGGATAGATAGACACATTTTGGTAAATACATACAATGAAATATTAGTCACTCATTAAAAAAGACTGATGTACAGATATGGACTAAAATGTAATGAATGTTTTCTCTGATATGCAGATGCTAATTCACAATAAGGGGGGGCTAGGGAAGAATAGAGGAACTCTGGATTAGGCAGAGGGGAGTGAAGGAAAGGGAGGGGCTGTGTGTAGGAATAATAGTAGAACGAACCAGACATGATTACCCTGTGGGCATTTATGATTACATGACAGGTGTGACTCTACATGCACAAGCAGAAGAATGAGAAGTTTATCTATGTATGATGTGTCAAAATACATTCTACTGTCACGTATAACTAATTAGAACAAATAAAAATATATAACGAGTTGGGCGTGGTGGCACGCACCTGTAATCTCAGGGGTTCAGGAGGCTGAGGCAGGAGGATCGAGAGTTCAAAGCCAGCCTCAGCAAAAGGAGGTGCTAAGCAACTCAGTGAGACCCTGTCTCTAAATAAAATACAAAACAGGGCTGGGGATGTGGCTCAGTGGTTGAGTGACCCTGAGTTCAATCCCCAGTACCCCCCCAAAAAAAATATATAATGCAACTTAAAACATTCTGCTATTTGGAAAAAGCCAGACATCAAAGGCCACCTACTGTATGATTCCTTTTACATAAAATATCCAGAATAGATAAATTCATAGAGACAGAAAGCAGCTGAGTGATGGTCAGGGGTGGGGTGGGGAATATGGTGAGTGATTACTTGGCAGCATGGAATGCTCTCCAGTGACCAGAGAGGGTTTTTTTTTTTCCCCCTTAAGTTGTGGAAGAATCTTTATTTATTTACATGCAGTGCTGAGAATGGAACCCAGTGCCTCCCACGTGCTAGGCAAGCTGCTGCCACTGAGCCCAGCCAGAGAGCTTTGAAACTGAAGGAGGAGGCGGTGACGTCACCGGCTCCACAGCTGAGTGCTCTGATTGTGTGTTGTATGAATCGCGTTCTTATCCCCCGTCTTGTCCTCACCGATTTCCAAAGAAATGTGTACACAAAAGAAATGTGCACATTCTTGCATTGTCAGCCTTATAATGTGGTGAAATGTAACATCTGAACACAGCAGCGTAGGGAGGGAAGTGGGAACGCGGCTGCTTTGGGGGAGGCAAAGATGCCTGGTGAGAATTCAAACCCCGAGGGAGCCGCGGAGTCGGTGGCGATGGTGAAGGAGAGCGTCACTCTAACACGGGCAGCAACGGCCTCTCTTTGGTTCTGAGACACATATGATTATGTAAAGCAATAATCATTACAATGCATTATGGGTTTGCAGCATCTATAAATCTAATTATGTAGAATAATAAGATTATAAAACGGAGAGAATAGAGCTATGTAATAGGAGCGAAGTTTTTATGTTTCACTGGAATTAAATTAGTATGGATGTGAAATTAGATTTTGATAACTTAGAATGTATTCAGTAAGCCCAGGAGCAACCCCTAGGACAATAAATTTTAAAACTATAATTAAAAATTATTTTAAAAAATTAGAACATAGTAGGAAATGCCCTCTAATGATAAAGAAAGGAGGAAAAGATGCTTGCAAAAGATTGGAGGCATGGATGCCAAAATCAGAGTGGGAGAGGCCGATCCAGTCATATCAGTGATACTATTAAATGAATAATTACATGATCCAATTAAAGGGCAGCGATGATCAGATTGGATTAGAAACTGAAGCGAGGTCCAGCTCTGGGTTGAGCACAGGAAATGCACTCAAGAGTCCAAGATCCGAGTAGGTTGGAAGTGAAAGGATGGGAAAAAATAATCCAGGCAAACATCCACCCTGAGGAAGCGGGAGGGGCCACGTTTATATCAGACAAGATCGACTCTGAAACAGCCGCTCGGAAAGCTGGGACCACCCAGGGAGACGCAGGGCTGGGAGGAGCAGGAGGTTCTGGGTGGAACTCTGGGAATTCTCAAACTCAGAGGTAGGTTAGAGAGGAAGGATCCTGAAGCTACCACATTTTTCCAGCAAGGGTGTAAACACATGCTAGAGTCCCCCAGCGCCAGCCCCACGAAGGCAGGCCCTGGGAGCCCTCCTCGGCCTCCTGCCTCCTCTCCCCACCCTTGTTTGACAAGTGAGGAAATGAAAGACATGAACGGTGACTTCCTGAAGTTGGAGAGATGTAATCACAGAGCTGAAAACAAAACCCAGTGTTTGTTCTCCCTTGTCTGCCTGTCTGCCTGCCTGTCTGTCCGTTAGTCTCCCTCTCATGTAGGCACGACAATACACATGCGATTTTCTTTTTCTGGGTATCAGGGATTGAACCCAGGGGTGCTTAACCACTGAGCCACACCCCCAGCCCTATTTTGTATTTTACTTAGAGACAGGGTCTCACTGAGTTGCTTAGGGCCTTGCTTTTGCTGAGGCTGGCTTTGAACTCTCGATCCTCCTGCCTCAGCCTCCTGAGCCGCTGGGATGACAGGTGTGCCCACCGCGCCCAGCTCAGATGCATTTTCTTATGTCTCCCATACTAAGTCTTCATTGTAGCTTTGGGAACCTTCAAGGTTAGACTTGCAGGAGTACAAAGTGCTGGGGTCCTGATAGAACATTCTCAAGATTTCAAACCAGTGGAATGAATCTGAGTTGACCGGGCTTTACCTGTGCCATTGTGGACTGGGTGACTTCTCTGAAGCTTAGTTCTAAAGAATGAAGGATGAGTGTCAAACCCCTGAGCGAGCAGCCCTTCCAGGAGCCACATCACACTCTCTAGTCCCTTTCGGGCTTCATGAGGCACCGTGAAACTTCTAAGACTTAATGATTCTGCAGCGAAACTAAACTTCCACAGGTAGAAAGAAGCAATTGCAGAAAGTTCAGAGAAAGTGGCGTCGTGTACACTGATACCAAAGAAGAGCTACTCAGCGTCCCCAGTGTTTCCCGAAGCTGTTTTAACCCATAATAGGATTTATTAACATCTACCGTAGAACAAGTGCAGGTCACAGTTTTACCTTGAAACAGCCAGCGATTCCTTATTCCCCAGGAAATTCCAGGGCTCATTGACATTTGGGCAAGCCCCAAATGCCCCGGGTGTTTCCTGTTTGGGTCAACCATCTAGAGTGGGCGCTCTCATCCTCTGGAAGTCCGTGAAACCTCAGTAGAGATAAGCCTCGTTTCCGTCCTTAACAGCCTCCACGTTTCCACGTTGGTGTTTGTTAGGATAAAATTCTGGTCCCACTGCTGTTCCAGATTCGACTGCAGTACAATCAGGTTGTGTTTTTTTTCGGCCTGTATCCTATGGTCATTTCTTTCTTTCTTTTTTTTTTAAAATTTATTTTGATTCATTTTACACAAATGGAGTACAGCTGTTGTTTCTCAGGTTGTACACAAACTAGAGTCACACCATTTGTGTAATCATACCTGTACATAGAGTGATGATGTTTGTTACACTGTTATTATTCTTACCCCCCAACCCGATTCCACCCCTCTTTTTCCTCTATACAATCCATCCTTCCTCCATTCTTGCCTCCCTCCCAACCTTCATTATGTATCATCATCCACTTATCAAAGAGATCATTCGACCTTTGGTTTTTTGGGATTGGCTAATCTCACCTAGCATGACAGTCTCCAGCTTCATCCATTTACCTGCAAATGCCATAATTTTATCCTTCTTTATGACTGAGTAATATTCCAATGTGTATATATACCACAGTTTCTTTTTCCATGCTTCTATTGAAGGGCTAGGTTGGTTCCACAATCTAGCTATTGTGGAAGCTATGAACATTGATGTGGCTGCAGAAGAGGATCTATAAGCAATCAACAGATATATGAAAAAATGTTCAGTATCCCTAGTAATAAGAGAAATGCAAATCAAAACCACCTAAAGATTTCATCTAACCCCAATTAGAATGTCTATTATCAAGAATACAGGCAACAACAGATGTTGGTGAGGATGTGGGGAAAAGGTACACTCATTCATTGCTGGTGGGGTTGCAAATTAGAGCAGCCACTCTGGAAAGCAGTGTGGAGATTCTTTAGAAAACTTGGAATGAACCCACCATTGCCCCAGCTATCCCACTCCTTGGCCTATACCCAAAGGACTTAAAATCAGCATACTACAGTCATTTCTTTAGAACAATAAATAAATATCATCATAAATACAAATGGAACAGCTCTATTCAAAACTAAGCAATGATGTAGAAAAAGGTGAGCTTGGGAAACCACAGAACCCCAACTGGGGGTTTACCAGAGTCCCACACAATTCGCAAATGAAGAGCGGCCACAAATTGAGGTGGTGTTCCTGGTAAGGATCTTTATCCGTCACCTTCTCCTGCTTGACAGCCACGGGAGATGGAGCCAACGTTTGTGGCTGCTGAGTGACAACATGTTCTCCCACTAGGAGAACATGGGCTCCAGGTTACCCGCCGGTTTCCCGTCCTTTTCCAGTGCTAGTCAATTGGAAGCAGAAGGACTCTGTGTGCAGTGGAAGGCAGATTTTTTGTGCGCTGGATGTCTTTTTTTTTTTTTTTTTGGCAGTGGAAGAAAGAAAAGCACAGATGGACTGCTGCTGCTTTCGTGCTGAAGAGATGGAACACGAAGATATGGACAAGCCTGGAAGAGTGAGGTGCTAAATGGAGGGATCTTGACTCATTATTTGACAGTACTCTCTTTTTTGCAGGGATGGGTACCAGGGATTGAACCCAGGGGTGCTTAACCACTGAGCCACATCCCAGCCCTGTTTTGTATTTTATTTAGAGACAAGGTCTCACTGAGTTGCTTAGGGCCTCGCTAAGTTGCTGAGGCTGGCTTTGAACTCTCGTTCCTCCTGCCTCAGCCTCCTGAGCCACTGGGATGGCTTTGGCCTCTCTTTAGGACTTTGTAAGTGAGCTAAATTGGGGTTCTTAGTGCACTTTCTTAGAAGAAATTGTCTCCTCTCAGTGTAGCATATGCCTGATGGAGAGAGTAGAGAGCATTGTTATCACTTAAAAGAAATTAGGAAGGAGGTGGAGGAATGGAAAGAAAAGGTAATCTTAATCAATTGGTTTGCTATTATTCATAACTTTGCTAGTTTAGCCGGGTGCTTTTGATGGTGCTAATCAGATCTTGAATTAAACATGAAAAGGACTATTGAGAAAGGAAAATAAATTGACTGACATTTATTGGTAGATTTTTTTCTTACTAAAAATATCTACTCTTGCTGTATATGGTTCTTTCTTATAACTTGACATTTGCAGTTTATTAATATTATATTAAAATATAATATGCATTCTTCTTTCTGAATGACATAAATCAGCTTAGCACAATGCATTTCTTTGGGGTTATAAATAAAGGGAAACAGAGTTGAATTTATGAAAATCAATCTAAGAACACAATTTATTCTGATTAGAGCCTAATCTTTCTTTGAGTTTCCCTTATTACATTGTAAGTCGTTTATCCCTCAAATCTCTATTCGTTAATACATTAAGCCAAAACTCATTAATAAGCACCCTGCGTCATTATAAATTGCCAGGGTGGGCTTTCCACGCAGACAATACTTTCAGAGAACAATAGCATTTTCTTTAACTGCTCACGTTAACTGGCCAGCATCAAATCATTTCTAGGTCCCCAAATCAGAGCCACCACTGAGTTTCCATTCAGCAAAAATACTGCACATTGTTCTGCAGAATAAGGTTTAAGGGAACAAGTAGATCATCTTCCGCACGCGTTTCCCCATCATTAAGTAGTTATTCTTTCCAATAACCTTAAGCCAGAGGCCACTGAGAACATGCCCACTTCAAAAAAGGAAGCAGAAGTCGGGGGCGGGGGTGGGTTGCAGAATCTGCAGAAAGAGCTGGGTCAGAGGTCGCACACTGCCAATGTCACATTCTGATGGGAATAAGTGCCTTTCAGTGATTTTTCTTTTTCCATCGTCAATTATATCTCAGCGAGGCTGATTGGATCGATGATGTTCCTTCCATTGCCGAGGACTCCGAGGCCGAATGGACAGGAACGACTTCCTTCCTCTTCATTTCAGTCAAACCAGGCAGCCTCGGGCCTCCCCCAAGGGGACATGATAGTGTCAAATATTCCAATTGTCCTTCCTGGGAGGAAGCATATCCCTGGAATCTCAGAATCACAGACTCTTCTTGTTTAGAAGGAACATACTCCATAATCGTATCTTGGAGCGCGGACTCCTCTGGGAATCTGACACCAGCCAGGTCATGGCATCTCCCCACAAAAATACACACGAAAATCTTTCTGCACTTAAAGCCCATGCATAGAACTCACCCTTGCCTTTTCAGGTAAGGAAATACATGCCCAAGAAGGTGAAGTGATGTGCCTTTGTTCATATCACTCCAAAAATGGTCTTAAACTGTTCATCGCTGCCTTTTGGGAGTGCGGAGGCACCCTCAGGTCTTCCACATCTGATCTAGGACGTGGTGCTCTGGTTTTGTGTAGCTCCGCTTCATTCATCCACTTAGCCATGGATTACGTCCTTGGCAGGCGCCATGTGGTTCATTCCTACCTTCCATAACACTGGCCTCACAGACCAGGGAAGAATCAAAATGGCGGCCTTTCCTGTTGATCTCACCTGTTGATAAAGCCCCAGGGAATATTATTGTTTTGCTGCTGTTTTACGCCAGATGAAAACAACAGAATTCTACTCTACTCAAAATGTTTACTGTTCCTCTGGTGCTTTTGTGGCCAAATCCAATTCCTTACCTGGTGTTATGGTTGGATGCGAGGTGTTCCCAAACCTCACGTGTGAGACATGAAGAAGGTTCAGAGGAGAAATGATTGGGTGGTGAGAGCCTGAACCCAGTCAGTGAATGAATCCCTGATGGGATTAGCTGAGTGGTACCTGGAGGCAGGTGGGTGAGGCTGGAGGAGGTGGCATTGGGACGTGGCTTTGGGGTGTATATTTGTATCTGGAGAGTGGAGTCTCTGCTTCCTGATCACCATGTGAGCTGCTTCCCTCCACCACACTCTTCCGCCATGATGCTCAGCCTCACCTCCAGCCCTGAGGAATGGAGCCTGCTGTCTGTGGACTGAGACCTCTGAAACCGTGAGCCCCCAAGTAAACTTTTCCTCCTCTACGGTTGTTCTGGTGAGTCTTTTAGTCACAGCAGGGAAAAAGCTGACTAAAATACCTGGTATCAAAGGCCCATTGTCCAGTCTCATTTTTCCAGTGTTTCTGTTCTCAAAACCACTTTGCTCAGGACAAACCATTCTACTCAGGCTGCACCAACTAAATCATTAAAACATGAATCAGTACTATTGTTTGTTCAAGTGACTCCCATCCAGAAATTGCTACAGTTGTATCCATCCTTTAATGCCTGGATCATCTTGTCCTTTCTCCCTGAAACCTATCCTGATTTTTCCCTTAGTCCCCATATCCCCTTTCTCTTTCCTCCTCTTAATTCCTGTAGTCGGCTGGGCTACGTCCTTGTGGGGGCTAATGGTTGGTGGGCCCGTTTTGTCTCCTCTCGCAGACATGATTTAGCACCACTAGGCACGCCTAGGTTCATCATCTACCCCATCCCCCTTGATGGATTAGTTCAAATGAGGACTAGTAAAAAATGACCTTCCTTCAAAGGAGTCCCAAATTATCCCTATTTTTAGTAATTGACTATTAACAGAAAGTCCAGTTTATCCACATGTTGAAATTCTGAAGTCTGCTTTGAATGTCGATCCCTTGGCCAAGAATGCCACTCTTGTTTCTATTTTCTTCCAACGTCCAGAAAACTTTGGAAGGTTGCCTTATGGGGTGATGGAATGAAAACGCAGACCAAGGCCACCAGACATGGGGCTCCTTCTGTAAATGAACATTCCATCGGCCCAACCGAGAGCATCTTCCATTTCACTGCTTGGCCCCGAAACGCCTCCTGGTTATAATTAAGTACTTCAAAGTCTTCCCAACACCCTGTTAGCAATGACCGCCCCACATAGGAAATGATGTCCAATCAGATGTAAACCGTCACACCGCGGGAGGGAGAGGCAGGGGAAGCGGTCATCAGCACCTGGTCTAATCACAAACTCTCATCCCTGATGAGGATTTTCATTTTCTCATTTGTCATTCTACCCACCGAATTCTCAAGTGGCCAATTTGCTCCCTATTGGTAATCAGCTCGGCATTTCTCCCCTCCTCCTCTCTCTCTCTCCGGGTCTGAGCAATCCGTCACCCATTTGGGACTAACCCTTCTGTGGGAGGAAGCGAGTGGGGCAGCTATTATCCTGGAAAAGATAACGCTGAAAACTACTTTCGCGTTTATGTTCCTTTTTTAAACAATGATTTCCCCGATGAGGTAAGTCGCAGGATGACACCGACTGGGAGATAGCGAAGCAGTAAAAGCTGGGGGCAGAGCCGATTGTGCAATGGAAATCGTCTCCGCTGCGAAGCCTGTTGCTCTGAAATGACTTGTTCTTAGGTTGTCCGTCCGAGCCCAGGGGAGCGTCATCTTACAATCACTGCTCAGGTTTGCAGGAAGCCGCCTCTGTGAAGGTCATAAATGCAGAAAGGGGAGCTTTACGGACGCAGGATGCTTTGGTGGCTCTGGAAGCAAGGCTGCCCCACCCACGGGGAAGGTGGCCCGGGAAGGCTGTTTGGTCTGACCCCAGACAGTTAGAAGGTTCTTCCATTGTTTCTTGCCAGGGGTTCTCGATGACAGCATCTCACTTCAGAGTGCCCTCGGTCGCCCGCCCCTTCCCTCCAGCGGACACTGTCTCCAGTGAGATCATTTCCAAACGTGTTTGGGGGGAATTCCATGGTTCTGAGTTCACCTTCAGGGCCACGGAAAGGTCGGCCCTGCCACTCATTGCCAACGGGTCTCTGGTGTCGGTAGGTTTTCTAATCAGTGGGTGTCAAAGTCCATCTCCTCTCTGATTTCCCTCTGTCCTTCTGCAGAACCGACTTTCAAAGCCTGAGCGGGAGGACTCTGCTTGCCCCAGACCCCATAGTCCACATTTCCCAAGTCCACGTTCAGCCTTAAGAAAGATGTCAGCACGACACACACGGCATTTTCTTGGCACTTCCTCTGCCCCGAGCGGGCTCTGCATTGGCTGGAAGGAAGTAGGGAATCCAAGCGCTGCCCTTAGAGACTCCCTGCGTCCAGGCGGCAACAGGATCTGAATCTTGAAATGTTTATCCTCGCCCGCGTTTCATGCCCTGGTGCCCTTCATGCTGCCTGTGAACATCCACATGTGTGACTTCACTTTTAGGCGTGTCTATCTAGACGGAGATGGAGAGAGACAGAGAAGGCACGCGCCCTCGCCGCCCCGCCGCTCCTGCTTTTCATCTGCTAATTCCCTGCACGCCGGCTGTTTTCATGATGGGTGATATCACCCAACAGCTGCCTCGGACTGGAAACGAAATGCTTGTAGAATCTCGGTCTTTTGTCTTACCTACTTAAAGGCTGTCTCTTTTCCAAAATACCCAAACGAGAAAAGAATGGTTGGCTTCCTTCAGTGCAAAAGTATGCCTTTAACTTTTTTTTTTTCCTTTTTTTGCTACCAGGGATTGAACTCAGGGGTGCTTAACCACTGAGCCACATCC
>JAJEJO010003573.1:393150-410427 GCA_020662805.1 Glaucomys volans | reverse complement strand
TTTTTTTTTTTTTTTAATTTAGAATCTATTTAAAAACTAAATTTCAGCCTGGTGTGGTGGTGCACAACTGCAATGCCAGCAACTTAGGAGGCAGGAGGATCACATGTTCAAGGCCAGCCTCAACAATTTAGTGAGGCTTTAAGTAATTAAAGCCTTGTCTCAAAATAAAAAGGGCTGGGAATATAGTCCAGTGATGTATCACCCCTGGGTTTAATCCTTAGTACCAAATAAACAAACAAGTAAATACATACATTAATTTCAATCCAGTCCTCCGTGGAACTGCAGTCTCCTGAGGCAGCAGGAGTGAGAACTCCTGGTTGTCTTGGACACCTGTAAACCCCGCTCCTCAGGAGTCTGACACAGGAAGATGACTTAAACCCAGGAGTTTGATGCTGCCCTGGGCAACACGGTGAGACCTTGTTTGTAGGTTAAATAGAAAAGGTGTCTTCCTGCTTACGATTGGTAGACCACAGGGATGTTGTGCAAATAGCGCAGTTGTGGAGGCTGAGAGTGAAGTGAGACCACAATGGAGAGGGAGCACCACCGTGGAAGGAGAGGAGGAATTGTGAATGGCATTGGGGATCGATTAATTATGTCCAGAATTGTACTGTAGAGTGTAGTAATTTTTTAAACCTGTATTTTGTTTCATTTATTTTATTTTTTTATCACAGCTGAATGTATTGGTTTATCTACTCAATAAAATTAAGGAAATACCACCTTGGATAGTCTCGCCCTCATTGAAGTAGTGGTTTCAGCCGTGAGTCAGGACCTGAGAGTCCTGATCTTGGAAACAGGACTTTACAGATTCTCTGGCAGAAGCAATAATGTGAAGGGAAGTGACTTCTCTGCGTGTTTGGGGACTTTGCTGTTGCCAAGCTCATCTTGTTTCTAGTGCATCGCTGCAGTGCGATGTGAAACCTGTGATCAGCTTGCAGAGAGGATGTCCCTGCACCTCTCTGGTCCTGTTGTTGGTTGCAGGGCTGTAGAAATACCTCGTTACAAAGAGGCTGTTTGCCCTTGGGAGGACAAGATTTCATTAGTTTGTGTCTTGGATTTTTGCCAAGTACCAGAGTATAGCATGGTAATTTTATAACCTTCTGGGATTTTTTGGCCAAACAAGAAGCCCATGTGCCTAAGGTGGAGAGACTTGCATCTGCGCAGCACGATCCACACAGCCCTGTGTGTGTGTGGACTTCCCAGCGCGGCTCCGGTGCTTGAGTGCACTGGAGGTCACTCCCAGGCAGCACGGGCATCTTGCCCAGCCAGGTTGGCTGACTCACACAGAAGTCTGCTGTGGGGGCCTTGTTGATGGTGGATTTATGAGGTACTGTCTGACCCGTGCTTGAAAGAGTATTTTTTTCAATCTTTAAAATTCAGAGAGACATGGTACACATGTGGCCTTGGTCACTGGTTTATTGTTAAGTCCATAAAGTCAAGGTTCAGTGCCTTTAAAGTTATTACTGAGGCTGGTTTCGTTAAAAGTTAACTACTAAACAGTTATTCTTCTTTTAGATGAATGGAAGAGAATCAGAAGAAGAAAATCTCAATAAATCTGAAATAAGTCAAGTGTTTGAGATTGCTCTTAAACGAAACTTGCCTGTGAATTTCGAGGTAAGTTTATTTTCATGTAGAACTTTGTGCTATCAAATATTGTAGAGTTCCTCATAGGAATGATTTTTTTTCCCTCCAAATATCATTTGAATGATATTCATATAATGAGAACTTCCACATTTAAGATTCAGAGTTTCTGCTTAACAAAGCAGTGCTACTCTCTTCTCCTGGAGTCCTTAACCTGGGGGTGTCCCTGGATCTCTAGCCTGGCCTGGGTGACCTCAGTTGGTCTGTGAACATTCTGAGGTGGTTGACAGAATACTGGCCTCTGCACTCACTTCCTCTTCAGGACAGAGGGTCCCTTGCTTTCAATAGTCTTTTTTTTTTTTCTTTTTTTTTTAGAACCAGAGATTGAACTCAGGGACACTCGGCCACTGAGGCAACATCCCCAGCCCTATTTTGTATTTTATTTAGAGACAGGGTCTCACTGAGTTGCTTAGGGCCTCGCTAAGTTGCTGAGGCTGGCTCTGAACTCGCGATCCTCCTGACTCCGCCTCCCAAGTCGCTTGGATTACAGGCGTGCGCCACCGCGCCCGGCTGCTTTCAATAGTCTTAAAAACGTCTTACTGGGCTGGGGCTGGAGCTCCGTGGTACAGAGCCTGCCTCGCACACATGAGGCACTGGGTTCGATCCTCAGCATCACATAAAAATAAATAAAGATACTACATCCATCTATAACTAAAAAATATTTTTAAAAAACCATCTTCACCTCCAAAATATTAAGAATCTTCTCTACTGGTCCTGAATGACCACCTCAGAGTAATTTTGAAAAAGGTACTGGTTTTGTCATTGTCCGTGTCTGCCCCCCAATCTACCTATTTCATGACTTCATTTGTTGTTGGGATTTTGTAATCTGAAAACAGTTTTAATGGGATTCTTGTTCGGAATTGAAAATAAAATTCATTTAATATGTTTCCTCAAAGATGAGGGAGAATTTTTTTTTTTTAAGTTTCCCTTATGGTTGACGCATGGCAGATTCTTTCTTCTCGATCCCATACTTGATTATGGAATTATTTTTGCAAACCCTGTGTGAAGTTTATTATTCTGTAAGATATTTGCGCTTTGCAGCTTCTTTTGCAGTTACAGGTGACTCTGAGGTTTCGTGCCCAGCTCCCACGCTGCCCCTTCTCCCTGTTGTGTGCTAGTACCCTCACCCGCCCCAGATTTCTTCCTGCATCACCCCAAGTGATGCTGATTTCTGACCCACAGCCTGGAGTGCCTCCTGCATGCCAACAGGACTAGCCTGTGTGCGAGGGTCTTCCTTGTCCCCTCCACTGCCCCGACACCCACCCCTGCTCACCCTCACCCCAGCCGGTGAGATGTGGTTTCTGTTATTGTCCCTTTTGGAGTACAGAGCCTCCTGTACCTATATCCCTTGCCACCTTTCTCCTTCTGTTGGGGAGGCAGGGACAGGGTTGGGAAAGAGAGGAGGCAGGACAGACAGAATGACAGGACTGGTTGTAGGGTAGGGACTAGGTGGAACCTGTACCCCAAAGATGTCACAAGATCTCCCTGGGTACCTATTGTAAGAGAGGGAAGAAATACCCCTGTTGTCCTCTGCTCAGGGTTAGTATGGCGTGAGAGTGGATTTTTTAAAGATTGAAGGAAGGGTGTCAAGACTGGGTGAGTGGGAGATGCCTGGCCCCTCAGGTCCCCTCAGGGTTATGTTAACTGCTTGGGGCCAGGGCCTGCATTTCTGTGAAGTTTGTCACTTACTCACACTAGTTGCTGTCCTGCCTCAGAGTCATAGAACTTTCTGGAATCTTATGCCATTTCAGGCTTTTTCTTTGTGGAGTCTGGGGGTCAGATCACTTCCTTTCCCACCTCCATTTTTGTTTATCTTTCAGATTTGTCTTTGGAACCTGTGTTAAGGAATGTGTAATGTTTAATAAGTAGTCACATAAGACAGATTGCAGGAGTGCCCTCTGGTGGTTGGTATCTTCTTAAGTAATACAAACAGCTGTGTGTTGGTGGTAGCATTGAGTTTGTAGTATGAGTACTTTTCATGGAATAACTCATATCAGGAGGTTCATATTCTTTATTACATCGAACTCTTCTGCATCTGGAAGATTGCCTGGTGCATATATCAGATGCTTGGGTATTGAACAACGTAGCAGTTAAGTTTTGATAAGATCTTGGTAGTTATATCTGTCACATAGGAGGCTAGCTTAGGTGTTGATAGCCATTGAGCAGTTTTTGGAAAAGCGCGTACACTTGGACCTTGGTGAAACAGCCTGCAGAAGGGACGGTGCTGCGCTGCAGGCCTTGGAGGCACCGGGCACGTCCATGTGCGGGGTAGGTACGAGAGCCCCAGGGAGTTGTGAGGAGCCGACAGGGAACACACTGCTCGGAGCCAGGGGCTGTGACTTGAAGTGAGCCCTCAGGGTGGCTGCCCTGTGATTTCAAGTCTATTGTGAGGACGTGGAAAGCATTGTTCTGGGAAGGAGTTTTCCAGAATCTCACTGTTGGGGTGAGGGGCGCCTGGGGAAGTGCTTTGCAGTCCCTGCAGGTTCCTTTTCCTTGAAGGGGACAGGCTGCCAGGCTAAGGTGCATCCTGACCCCCCCAGCCCTGCACAGCCATTTCTTGGGCTTCACTGGTCTTTGCTGGGCAGTTTCTCAACCTTTGATTTTCAAAAATTTCAAACCTATGGAAAAGTTGCAAGAGCAGGATAGTCAATGTGTCCTTCACTTAGATTCACCAACTGTGAACATTTAGCTCCTCTGCCTTTTCTTTTTTCATATCATTTGTTTCCATTTTCTATTTTTGCTGAATTACTTGAGAATAATTATCAGATATGATGCCCTTTGATTCCAAAATATCAGCACATACACCTTAAGAGTAAGAACATTCTTTTAAAAAACCAGAGTCTGGTTATTTAGTAGTGGAAGTCAGCGTTCTGCACTGCTGTTACACATGCTTCATCTGTCCCACGATGCCAGTTGTCCCAGTGGTGTCCTGTACAGGATTTGTGCCACGTCTAGTGTTCAGCAGTGAATTTTGAATTTAGTAGATGTCTCCTTGCTCTCCTTTAACCTCTGCCTGCTCCTCAGTCTTTGAGTTTGATGACTTCGACGTGTACAGGTCACTTACTTGTAAAATGGTCCTCATTTGGGGCCTCTGATTGCTCATGAGTTCTGCATGTTTTGGTAGGATCACCACAGGAGTGATGTTGGTCCTTCTCAGGGATCACATGTCGTCTGCTGGTTTCAGGACTTCACACCAGATGTGCTCCCCCAAGGACTTTCTCAGTGTGATTGAATCATAACCTGAGGGACCCTGGGGGCTGCACCCTCCCGGCTTCCCCTGTGCCTCCCAGGTAGTGATGATCCTGGAAGCATCACCCATTACTGTGAGGGGTCAAGAGGATGATCATCTGCATTTTTGAGTTGGTGTCCTGCCGTAAAGGGAACGTCTTCATCCCCTCTTGCATTATAGCCGAACAGATGTGTTGCTTTTTCTTTTATTCAGGGCGTTTCTCCTTCTCCTAGTCATTCATTTTGATGCCCAGCACACCCGCAGGCTGGCTCCGGTGCCCTTTGATGTGCCCCAACACCTGTTTTTGGTGTGTGGAGGGTCAGGTTTCCTGAGGTGATTCCCACACAGAGCCACCCTGTTTCTGGCGAGCTGTGTCAAGATACGTGTGCGAAGCTGTGTGACTGCCGCGTGGTCACGATGCAGAACCTCTCTCACCCTGGCAGCCTCTGGTGGCTGCTGATCTGAATTCTGTCTCTTTAGTTTTGCCTTTTTTAGAGTATCACAGCTTTTTAGGATATTTTATTTCTGAGTTTTGAAGGTTCTTTATATATTCTGAGTATAAGTTCTTTATTAGATTTGTATTTCACAGATATTGTCTCCCAGTCTGTGGCTTTATCTTTTAACAGGGTCTTCAAAAGAGGACTGAATTGTGTTGAGGCTAGTGTCAGCGTGTGTCTGTGAGTCCTGATGGCTGGGAGGCATCTCCTAGTTCACAGTTCATGATTGTGCACCAGCGTTGGTCGGCCTTTGTTTTCTGTCGTGTGCTTTTCCTGTGCTGTGCTGGGACTCAGTAGGCCAGACTCACTGCTGAGCTGCCTCCTTAGCCCCGCCTTTGTTTTCTTTTAGAAGTTTATTGTTTTAGCTCTTAGTTTAAATTCATGATGGCTTTTTGAGTGAATTTTCCTGCAAAGGGAAGTGTGAGGTAAGGTCACACTTTCTTGTCTTGGGGGTTTTGTGCATGTGTTGAAAGTCTCACTGCTCCCATGCAGCTTTTCCTTGTGAAGTTACCTTATACCTCCTTCAGACATTGAGAACCTCCATCCTTTCTGGCACAGCAGAATGCCTTATTTAGCCTTACTTTGGACTTTCTCTGCCCTAACTTTGGCCCCAGTAGAACTGGAAATTTCTAGCAGAAACAGCCTCGGCCATTCCTCCTCGGAGCCCTGGTACTGTGCACTGGGGTGCAGGGTGGAGCCGTGGAGGGTCAGGGCGTGTGTGCTTCTTGCTGCTGGGGCGTCATAGTTTCCAGGCTCTTGTCGCAGATGGAGTGAGCAGATGTGTGTATCTTTTTAATTACAAATTATACCCTCTTAATTTCAATCCAGCATCATAGGCTTCCTCCTTTCTGTTTTCTCTCTCTTTCCCTCCCTCTCTCCCTGTCTTCCTCTCCCTCTCCCCGCTTCCCTGCTGCAAGCATCACATCAAATTCCAGAGTTACTTGGAATCTTTCTCTCCTTGGCGGCAACATGCTTAAAGTGTGCTTTATATGTAGTAAGCCTGTGTGTCTTTGGTGCGCACTTCAGTATAGTTTGATGTATGTACAAAACAACTTGCTGCCCAGATGAAGATACAGACCAGTTTACCACCACTGCCCCTCTCGATAATCCCAAACCAGAAGAGATGCTTTCTGACTTCTTTCTTTCTTTTTCTTTTCTTTTTTCTTTTTTTTTTTTTTTTGTGTGTGTGTGTGTGTGTACTAGGGATTGAACCCAGGGGCACTCCACCACTGAGCCACATCCCCAGCCCTATTTTGTATTTTATTTAGAGACAGGGTCTCACTGAGTTGCTTAGGGCCTCGCTAAGTTGCTGAGGCTGGCTTTGAACTCACGATCCTCCTGCCTCAGCCTCCCAAGTGCTGGGATTACAGGCGTGCGCCACTGTAGCCGGTGACAATTGAATTTTTTTAAAATATATTATTTTTTTAGTTGTTGATGGATCTTTATTTTATTTATTTTCATGTGGTGCTGGGAATCAAACCCAGTGCCTCACATGTGCTAGGCAAGCACTCTGCCCCTTTCCCTCCTGTTAATTTTTGTTTGTGCTATAAATTAGTGATTTTGGCTCAGTCTCCTCTACTCCTTGCCATTTGGATATCTAGTAACTTTTTAAAAACTTTTTGATTGCTTTGGTGTGTTTGCTGAAAGTCAGGTGACCCCCTGTGTGCAGGTCTCTTCTTGCCCTTTGTTCTGTCGGGTTGTGTGTCCTTACTCAGTACTGTGATGATGTAGTGGCTGTAACTTTACAGGGATTCTTGAAATCTGGTGGTGTAAGTCTTCTAATGTTGCTCGTTATGTGTTGTGGCTAATGTACCTTGGATTTGATTTTTATTTTCCTTCCATGTGATTATGTGATCGCTTCAGTATATACTTGTTTCTGTTCATGCTCAGTCTTAGGTCTCCCCATCTTTGTTGGCTTAGTTTAAATAAAAAAAAAAAAAAGTTAAACACTAAATGGTTCCAAAATTTCAGAACTACATAAAAGATACATTCACATCTCCTGCAGTGTGTCTCGTCTAATCCTCCCACTTGTGGTGGCTCAATGTTGATTTTTGCTTCATACTTTCTGTGTGTCTTTTTGCAAAAATAAGCATATAAACACATGTGTCTGTATATTTTTTTACTGTTTGTGAATATATCTGTAACCCTTATTTTTTTCCTTAGAGTTAAATTCCCAGACTGTATACACTCCTACATTTCTGTTTTTTTACTTAATACATGCTGTAATTCACCTTCTACCAGGGCTTAGAGATTTTAAAATTCCTGTTTCCTGTTGCTTAGCTGCCAGTATTTAGCAAGCTCTGTCTGGACTGGAAGCTCATAGCATATGATACACTTGAACTCTGTGCTGCAGTGATTTCTGGGCTTTTCTGGGCTAGTTCTGCCAGTTGCAGTGGGAACACTGAACCCAGGGCCTTGGGGAAGATGTGAGCCATCCTGATGGGGTGTGGTGGAGAAGGCCCCTTTTCCAGGCCTGAATGCGTCAGACTCCGCATAGCCCCGTGTGCAGAGTAGAAGGGAGGGAGGAGCCCGCGGAGCCCGCTGCTTGCCGCTGGGCTGTGGCGGTCTTGGTTTCGCGGGCCCTGTCCTAGGGCCCCTGACCTGTGTGCTTCATGAGGAGTGAGTGTGCCAACCAGTGTGCCCCACAGCTTCTAACAAGTGTCTGTCACGCTTTCACTCAGTCTTTCCCTCTGACACAGGTGGCCCGGGAGAGTGGCCCGCCCCACATGAAGAGCTTCGTGACCAGGGTTTCGGTTGGGGAATTCGTGGGGGAAGGGGAAGGGAAGAGCAAGAAGATCTCCAAGAAGAATGCGGCCCGAGCTGTGCTCGAGGAGCTGCGGAAGCTGCCTCCCTTGCCTGTGGTGGAGCGCGTGAAGCCCAGGATCAAGAGGAAAACCAAGCCCACAGGCAAGGTGCGACCATGTCCGATCAGAGGGCCACTGTCATTGTCCCACAGGGTGGAGGTTAGAAGCCTGGTGGCTGTCCCCAGAGCCAAAGGGGTGGGACTAAATGCCACATGCTAGGCCCGATAGACCTCTATAGATGCCACACAAGAGCCACAGGTCAGGTGGAGATGAGGCCGCTGAGAGGGTGCAGGTGTGCGCACCTCTGTGGAAGGCGCTCGCCGCAGCCCCGAGGTTGTCCTGCAGGACCTTATGCCTTCCTGTGGGGCATGTGGGCACAGTCTCCTGCAGATACTGAGGGACGGCTGTACAGATTTCTGGGGAGCTGTGTATCTTTCTACCTCTTTATTTACTGTCACGTGCTGAAACTAGTTAAAAAGCAGGCTTTCAGCTTGATGTCGCTCGAGCCTGTGTCCTAGCTGCTCAGTGGGCTCAGCCTGGGCAACACAGCAAAAGAAAGAAAATTAAAAAGCCAGCATGGCAGCGATGCTTGCGTGTTCACAGTGAAGTGTTGATGTTGCTTTGCTAAGACCTTAGAGTCACCTCAGAACAATCAGAATGTCATAACACATCTGATTAATTCTGAGCCATTAAATCAACGTAAGGTCTCATGTCTCCCCTCACATGCTGACTGAATGGGCTGGGTCTTTCTTGGGGTCACGTGGCACAGTTTCTACACACAGTGTTTCTTTCCCAGCCACAGACAAGTCCAGAGTATGGCCAAGGGATGAATCCAATCAGCAGACTGGCCCAGATCCAGCAGGCCAAAAAGGAGAAGGAGCCGGAGTACACCCTGCTCACTGAGCGGGGCCTCCCCCGCCGCAGGGAGTTCGTGATGCAGGTGGGTGGCATGGGCTGGACCACCCTGTCTGACTACATCCAGGCCCTGGTGGACTCTAGTCCAGGGGCTGGGCGCCTTCCTGAGGAGGCCAGGTCCACACTGTCACCATGAAGAATGTGTTGCTGGCAGTAAGGCAGCAGTTTGGAGATGTGCGCTGGCCTGCTTTCCTCAGGTGCTGCTATGTCCACAGGAGGAAGGTGGAGAGAGCACGTGTGCTGGTGGATTCTGGGTGGATCATTTCTTCCTCACCTCCTTGGAGGTTTACGAGTATAAGTTCCTGCCCTCATGCAGTGTCTGGAATGCAGTCGGCTCCTCTTAGACTAGGTGGCCCTCGCGTTGGCATGGAGTGTTTCTCCTTGTGCTCTCTTTACTACGCAGTTACTCCTCATGGGCACCGTGACTGACTTGCAGCCTGAATTCAATTGTATTTTCTAATGAAAAACAGACCTCAGCAGTCTCCCCTGTCCTGAGGTCTTGCTCTCTGGAGTTTTAACCATGGTCAGCCTAGTACTAGAAATATTAAATGGAAATTCCAGAAATAAACAATTTGTTAGTTTTAAGTTGTGCACCATCTGAGTAGCAGGACACCTTGAGTCCTTCTGCTCCATCCCTCCAGGGATGAGAAAATTCTTCTGTCCAGTGTATGCACACTGTGTGCTCCACCTGCTCCTTAACCACGCGGTAGCCACCTTGATTACCAGGTGGAGTCTTGGTGTTAGGGCCTGGTGACTGCAGTGTTGGGCATCCACTGGGCCTTTGGAATGTGCCTCCTCGGATAAGAAAGCGGCTGCACTCGACTTGTGTGGCAGTTGCAGCTTATGAAGAACTGTTTCTCATCCTGGGCTTTCTCCTGCCTAGTCCGAAGGTGGGAGAAGAAACAAGCCTTTCATTTTCTAAGAGGAAATCATACTTTATGGAGAGAATCTGTAATTTGCCCAAGATGAGGTGGCCGGGAGATAGCCAGGCGGAATCAGTCCTAGGCCACTCTTCAAGGGAAGGGCTTCCTTAATTCTGTCTTTGTCACTTTGCACTTTGGGTTTTAGCTGTCAGGTACCTGTGGTCAGGAGCAGTTTGGAAGGAGGTTGTAAGCAGGCGTGCTGGAAAATTAACAACCAGGTTTTAGGGAAAAGTGATATGGCGGGAAGGAGGTACCAGGTGAATGCCTCTAGATCCACACACGTGCACCTGTGCATGCTGTAAATTCTGATGGAAACGGTGAGTGCACACAGCTTGGATGTGATTCTCCATTTATTTATTTATATGTCTAGCATCTCTGGGCACGGAGTTGGGAAGAGATGTGTGGTGGCAGCCGCAGGCGCCCGGGCACTGGACTTCCTCAGGTGGATATGGTGATGGGGCTCCTCGGAGCAGAGAGGGTTGAAGTGGAGTCAAGTGGAAGCTCTGAGTTGAGCATTGTCACCTCTGTTAAAGTCGCTGTGTGTCGTGTACTGTTTCACCGAGGCCGTGTGGAATGGCCAGCTCTCCACATCCCCAGATATCGAGCACCTGGCTTTGCTGGAGTGGGGTGGGCAAGCTGCAGAGCCGCCTGCCAGCCATGCCATCCAGCTCTGACCGTTGCCAGGGTCCTTGGCCAGCGTGCTGGTCCTGCCTGCTGGTTGCTGAGGGTAAGCACTACCTGTGTTTTGACTGCTCCGTGCAGGTGAAGGTGGGGAACCACACTGCAGAAGGAACGGGCACCAACAAGAAGGTGGCCAAACGCAACGCAGCCGAGAACATGCTGGAGATCCTTGGTTTCAAAGTCCCGCAGGCTCAGCCCACCAAACCCGCGCTCAAGTCCGAGGAGAAGGTGACCGCCGGGGCTCTGCTTACTGGATGCTTCCTCCCGGCCCTGGGAGCCCCCACCCTGCAGAGGGAGGCAGGCTCCGGGCAAGGCTTCTGAACAGTTTGGACCTCATAATGTGCTCAGGCAGGGACGTCCCTAGCAGGGGCTCCAGACGTGGCTTGGGCTCACGTCATTACTGTTTCAGTGTGGTCGCAGTCTGGGGAGTCTTTGTGGAGGGCAGTTGCTTCTGTCCATTTGTAGGATGACGGGACTTGATTTTATGAGGGTGACTGTCACTGGTGCTCTTATAGTGAAGCCTGCAGGAAAGATTGATGAGCCCTGCACTTCCCTTGACTGCGGAGTGCTCTGTGACTTCCCTGGGACAGTGAGATGGGTGATGTTAGGCCAGGTCTGTGGGGTTGGGAATCCTCCTACATGAACTGGCCACCAGATGAAAGCGATTCCATGTTGAAAATCACCTTTGCCAGCACAGCCCTGGACGCCCTCCTTCCCAGTCACGGGTGAGCTGTGGAATAAGCCCGAAGTCAGGGCTGGCCACTCATCTCTGCCACTTGTGTCAATAATGGCCACATAATGAATCGAATCGCTGGGACCCCAGACACTCCTCATGGAGTTGGTGTTTGGGTTTTTCATTCCAAAAATCTTCTGAGCATTCATAAGCATCCTTCTCTCACTAGTTTTCAGAAACCATTGGACCACATTTTATATAGCGAATGTTATCTCTGGAAGTGTCATCTAATTCCTGCATTGGGTCAGCTCCAGGAAGTACTCTTGATGCATGGTTAGCTTCCAGCTAAAAGCTCCTTCCCAGACCAGCACCTTCCTCTTTGTGAGCCCCTCTGGGTAGTCTGAGGGAGAGCCGGAGCAAGAGCGGCTCTGTGCGCAGGGCTGTGAGCCGCCTCGCGGTCTCGTGGACGGGCAGGGGTAGGGTAGGTAGGGTTTTCCTGCTGATCACCTCAGTCGAGCCAGTCGGGTGTGTACTTCTAGACAGTAGGAACCAAGACGCCAGTGGGTTAATCTGTTCTCCTTCCCCCGCTTTTCTCCCTGTTTAAGACACCTGTAAAGAAACCAGGGGATGGAAGAAAAGTGACCTTTTTTGAACCTGGCTCTGGGGATGAAAACGGGACTAGTAAGTGATCTTCGTGTGATCCAAACATGCTCCTGGGGACCGCATGCCTCCTGGGTGACGTGGCCACTGGCAGTGTCAGAGGCCGTGCCTTCCTGGAGCCGGGCGGCGGGCAGCTGGGGGCAGCGTTGCGCGTCTCTGGCAGGCTGTGTGGGTTTGTGTTTATCTGTGTGTCCCTCCTCAGGTAATAAAGAGGACGAATTTAGGATGCCTTATCTTAGTCATCAGCAGCTGCCTGCTGGGATTCTCCCCATGGTGCCCGAGGTCGCCCAGGCCGTAGGCGTCAGTCAAGGACATCACACCAAAGATTTCACTAGGGCAGCTCCAAATCCTGCCAAGGCCACGGTAACTGCCATGATAGCCCGAGAATTGTTGTACGGGGGCACTTCACCCACAGCCGAGACCATTTTAAAGAATAACATCTCTTCAGGCTACGTACCCCATGGACCTCTCACCAGACCCTCTGAGCAGCTAGACTATCTTTCCAGAGCCCAGGGATTCCAGGTAACTGTTTGGCCTGAGGGGGGAGGGCTGGGCGCCTCAGAAAATGAGCTTTGCACCCTGTTTTTAAAATCAAATTTTCTCTGGGAGTGAGCTCGGTACTAGCCTGGGTTCCATCCCCAGCCCTGCAAAAAAAAAAAAAAGGAACAATAGAATTACGTTCTGTGCCCAGGAGGGTGGGTGGGGCAAATGGTGGCTTGGCAGAAGGGTGACCCTGGAGAGGGAAGGAGGTGCAGCCAGAGTCAGGCCTCTAGGGAAAAAGAAGGTCCTTGTCCTTTGGTAATAACATTTTCAAAGTCCAAGCAATCCTAAAAACAAAGCCTGTAACCTTTGGTAGCAGTTAGAACAGATCACCTGAGCTGACCCTGTGACCGCTCAGGGACACACAGCCTCTTCCAGGCCAGGGTCCTAAGTGTGCATCCTTAGGTTCCCATGGATTCTGGACTGGGCCCTGAGCATCAGAGTGGGTGTTGCTGGCCACAGTAGGTAGGGTGCTCCCCACACGCAGGCAGAAGCCACCACCCTCACCCACTCATGCTGCCACCTCCCTGCCTTGGCCTCAGTTCTCTCTCCCCCTTCAGGTTGAATACAAAGACTTCCCCAAAAACAACAAGAACGAATTTGTATCTCTTATCAATTGCTCCTCTCAGCCACCTCTGATCAGCCACGGTATTGGCAAGGATGTGGAGTCCTGCCACGATATGGTATGTCAACCCCTGGGTGGAGGGTTGGCGAGTTCAACTGGGTGGTTACTGGCCTCAGGAGGAGAGTGATTCTTCCATAGATCTTACGAACAGCTGATGTCCTGCATGTGAACACTGAGTTGACTGGTTCGGTCTCTCACTTGCTGGGGAACACATTAGCTCCAGCTGGCCTGAGGGTCGGCTGGGACCCCGGGACTCCTCCAGAGACTGTGTTCACTTCACCTCTGGCCAGAACAGGGGTCGGGGTCTGTGTTCTGGCGGCTGTGCTAAGCTGCCGAGGTCCAGCCTTGGCAGGGGTCGTGGTGCTTGGCACTAAGTGGTGTTCTGCTGAGTGAGGACACTGACAGATAAGCAGTGGTTGCTTGGTGGGACACACTGCATGCATCAGATTAGTGCCTGGGGACAGCAGGCTTTTGTTTGTAGGTAGATAGAAAAATGAGTCTGGTTACAACCATAAGGTGGGTGTTAGGAATACCAAGAGGAAAATTATTTGGTAAAATGAACAGAGGTGATTCAGTGAGGTAACTGAGTCGTATTTTTTAAATTTGTATTTCAAATAAAAAATTCAGACATTTTCTTTGGTGGGACCAGAGTTCAAGAAGCTGCCTCTTATTTGCTGGGGCAGCAGAAGACACCCCTCCCTCCCTGTCGGGGCGCCTGCTGTGGCTTCACTCTCCTTTCCCTCCCCACTAGGCTGCGCTGAACATTTTAAAGTTGCTGTCTGAGTTGGACCAACAAAGCACAGAGATGCCGAGGACAGGAAACGGGCCGGCGTCTGTGTGAGTCCCCTGATTCCTGCTGACTGGGAGGCCTGCACCTGTCCCCGCGTTCTTCCCCTGAAAGGGTCCCACCCTGCCCGCTGCACTTAGCCCTGTGTGCGGAAGCCTCAGTGGCCGCACCGGTGGCCCTGGGTTCGCTGCTTTTGGTTGACCTTAGTGCAGGGCTCTTTCATTTCAAAACCGGAGTCATTTTCATCTCTCCTTCCTTAAAGGTGTGGGAGGTGCTGAACATTTTCTGGCCATGAACCATTTTGAAATCCCAACATATATACTGAAAATACTGAAACTGCTTTGAAAATTTGGAATTTCTGATACGTCCAGTGGGCCGAGAGACGTGGCGGGTCAGAAGGCATGCGGCAGTGACGAAGACCAGGGACTCAGAGGTGGCCCAGCGGCCGGTGGAGAGGCTCCGCAGGGACCGGCCATCGGCTCGGTGCTCGCCTCTCTTTTTTTCTCTCTTTGCTGTGTGAAAAAAGAATCAGAAGACATGACCCTTCCTCATGCTGGTAACTCAGACACTGGGACAGCCTGGGACAGCCATGCTGGAGGGAGGCCTCCCACCGGCCCCAGAGCCGCGGGCCCCAGAGCGAATCCAGTGCTTCCCACTGAGCGTGAGCTGACTGTGCAGCGTGCGCGGCCGCCGCCTCCCGTAGAGCCCACTCCGAAACCACTGCTTCCTCTTCCAACAGTGACGCGCATTCTTCTTAGTTTCATTATTTTCTTTTGATTGATATGACACTATATAAAGTTTTCATTTGAGTTTCTCGAGTGTACCTAGTTGTATAGCAGTTTAGAAACTTGTCTGCGACTGACTTTATCCGTAACCTCGGCGGCAGGGGTCGCCGTGTGTAGTGGCATCGATTCCCTTGACTCGCCCAGGCCCCCAGGGTGCCGCTCGGGCCCCTGCCCCGCCGAGTCCTGGCTTCCCAGGGGACTGACGAGGCTCCGCAGTCGTGTAAACTGGACGATTTAGGAGTTTTAACCCTTAGCTGATCACTCGGTCCTTTTCTATTTTATTTTTATTTTTGTTAATACAACACGACTTAAATAAATGAACTTTGATCTTTGTTTTAAAGATTATAAAAAAAATTGTGTCTATGCATCTGGCTCTTGAGGACGTGGCCTTCGCTGCACTGCAGGGCCGCGCTCCCAGCCCGCAGGCGACTCCTCGAGTGCCTGACACTCTAACGACACCTCCACGCAGGGCTGCGAAGAGCGACTGTCCATCGCGTAGCTGTCGCTCTCGGTGTCGTGGGGCTGCACAGACGTGTGCGCAGAGGGCTGCTGTCCTGGGGACAGGCGTGGAGCCCTGCGAGTTCAGTACTGCTTCCGCCTGTTGTTTCTCCCCATGGAATGTAAGTAAAACCTAATGTTTGTCACCAATAAATGGTAATACTAAATTTTTTTTTTTTGTTAATTTATTTTCAAATGTCACTATGTTAGGTTGGTCCCCTTCCAAGTCACCCCCTCCCATTTTTTAAGAAAAACAATTTGTAATGCTTGTGATTCCCTCTGGGCAAAATCTGAAGATCTGAGATAACTTTATATCAAGCCATTGATCAATAAACAGCTACTAATGAAGTTTCTGGTCTTGTTGGGCAGTAAGGGAAGCTGTGACTGAGGCGGCGGAAGTGCAGCATGGGGCAGGGCCAGCTGGGAGCGGCTGCCAGGAGGTGCCTTCCAGTTTGGTGAGGGGGCTGGTTTGTTTATTTTTGTGGTCCTGGGGTTTGAACCCAGGGGTGCTCTACCACTGAGCTATATCCCCAGCCTTTTTCCTTTTTTATTTTGAGACAGTGTCTTGCTGAGTTGCTGAGACTGGTCTCAAACTTATAGCTCAGTTGGTAGAGAGCTTGCCTTGCAAGCACAAGGCTGTGGGTTCAGTCCCCAGCACCGCAAAAAAACAAAAACTCCTGCCTCAGCCTCCTGAGTACCTGGGATTATTGACTTTGAAAAAAAATTTTTTTAGAAGAACTGTAAGATTCTAAAGGTGGTTGCCTATTAATTGAACTACCTGGCTTAACCCAAAGTGATTAGAAGACATTTTATGTCTTTCAGAAACGAGACTAGTGGGACAGTGACTCCCATTGAGGCAGGCGCCCCTGCAGGTTCAGAAGCCCTTAGGAGATGGTTGTGTGGCCTGCGGCAGCTGGTGGTAGTTGTGTAGCTGTGCCGAGTGGACAGAGGCACTTGGAAGGGGTCTGTCTCGTGGTCTCTGAGTTTTGGACTGTTGGTGTAAACCCATCCAGGCGCCCCCCTGAAGCAGCAGAGGCCTGGGCTCACTGGGTGGTCCACTCACACCTGTTGAGCAGTAAGTTAAAAGCATCACGAAGAAATTATAGTTCAAAAACAGCACATGAACAAGTTTTTCATTCCTTCCTGTCTCTCCATCCTAAAACATTACAATCTAACCTTTCTTTACCTTTAAGGAATTAATTTGTATTGAAGTTGCTTCAAATAGAAAATTTCAATTTTACTGAAATTGTGTCTGCATTCTCTCTCCTTGTCCCCCAAATTCAGATATTCCACCAGTCAGGAAGTCAGCAGTCGAGGGCCTGTCGAGCAACATGTGTTGCCTTGACCCGCCCGGCCATCTGGCTATCCTTGGAACCTCTCTGCAGTTGACCCTTAGCCTGGTCTAGCTGGTGATGACCAGACTTGGGCAGTCCTTTCTTGAAGTGGGGGAGCCACAGAAATGACTCCCAAGCCAGGCGTGGGGGCGCACAGCTGTAATCCCAGCACTCGGGAGGCTGAGGCAGGAGGATCACGAGTTCAAAGCCAGCCTCAGCAACTTAGCGAGGCCCTAAGCAACTCAGTGAGACCCTGTCTCTAAATAAAATACAAAATAGGGCTGGGGATGTGGTTCAGTGGCTGAGTGTCCCTGAGTTCAATCCCCAGTATCCAAAAAAAAAAAAAAAAATCCATTACAGCCATTTATTTGGATGCTTTCATCTGCCCCTAGTTGGCCACCAGATGTCTGTTCAAGGTGGCTCTTGTGTCCTTTTTGGGCACACCCTCACATTGTTTTCTACTGTGGTAAAGAGCACGTAACTTATCTTAACCGTTTTTAAGTTACAGCTTAGTGGTTTCATTTCCACAGTGTTCTGTCGTCATTGCCACTGACTTGTGTCTGTAAAACTGAAACTGTTCCCTTGGCTCATGACTCCTGGGCTTCCTCCCCAGGCCCTGGCAGTCACCTTGTGCTTTACCTGTGGTCATAGTGGCTCTAACTATAACCAAAGTCAATGAACTCTGGCC
>JAJEJO010003573.1:363058-392750 GCA_020662805.1 Glaucomys volans | reverse complement strand
AACATGTTAGGATGCTGGAGTATCTCGTTCTTCCCCAGCCCTCATTCAGCCGTTTCTCCACGGGTCCCTGGTCCACTGTAGTGACAAAGGGCAGGCGAGTGGCCAGCAGTGTGTGGCTGTGCACACAGGCATTTCCATTCACCTGAACAGCATTGACAGGCCACTGTCACACTGATGGTCCAACACCTCCAGGTTCTGTGGAGCTGCTGCCCTCAGCCAGCATTCATCATGAATGGATTTCCTCGGGGCTGGTTTTTCCTGACGTTGTGCTCCTCATTCATCTCCTGCCCATGCTGTTCCTGGATGACTCAAATGCCAAGTTTAGTCATTACCCCACCTGCCAGCACTTCTGGACACTCCCATAGCCGGCGGGTGTTTTATCTTAAACCCCACAGAGGAATGTGGACTGTAGCTCTTAGAGGCACATCCCTTCCGAAACCAGGTGTCCCTCCAGGCTCACTGAGCTGATGTGGGGCAAGCCAGCAGCAGCAGCCTGACCCCTAGGGGCTAGGGTTAGGGCTGGAGAGAGGTCTCCATCCTTCCCGGCAAGCCAGACGTGGGTGCTAAGAGACTAACTCCAGATGAGGCTGGTTAAACGTTAGAAGCTTATCACTACCATCTCTGATTTAATGCCTAGATGAGACAAAAAAGTCCCATTTGAAATTTCCAAATTCACAAGGAATGTGTTGAGCACTTTAATGTTGTTGGACTGGTAGGAGATGGAATTTTAACTAGGCTTTTAAAGAAATGTGTTAAGAAACAAAAGCCGACTCAAAGGTAGGGGGTGGGGATTGTGACTGATGAAGCAGTGCAGCTGCTTTCTTGGAGTTTCTTTGCCGCTGAGCACCGTGCTGGTTGTAGCGATGCACACATGCAAAATACAGATGTGGAACATGCACGTGAACCCATTCTGATTCATTTAATCACCATCCCACTTTGTTAGAAATTTCATACCCTAAAAATACTTTGTACCCGCTGGGGTGAGTGGGAGACCACCCATCTAGCATTTGAGAGACCCTGGGTCCCATCCCCAGTGCTGCAGAACGAACCCAATTAAAACCAAAACACCAAACTACTCTGGGGACTGCAGTGACAACAGTTCAGCAGCCTATTCGCAGCAGCAATTGTTGAAAGGAAGAATTTTTTATTTTGAAAGCAAGCGTGAGCACACAGCTCTGCCGCAGTGGCACCCGCCTGGCACCATTGCTTAGCATTCCCGACCTCGGGGCTGGGCCGGGGCTGGGCCGGGCTCAGTGGCAGGGCGCTTGCCTCGTGTGTGAGGCACTGGGCTCCATCCTCAGCACCACATCAAAATAAATGAATAAAATAAAGAGGAAAATTAAAAAAAAAAAAAGAATTTTTCACTCCAGGGTTGGGTAGGTCCTGGCAGGACCAGGTGACACAGGTCCCTCTCCTAAAGAAGTTGGCTGGGTGGCTCTTTGTCCCCATTCCTTGGGCTGTAGTGACAGCAGAGCTAGCAGTCCCCCTGTCTTGTTATTGCTGAGTTCAGACAGACTGGCAGGTGGCTGGGCCTGAAGACTCCCTGGGGACGCTCTGCCCCATGTCCTCCTCTTGGCATCTGCGTCTTTAATCTCTGCTGTGCTCCTGAGGCCAAGATGGCTTAAGATTCTCTGATTTGCAAATCACTTGGGCCTTTGTGCTTCGGTGCGGATCCCCTGGGGTCTCCTAGCTGGTGTCAATACCTTGTCCTGTGTGTGCTCACTGGCAGCTCCTGTTGGAAGTGGGATGGTGATTTTGTAATGGCAAAATTTTGAACCCCAAATTCTCTGGGTTCTAGGAAGTTATTTTCCTAATTTACGGACAACAATGGAGATGTGAAGGCTGCCTCACCTTGGCCAGCCCAGAGACGAGGACCCTGGGCCCGTGGCTCCAGGGTAAGTGGAAACGCAGCATTTCCTCCAGGACCCCTTGTGCCCAGCTCAGGGTGCTGACGCCACATCTCTACAGTGTGAGCCCTTCCCATTTTGGTGGCCACAAATTCTGCCTTGACAATTTTGGCCACTGTGTCTTTCAAAAGTGAGCTCATTTTTACCTCATGCCAAGTCCGTTTCCCCGCCCGAGCATGCGCCTGGTCAGCTGGAAGGCGGCTCAGAGATCGCTGGGTCACATTCCCAGAGCTTTGGTGCAGTAGGTCTGGAGAGGGGCGAGAGCACGCATTTTATGTGCGGAGAAATCACACTGTGAAGTCCCCTCTCTGGTATGAGCAGTGCTCCTCTGGGTGGCCGTGGCATCTGGATTCCAGAAGCAACTCAGCTGGTCTGGAACACAGGCTGCCATTGGGCTTCCTAAACATTAGGGCAGGGGTGGGAGGGAGGAAGTAGCTGCTGGCAGAGGGGGAGATGCCTGGGGCTGGGGCTGCACGTATGTGGTAACAGCGGCCTCGTCCGAGAGCATCTGTCCCCATCTGGGTGCTCTGCACGGGGCTGCCTGGCATCCCGAGAATACTAAGCCTGCCTCATCTGGGGGTGGCAGGACCTGGGCTGCCATGTGCCTCTTCCCCCTGCCCTGCTGGACCCACTTGGAGACTCAGAATGTCTTCCCAGCTGCCATCTGCTGTAGAAACCCAGGTACCTCACTTCCCCTCCAGACCCAGCAAGGGGGCTCCATCTCTGTCGGCACCAGAGAAACCCCTGCCACCCAGAAGGGACAAGTGCTTTCCACATGGCCTGACTTTTCTCTCAAGTCTAATTTCTAAGGGAGGAGACGCAGAGACGGCCAGCGACTTCATGTACTTGGCTGCTTCCTGCCCCGCCCGCCTCCCCAGGTCTGAACAAGAGCTTTCCTGCTGGAGGAGTGACCGCACCGTGACCCAGGACTCCACGAGGGACGCTGAGTGCCCTTGGGTTCAGTCCCCAGCACCTCGCAATAACCCTAAACAGCCTTTACTCCTACCACTTGGCAGCACCCTGGCAGGGGGTGGGAGAACTGTCCATCAGCCCAGGGCCAGTGTCACTCATCAGTAGGGGTCACTGCCTCATCCACAGAAGCCACTGGAAATGCCTCAAGTTATTTTCGAAGGGTTCATCAAAGAGCAGCCCTCAGAATACCTGGAGACGCCTTGCCTTCAGCCACATACCTGAGCCACTGTATTTTTTAAGAAATAGGCAAGGATTTGGGTTTCAGAACAAATATCCAGGTTTTAGGACTGCTGGGGAGCATGGGCGGGGCTCCTGGTGAAGAGGGCAAGACATCACACCACCAAAGAGCCAAAACAAAAACCCACACATTAGCAAAGGACCTTTGTACCATGCCCTTAACAACTGTCCCCAACTTCTGCCACGCCATGGGTCTTCATCCCAGCTCATTCAGGTAAGACCAGGCTAGTTCTTGAATCTCAGGCAGGACTAAGGATGTTGCTTCTCAAACCAAAACCCACACCTTAAAACCAACAGCCAGGCATGGAGAAACAGGCCTGAAATCCCAGTGGCTACGGAGGCTGAGGCAGGAGGATCACAATTCAAGACCAGCCTCAGCAACTGAGTGAGAGCCTCTCTAAATATTAAAAGGGGGTGAGGATGTACCTCAGTGGTTACCGCCCCTGGGTTTAACCCAGGGTGCCACACAGAAAACTCAACACCACTAACAAGCAAAAGCAGGAGGTCGGGTGGGGGAACACAGGCTATTTCAGCTTTCAGGCTGGCACAACATTTATACCCACCATGACTCTCCCTTAAATAGCAAGGGGCATGGGCAGGGGAGGCCACCAGCAACGGGAACGATGACGTGGAGCGCTGTATCCTGAGAGCGACAGGACCCTGGCTGTCACAGGCCAGTGGGGCTCGGAGCCCATCTGCCCCTGTAGCACTGGAGGGGGGTCCGCAGCTGGCCTGAAGAACCACTGGGCCAGTGTGCCAGGTGTGCCACATGACACTCGAGAAGAAAAGACAAACTCCAGGAAGAAGACTAGAAGAATCTACGAGCTAAAATGGAGAATGCCTCTGAGTCTCAGATACAGCAGAGCATGAGGGGAAAACAATCCATTTCACCTTGACTAACGTTCTGTTTCGTTAGTGGGGGTGCAGAAGCTGAGAAGGGGGAACTGGGAGGACGAGATGTGGTCTTGGCGCACGGGGGCAGCATGGCACTGCAGTCACATCAACTCCAACGAGTTTCTCTCCCAGCTGGTAAAAGGGAAGTGCAGGCAAAGCACAGGAAATCAGTCACAGAATGAAAGGCCACTGCCCTCAACCTGCGAAAGCAAAGGCGGGGCGGGCGGACAAATGAGAAGAGAAGGGCGGCTGGCGGGAAAGGGGTGCGGGCCAAGGTCGGGGCCGCCAGGAGCAGCACTCGGGACTCAGCCCCAGCGCGCCACCAGGACCGACCACCACGCGCAGGCCTCGGGGAAGTGCCGAGGCGGTCATGCCCAGTCAAGAAACGCTGCCTTCACCCATCGAGATGGCAACAAAAAGGCCCCCGTGAGCAGGGGTGTGCGTGCAGTCTCCACGCAGGGCCCAGAGCGCCCCCTGTGGGTGTGCAGGATGCTCACCTCAGAGCGGCTCATCGAGGACGCCTCCAAATGCCCAGTGAGGGTCATCATCACAGGACGCACCGACTGATAGAGCGCACTGCTGATAACCCTGTCTACCAAGGTCACAGTTAAATGTTTGAAAAAGTTAGACATAGAACTATACAAAAATATCAACTGTTCAGGGGAAAAAAGAAAATGAACCAGTGTTTCAAATAGGAATATGAATGATCTTTAATTTTTAAATCTTTTTCTGTATTTCCCAAATTTTCAAAGACAAATACATTTAAAATAAGTTTTATCTGGAAGGCAGTGGGGGAAAAACCAGTTTGTTACAAGAGATGATCAGATGGCAGGAGAACCAGCAGACCTGGCAGCAGCTTGAAACTTGGCAGAGCCCGCTTGGTGCCAAGAGGCCCTGCACAGGGCCTGGCCAGGCCTGGACTCCAGCTTCTCACCTCCCAGGGCGGTGGCGCCGGCCGCTAGACGAGGCGGTGTTCAGCGCTGCCCTGCAGCAGCTGGTCCCTGCATCAGCGCAGCTTTATGTCTAGTGCTCATTCTGAAAAGGCTCTCTGCCAAGTCCTCTCTCTCTTCTGTACCGAGGACTGAACCCAGGGGCGCCTAACCACTGAGCCACATCCAACCCTTTCTGTATTTTATTTAGAGACAGGGTCTTGCTCAGAAGCTGGGGCTGGCTTTGAACTTGCAATCCTGCCCCAGTGTATCAAGCCACTGGCATTAGAAGTGTGTGCCACCAAGCCTGGCAACCACCCCAAAGGTGGAGAGTAATATGCTCACCTCTCATCTGCTCCAGGTCACAGTGACAGGCTGGCAGGTGAAGCCCAGCTTTGGCATGGCCATAGATGCTGATATCACCACTGCGCTAGAATCACTAAGACCTGCCAAAAATGCCACTCCAACCACCTCAGTCCACCATGCGCCAACAGAATCTTTAAAAGCCAGCTAGGAAAACTGCCTTAGAGGATGGATGAGAAGCCTCAATAGAAAGCATCTTAAACCATCTACTCAACCTTTCAAACTGAGGAAGGAAAACACTGAGAAAAGGATCCATCCGGAGTGTCAGATGCTGCGCCCAGTGTCCTCCAGGGCAGCCTGCTGTGCGCCAGCACGAGCTAAGCCAGGACAGTCTGAGCACCAAACAATCACCATCAGTTTTCTTTTCTAACTTCGCTTTTCTTTAAAATGTCTTTGTACTTTAAAAAGTACATTCCAATAAAATCTGAATATCCCTCCAGTGACCACTTAAGCCAAAACAGTAATGCTTCCACTGCTGTGAAAACCAACAAAAAGCAACAAAACCAGAAAAAGATCAGATGGTGGAAATACACTTTGATTACTAGAAAGTTCTCAAGCAGCACTACAGAAAAACACGTAAAAACATTCAAGCCAGTTGCATGAGATTTAAAAGAAACAAAAAGACATCAACTCACTTCTCTAGGAAGTCCACTGTGGCGCACGGAGAAGCAGCAAATTCTAAGCCAACTGCCTCACAAAATTGAGATATCCTGACACTTCATTCCCGAGATAGACGCTACAGAACTGCACGCCAGGCCACCAGAGAGCCGTGCAGCCTGGCTGCCCTAGACCGCAAGGTCCACGAGGTCACGGCCAAGACACCTGATCTGTAGGAAGGAGGATGCTGGGCACGACCTCACCCGTCCCCCGTCTCAAGCGCCCGCCCTGGGAAGCCAGCAGAGGATTTCTCCACGTGTCCCAAACCTGTGCTGCTGCGCAGGGTAAGTCCTGATTCTGCATGTCCCCTTCCCCTTGTGTCTGTGTTTTATATATGCACACATATATGTATATATAAAAGACAGATTAACCTGGATTTAACTGGTTCAGAAATCAGGATTTTTATGTCGTCCAGAGGGGAGAGGGAGAATTTGAAGTTCTTCATTTTTATAAAAGTATCACAGCACCGAGAGCCTGTCCTTGCGATGTTCGTAGACACACGTCTTACGTTTACTTTATTGCTGATTACAGACTTTAAACTATGAAATAAATGTGTTTTGCTTGGCAAGTTACACAAGTGATTCTTACATTTCCAACAAAAGCTTAAAGACAGACAAAAAATACAGAGGGTGAGAGAAATATGAATGGCAACAGCTTCAAAATGAAGGACTCAGTAATGGAAGAAGCCTCCACAGTTGGTGTCTGCAAAAACCTAAATCACCCAACTCATGCAAATGTTCACACCAGTGCTGAACCTTGGACTGTTAATACTCACCCCCTGAAGCTGCAAACTAGAAAATCCACCCACTTGTACTCATGATCACACAAACCACCTAATGTGCTCAAGGTTCAGCTGAAAGCAACATTTAATATCCTTTACAAGATGGAATCTATGACACTTTCAAAAGGAAAACTTGCTCTTGTGTTTAAATGCAACCGTGCTCAGAAGTCTGTGAGTGCCTCAGAGACCGTGCTGGGCTGAGTGAGTGGGAAGAGCTCACAGCAGCGTCACGCTGGCCGCCTGGAGGTAGCCCTGGAGGTACTGCAGCGCTTCCGCGTTGAGGCTGGTGCTCACCATCGAGGGAACCTGCAAGAGACGGGAACCGCGTGCTGGAGGTCCTCTCCATGCTCGAGGCACAGTCACGGCCTCAGGGTGAGAGGGTGTTATGCCCAGCACCCGCGCTAAGACTCTACAAAGAAAAGAACAAATGAAACAAGAGGGCAGAGCACTGGCGATACTGCAGCTGAGCTCACGAGGCCTCACTGCGCTGTTCCTCTGAGGCCTGAGGTTCTCCATGACGAGACAACATCAGATCACACATGCCGCAGCCGTGCAGCCATGACGACGCTTACACACGGCCCATGGTGTGATTTTCGGGATGCTACAACTGAAACATCTCCATTCAAGGATTTTTTTCTCCCTTTATTTTTACTCCTAGAACTTTCATTTAAAATATATGTGTTGGAGCTGGAGTTGTGGCTCAATGGTGGAGCACTTGCCTGGCATGTGTGAGGCCCTGGGTTTGATACTCAGCACCACAAATAAATAAATAAATAAATAAAAGATCCACTGACAACTAAAAATATATATACATATTTAAAAAAAACCCAAACATTTATTGTATGTAATATGAAAAAAGGGCTAATCATTTAAATTAAAAATATCCTTTATCTAAACTCAGTGGGCTGCAGTGCGATCATCCTGCCCCGGGGGAAACAGACATGCAACTACCATCCCTTGGCTTCTGCCAATCCAAGCTCTGTGATGGACACCTACCCTTCCTGGACAGGCTGTAGACAACTTGTGCAGTGACTGTGCTAGGTGGATCTTGGGGTTGTTCACCATTTGACCAACAGGATCATGCTCTTTTTTCCCAGCAAATGCCAGTTGGGAGAAGGCAGTCTGGTATCCGGGTGTGTCTTCTATGTCAATGAAATGCTCTTCGTCGGGAATGGTGTCGTCCTCAGGTAACTCAAAAAGGCCAATCAGAGACTGCAATAAAGGAGTCCTAGTGTGGAAGAAAGCAAGAGACACAAAAGCTCGAGAACATGCTTCAAAGATTTAAATAAAAGCAGCAATTTGTCAGAGAAACAAAACTACAGACCCTAGTCTGAGAGGTGGGAAGGGAATTTTGAAAGTAAGATGGCCGCCAGTGCTGCTCCTACCCAGAATCCATTCAACTCCTTTGGCCATAGCGCCTCAATCTTAAACCAAATCAAGGTGCTTGAATGATAGGAGTTTAGTTAGAGAAGTGACACCCAGCTGCCACATCACTGTGTGGAAGAGGCTGCTTGAGTGGATCCAGAAGGGAGGAAGTAGATGCAAGAGGCCACGTGTGAGGAGGCCGAGGCGCCTGCACAGACGGAGCCCTCCTGCCCCACAGAGCTACTCTTCTTAAATGTGGAAGCTGGCTCCGCAGGGCTCTCTTAGTTAAGGCTGTCACAGAGCACTCCTGGAAATCATCCAGAGCAGCTCTTGAAGAGGTCCATGACCTTACCACCGACACTAATCAATAACCAGAAAACAGGAGCTTCCTAGGCTCAGAAGATCCACAAGTCATGTCTTGGACTGACAGCAGCCACTAGAGGAGCTGAGATCAGAACCCAGCTGTCTTGCCCCGTAAGAACTGGCTGGGTTGATTGTGGAGTCATAAGGAAAGGGAGCTATAATTTCCCAAAGATACTAGAATTGAGGACTTACCACAGCTTGGTGTATTCAGTGTCCATCATTGGGGGACATTCTGTTAGTAATTTGGTTATGCCAACAGCACAGATCTTTTTCTCTACATTTCCAGATACCTTCTGAATTTCAGGAATAATGATTTTTTCCAAAACCATTCCAAACATTCTATTAATCAAAGCAAAATAAACCCACTCAATATTAAATATTACCACTATAAAAAGTGGTTAAAAATGATCAGATTTTATTCAAACTCAGTGACTCCCTATGAAAGGAGTAAACTACTAAATAAAAAGGCTCCTGTAATTGGTTAGATGAAGGGACCCAGACATGACAAAACACGTCAAAGAAACTCCCTAGCAAGCTCTACTCTCTGGCCAACCGCCGCCACTGTCTGTGAGTAAACACCACTTACGTTATTACCAAGTACAGTCGTTGCCGGCGTGTTTTGTTTTGGTCTTGTGTGATCTAAAACTAGCCCATTAAAGCCAGGTATGGGCACATGCCTAATATCCCCGCGGCTAGGCCAGCCCGGCAACTTAGCCCTGTCTCAAAGAATTAAAAGAGCTGGGGACGCAGCTGAGTGGTGGAGCACCCTGAGTTCAATCCACAGTGCTGAAAACAAACAGCAAACCCCAGAACAGACCACCCCTCATTCCACCATCAGCATGACTGGTTTTTAAATATCCCTGGATTATAACTTCACCTATTCTTTGCTTCTATAGCTCTAAGTATATCAATGTTAATGACTTATTTAAAAAAGTGATCTGGCCAATCACGACACGTTACTACACACCTGGAAGTAGAGTCTTCCACAATTCTAATCCTTAACACTTCAAGCTTTAATAAATTCTATGAAATGGAAAATGTGGAGCAAAGCTAAGTGGCTCTCCAGTTCTGGATAGAGTGCAGGTGCTACTCTCCAGGAAGATGGTGTCCACTTAACTCCTCTCATAGGTCATGAGCCTACAGATTTCTACACAATCCCTTATTGCCAGAAACCATATTTTCTGGCATTTTTTTTTCCAGTTAATTCATTTTTTTAGTCAATCTGCTGTGTTTTTAGGCATAGGGACCTAACTTAACCCAAAGATTTCTGCCCCCTCCCCAAAGAGTTCCTCTACCATTTTTCTAGAAGCTTTCCATTTTCCTACTAACAAGAAACACTGCTCACACTCATGAGTAGTACACACACTTTTTGGTGTATGCACAAGCCAAAAGCAGGCTCCTGAAGAGAACAACAACCATCTAACACAACACAGAGATGCCAGAGGCTAGGGAACTTGGAGAATTAGGAAAATGAGCATGGGGTTTTCTCTTTACAACTCCACACCTAAGAATATTTAAGCAACAGCATAGACACTACCCCCAAGCCAAGAACCATGGAACCACCCACCCATACGATAGATATACTGGTCAAATCACATTCTTTTATTTTAAAAATGAAATTTAATAAAAACCCAACTTACTTTGGTTGTATACCATCAAATATTTCTTGTAATGCTAGTGCCCCATATTTTATGCAATACAAATTAATAAAGACTAAGAAACCTGTCAAGAGAAGATGCAGAATGTCAGTAGGAAGGACTCGCTGCACTCCACTGCGATTCCTAACAGGAAACCTACGCATCATCGTGAAGCCAGTGACCACCCTCGGAATCACATTCATCCTCTGATGCATTTAGCCTGGAGATTTCTGTCTTTATGTTAGGGACCTTCACGTGAAATCTCTGATTTGTACTTCTTTACATTATTTCTATTGGAAAATGTTTTAATACCTAAACTTAATGTAAAGTGACCTATGGAGGATGATACATTTGAAACTAGGGTTAGCAAAACACAAACATTTTCAAGGTATTTTCTATGTAAAGCCTACAAATGATAAAAAGTATATTATCTGTAATTACAAAGTCCAAGGTTTTAGGCTACTTTTTCTTTGTTTCTGTCACTCACCCAAAGTAATTTACTTACTCTTGATAAACTTTGTTGTTTTGGAATTCTGAAGTCTTTGGAATAGTAGAAGGAAAATTTGTTTCCGGTACTGGTCAACTGATTCACTAAAGAATTGAATAAAACAACAATATAAATCCAGAATTTTTGTGAGAACCTAACAAAACCTGATGAAATACACAGGTTGTGTAGTCATACTCACGGAGGCATGTGCTCTATGATACTGTTTAGAAGATAAAAACCTTGGTGGTCGTTTGCTTTGGATGCAATCAGCTTCTGGAAGACACCCAGTAACCCGGGCTACAACAAACAGATCAAATGACAAATAGTTAAAGAAGCAAAGATTAATTATTCTGAAATAGATGACATGTATTTTCCTTTCCTCTTTAGTTCTTACTTCTGAAAGGCAAAGGGAAAATCCCTCCATAAAAAGCCACGAAAGTTCTTGAAATTAACCTCTCCCGGCTCTTGTTTCATTTTCTACCATGAATACACATACGTAATAATTCAAGGATCAAAATACACATTATCATTTTCTACTTATTACTTTCCATTTTATAAAGTTTAATTACTTTAAACAAAGAAAATTTAAAAACCTGCCACGCCTAGTTCCTTCAGGCTACCTCGGCAAACTGTGATCACTTCAAAACCCACAGGACTCACGATTCTGTCGGCGGCAGCACTTGCGATGGTGTTGGAGCCCCGCTCTAGGAAGGCCTGCAGGAGCCTCACCAGGGCAGGGATGTTGCCTGTTCTTTCCCAAAGCACTGGCTGAAGGAGGTGAGGAAATAAGGCCATGTAGGAAGACGGGATGTCATTTTTGTGTGTTTCCAAAAGCAAAGACATCACTTGAAAGACGTATGGAATAAACTCTGCCGAAGGAAGTAAAAGCAGCTGTCAGCCGCACGAGGAATGGCTCTGAAAAGCGCATCTCGGCAGGCTGCACGCTCCACCCCACCCCGGTTTCAGTCCATCACCAAAAAAGCAACTTCCTTACCTTGTACATCATTTTGTAAAATTTCAGTAAACACCAGAAACAAAGCCTCCTCAAAATTTACAACAGCAGCAGGATTAGCCTTGCAAGTAATTCTAATGGATAAGCATATTGCTTCAAACATGTAGTGATTAAAGTGAGGTTTGCTGGGGTTCTGAAATTAAAAGAAAAACAAAAAACCCCCCAAAACCTAATTACTCTAATAATTCAAGTGACTATAATAAATAACATTAAACATAAAACACATCTGACCTTTCTCAAACACTAAATCCATACTAATTTCTTTGGATTTCTTCCTTCCTTCCTTCCTTCCTTTTTTCCAGCACTGGGGGCAGAAGCCAGGACCCCAGCAGGCCAGGCAAGCACTCTACCACTAAGCTACACCCCAGTCCTACTTGGAGTCTTCTTTTTTAATGGCCAAAAGTCCACTGGAAGAAAATGACTCCCTTCAGAGTCACAGGGAGGTGACTATAGAAGCCTCAGCTCCTACCCTCTGTGCTCTCAGAGCCGCCCTGGAGACACAGGAGACAGCAAGCCCTGCTCTGCACTGGCTTTAACTTCAGT
Organism: Glaucomys volans; assembly: GCA_020662805.1. Taxonomy (NCBI): domain Eukaryota; kingdom Metazoa; phylum Chordata; class Mammalia; order Rodentia; family Sciuridae; genus Glaucomys; species Glaucomys volans. The sequence goes on along the minus strand of JAJEJO010003573.1, from coordinate 380,603 downwards.
GGGCCTCGTGCCCTGTCCAGAGGGATGACCCTTCATACCAGCAGTTCTCAATTTTGTTTTTAATCAAGGAAATTGCAACGAGTGGGCACAGGCCAGGGGCGGCTGCAGGACCTACTGCTCTGCTCCCTTCACTCCCCGCCCAGGCCCACGTTGTTCTTTACCTGGAACTCACGCTGAAAAATATCTACTTGTTCCTTAAGTCCCTCCAACACTTCCTATGAATTTATCTCATTTTCATAGCAAAGTTAGGAATAAGCATCTATGAGAATTCTATCAGCCTCAAACTCATTTCTTATTTTAAAGATTCAGTATTAATATATACATATGAATCAAAATATCTATAAAAATTTCTCCAGAGTGAACTCTATTTTGGGGAAATAAGAGTAAGGAGCAAAGACACAGAACTTTGTCATTTTATGTAAGTCTGAATACCCTCTTTTTGCCCATACAAAGCTTACCTTCTCTCATCTAAAATAAATTAGTTCATTTGTACTTTCTTAATTTTCTACATAAAGGTGTTATAATGAGAACAAGAATGTATTCAAGCTTCTGAGCCTATACTTAAAAGATGACCTGCTTTATCCCTCACACTTTCAGAAAAGCCTATCAGCTGCTGGTCGGTAGAAGGCGCAGACCCTCCCCAACACTTCACTTAGGGCCCGAGTTCAGGGGCCCCAATGGTTTGGAGCAAGGCAAAAACCACCTCACTTTCAAAACTGGCTGTTACCTTACTAACAGCTAACAGCTTCTGAGTAAGCTGAGTGATGAGAGTAGGGATGTAGGGGATTATAGCTTCTTGCAGGAGGGAGAAACTTCTCATGATAGCTGCAAAATACAAAAGAACAAAAACAGAGTCCAGTTAAAGCTTAGGATAAAACAGCAACTGCAGGGGAAAGCCCACTAATTCCTCAAACACCCCAACAGCTTCTCTGCACTTAAAATAAATTTCCCTCCTTTTATTAGGACAAGGGTTGACAACAAAACTTAGCTGGGAAATACTGAGTACTTCCAGAAGGTCCCAAGCCTAAAGATTTTAAAAAGTGACAATAAAAATAACTAGATGACTCAAGAGGCAGACCAGCAAGGTGCGAGAGGACACCCCTCAGGCGTCTCACTTTACATCATTGGCCTGAGTCATGACCTCAGCCCACAGCAGAGAGAAAGCCAGCCACCCAACTCCCTGAGAGGAGATAAGGACCCCAAGAAAAAGTCTGAAACTACATATCAAACCAGACTCCACACTGCAGAAACTGCTCACAGACACCTCAAAGTGCGGCACAGGAGAGAAATGTATTTGTAAGCTAACTGCGTGACGGTTCTCTTTCCACAAATGTCATTTCCAGAATGTTGACTGGCCAGATCACTGATCACGTGCCAGGCCTGAGGGACAGAGAGCCATCTTCCCTTGTCTCCTAAATGCACAGAGGCTGATTCCTCCACCTCAGCTGAAGACTCACACCTGCTGTCACTCCCTCACCTCAACTGGGACATCACCTCCTGGAGGAATGATCTACTGTGTAGCCACCAGCTCAGGCAGGGTTATAAATGATTTTCTCTTCCTCCTGCTGGTACGACTCCCTGATGAGGTGAGGAGGGGCTGAGGACAAGTGTGTGGCCGGCCTGGGCGGGCAGAGTCCTGCCTTCACTCACACAGCCGTGCTGCTTCTGTGATGGAGCCACGTGCACGTTCTCATGTGCTCCAGGAACACAGCGAAGACAACCAGACCTCAAGGTGCTGGAAACCCACACCCCCCCAAGTACACGAACACAGACTCCCCAGGAGTCGTGACCTAAGCAGGAAGGATCAGGGCCAGTTTCTTTGCAAAGCATTTCCTATGACCCAGACACTAGGCTTTGGGAGAACAGTGAAGACGATGGAGATCATCCCTGAGCTACAGTGCTCTCCTAAGGGGACCCCACACAGTCCAGCATGTGACCCATGTTTCACCAGGTCTGGCAGAGCACACAGGCAAAGATGGCACATGGTCTAATTTTTGCTCTCACAAACTCAACACAAGAAAGAAAAAATAGTTTGCTATGTTTTCTATGATAAGGGGTTCAATATCAAGTGTAGGCAAAATGGTTCTGCAAACAGTTATTAATAAACCATTCTTTACTTTAAAATATCTAACCCTGCCTACTCCTGGTAAACAGTACTGAGGTAAGGTTTACCCTTGTGCTTGAGATTAGACACTTATTTACATCTGGACACCAGGGAAAAGGCCTACCTTTCATAATATATTCATTTTCTGAAGAGCCAGGAAGTGTGAGAGCTTTGAAAAGGTTTGTTAGCAGAATCTCAACAAACGGTGCGATTTCTGCAGCTGTGAAACTATAGATGAGAAAACAGCTGTCAGTCACTGCCAACCTTCGAGCTTGTCACTGGAATACCCTTGGCAACTACTGAATCACACTTCTTGGCATATGACTGAGCCATCTCACCACTGACAATTGGAAGGCAGCCTTGGGAAAGAGATTTTCACACATACTTATGTTAAGTTCCAAATTAGGCATATGTGGGACCAAACAATTGATGAAACAAAAAAAAAAACCAGGTGAGCTTGACGTCATCTAAAACTGCAAAGGTCGTCCTTGGTTCAAATTTATCACCGTCAAGAACAGCACTCGGGATTTCAGGGATCTGAGCTGTCTGTTCTCCTGGGGTGGAGATGTTTTCTGCATCAGTTCTGGGCCTGAAGAAGGTTGAAGGCCTGACTTTCCCAAAAGGACATCCTTTTAACCCTTAAAATGGCCATGAAGAGCATCTACACTTCAAGTTCTTGGTGGAAAAAGGAAACTGCCACTGAAATTTTCCATCTCTTAACCAGAGTTCAATTTCAAGAAATAACACTGTGAGGAATGGCCACAGACATGCAGACCCCCATTCCTCAACATTTTTGGGAGGAGTAGGCAGGAAGTATAGGGGGCCTGAATCCCAGGGCTTTCAACCAATGATCTACATGCCTAGCCGAGGCCCCACCATTTTTGGTAGTTGTTCTTTTGAGACAGCATCTTGCTAAGCTGCCCAGGGCACTGTGCTCCTCCTGCCTCGCCTGCTGTGTCCTGGGATTCCAGGCACCCTTCTACACTACAGCCTTGGGTCAGGTCAGAAGAGCGACTTTCTTGGTCCCTAGAGAATCACTTTGACTCAGTAGTGTCAGTTCTCAGAACTAAGAGCACCAACAGCCACGTCAAAGTAACAGTCCCGAATGTTGCTGAGACCACCAATGCTACACTGCCCTCCAAACTGAAGACCTCCTTTTGAGATGCCTTCTGAGGAACTGTTTTCACCTTAATCCCAAGGACATTGTGAATACTGTAAATTCCTGTTTCCCTCCACTGCCAGAAGACTCCAAATGAAATTAGGAATTTCTTTACTTTATGGGATCCTCAGATACACAGTTCTGTTTATTAACTTCACCACCATTATTTTTCTTTATTCCAATTATTTAATTTTATTATCAGAATGCACCTATTTTATGCCTATAATCCCAAAGACTTGGGAAGCTAAGATAGGAGGATTTCAAGTTCAAGACCAACCTCAACAACTTAGGAAGACCCTGTCTCAAAAATAAGATAAGTAAAAAGGTCTAGGAATGTAGCTCAGTGGTAAAGCACTTCTAGTTTCATCCTCCAGTACTTAAATAAACAAACAAATAAAGCAAGCAGGTATCTATTTTGGTAAGCTGCTTCAAACCTTTTTGGAATAAGACAAAGAACAAATGAATCAAAATACACATTCAGTTTTCTAACTCCTAATGAAATTTTCAGAGATATCGTTGACCATTATAGCCACTTACACCCCAGCTACAAATGCATAACCCACTTAGCACCCAGTACTCACAGAGTGGCATTGTTAGGTCCACGCATGGTGAACAGCCTTTCGAGGGCGTGTGCTGCGTAAGTATGGACAACAATACTTTCCGCTTGAAGATGATTGATTAAGAGAGGAACAGAGACTAAAAGATGCTCTTTCGGTACCTAAAAAATAGTAGTAATGAACATGTTCTAAATCCACGGGTGCTGTCTTTGAGAAACAGATAATCTGAAGATAGGTTTTACTGATTTTAGAAACAAAGCTTTTTTCTTCTTCTAATGCTGTTGTAATGGGAGAGGATACTTTTGAGAAATCAAAATTTCTACCTCCAAATCACAGCTCCATTCTCATTTTCTCTTCCAATTCTCTTTCTCTAAGCACAAAAGTATAACCAGGGCAAAATCTTATAGGAAAGTAAACATATCACACAAGGGCAATATGGAGAAGCAGACTAAGACTTCACTAATATCAGAAGTCATACTTTTGAATAATTCAGGATATTTTAAGCCTGGCTGTTTCTTGGCTATATGTACCCAACTGGCTGATATCCCAAGGATACAAAGATCACAAAAAAATTAAATTGCATTCAATATTCTTACTATAGTGAGAATATTGGTAATTATTTTGAAACTATTTACACATCTTAGGATACAGCAAATAAGGAATTTCGACATAAATGTAACATCAAAAAATTTTTAAAAATCCTTATAATCTTAAATTGAATCAGGAAATATTTTATTTCCTTCTCAATGTATTTTCTGGCTCTCCCGTATGAAAAAGCCTAGAATCAGTGACAACTCTTTAGTAATATGCCTAGGATTCAGACATCATGATCTCTAAAAAACAATTCCCACCTTTATGAGATAGCCCAATTCAGGTCTGGCCAGGAAATGTACATGATGAACCTGAAATATCTTGTCATATACAAAAGAAGGAAACCACTAAAGGCTTCTGTATTGAGGACAAAACACAGAAACCTACAAAAACCGGCCCTACTGTCCAAAGATGGACAACTGCAGTACCCAAAAAAAACAACTGTCATCTTTTGAGGTTGCTAAGGCACCAGCGCATCACTGTGAAAACTTATGGGGGAGGGAAAGGCAGGCAAAACTTCATCCTGTTTCCTGTACAGACTGGTAATTAGTATCTATTACAACACAAGTGGTGGTTGCACAGCATAAGGAATAACCACTGAAGCACCTAAAACGTTAAGATGGTGAATTTTATATTATGCAAAGAATAGTTTGCATATATGTTTTTAAAATGCAATTAAAAATTCCTGATGGAAAGTTCTTCACCTGAATCCACTGATCACTCTAAAAGTAGACATAAGTCACTGTGTATGTCCTGATGAAATCCAAGTGTGCCTATAATACATTCATGTCCCACCTCCGATTCAAATCTCCAACTCTACCAATATAGAGTAATTCAGGGACCCAGAGGAACAAGACAAAATACCACGAGGATGCAGCCAGTCATAAGCAGAATGTGAGAAACTTCCCAAGATAAAGGCCTGGTCATCAGACAAGTAAAAGGCATACGAGGGGAGCAGAAAGGATCTCTGTTTTAAATTAAGAGAATTGAGACTTAATTATAAGTAAAGTGTGAGCACTGTTTGCATCCCAATTTTTAACAAAGCCATTATAAAAAGATACAATGCCAAAGGAAAATTAAGCATCATCTGATATCCTAGGTTGTTAGAGAGTTAGGGGTGGTTTTGTCACGTGTAGACATCAGATATGATGGCACAGATTAGAGAAGCTGGTGTAAAAAATAAAATTCCTAAGTGGCATAGCAAATGAAAAGGTACTTACTTGATTCCTAAAAATCATAATATATTTGATACCATCAGCTTTAAGAACAGGAAATTCATTCACTATTAAAAAGAAAAAAAGTTAGTTACTTAAGTGAAAAGGACAGTTACTCTCCAAATGAGTGACAGCACTGAGTTTTAAAAAATGATAACTAAAATGTCAAATAATTAAAGTATACCTAATTATATAATGATCTACTATGTAGCCACTAATTCAGGAAGGATTATAAGCAATTTACCTTCCCCTTGCCTTTAAGCTTCTAAACAGATGAACATGTACTACTTGTACAATTGAACTGAAATGATTTGGGCCACATGCAAATACAACCCCAGAACACCAGCCATACTGAATCAAGATCATTCTTTCTAGCTGAGATGTGCTTTAAATTACTCCAGTGGTGGGAAAATAAAATAGTGAAAGGAAAAAAATACTGGTCAACTGTTAAAGCAGGATGATGATCACACAGAAGCTCATAACGGTACTGTCTACCTCTGGGTGTATGTAAATTTTCCAGATTGTTTTGAAAAAGGAATTATTTTGCCAGGCATGGTGGTACATGCCTATAATCCCAGGGATGCAGGAGGCTGAGGCAGGAAGATAACAAGTTTGAGAACAGTCTGGCAATTTAGTGAGGCCCTGTTTTAAAATGAAAAATAAAAGGAGGGGGAGGATTATGTTTATTATCTAGACCAAAACACACATAAAAATAGGAAAACTGTTCTTAATTTATCAGCTTCAAGCACTTTGAAATGTACTTCAATTTTTTTTTTCTTTTTTGAACCAGGGATTGAACTCAGGGACACTCAGCCACTGAGCCACATCCCCAGCCCTATTTTGTATTTTATTTAGAGACAGGTCTCACTGAGTTGCTTAGGGCCTCGCTAAGTTGCTGAGGCTGGCTTTGAACTCGTGATCCTCCTGACTCAGCCTCCCAAGTCGCTTGGATTACAGGCGTGCGCCACCACGCCCGGCCTGTACTTCAATTTTTAAGAGTTCATTTTTCAAATGGGAAGGAAAAGGAAACCACAGAATAATTCCTGTTGAAACATGATAGCAAAATTAAGATTCAGTCCACTTATCCCTATCTTCCTTCTAAATAAACAACATATACTTTATCAAAAGTTCATTTCAAGCCAGGTGTGGTGGCTCACACCTTGTAATCCCAGTGGCTTGGGAGGCTGAGGCAGGAGGATCTTGAGTTCAAAAGCCAGCCTCAGTAAAAACGAGAGACTAAGCAACTCAGTGAGACCCTGTCTCTAAAGAAAATACAAAACAGGGCTGGGAATGTGTTAAAGTGGTCAAGTTCCCCTGGGTTCAACTCCCGGTATGGGGGGTGGGGAGGGTGTTGGGAATGTTATTTCAGCTCAGGAAGCTTAGGCAGGAGGATTTTGAGTTCAAAGCCAGCCTCCACATCTCACCAAGGCCCTAAGTAACTCAGCAGAGAGACCATTTCTTTATTTGGGGGGGAAGGCCTGAGGACATGGCTTGGTTGTTAAGCTCCCCCGGATTCAATCCCCAGTAAAAAAAAAAAAAAAAGAGAAAAAAGTTAATTTCAGAGCCAGGTGAGGTGGTGCACATATGTACTCCCAGCTGAGACAAAGGGATTGCAAATTTGAAGTCAGCTTGGGTAACTTAGCAAGAAACTGTCTCAAAATAAGAAATTTTTAAAAAGGGATGGGATGCAGCTCAGAGGTAGAGGTTTCCCTAGCAAGCACCAAGTCCTAGGTTCAATACCCAGTACCACACATGCAAAAAGGTTAATTCACATGGATAAGAGCTGAGAATAACATCTGACCTTTTACTCAGTGGAAGAAATAACTTTGACAGAGAAAGGAACAAGTTATTTATTTCTTTTCCAGTATCATAACTCACCATTAGCTGATTTTAAATCAGGGAGGATGTGATTCACAAAGAACTCAGTCAAGTTTACAAGTTCATTAGCTTGAGTAATTCCATGCTGAAAATGAAATTTGTAACAGGGTAAAATAACACTAACTGCGTGCTTATATAACCAAACTAGAAATGAAAGCAATTTTAGAAAAGCACAATAATAATGCAGATGAACACTTCAAAATATAATTCATATATTTAATAAGACCACCTTAACAGACAACAAAGAAACTTGTCTAAACTGAATAGCTAAGTTCAAGCTAACCACTGAGTCTCAGCTAATATAACAAGAAATTGAAGTGCTTCACACCTCAAGAGAAAGCTATCTTTCTCTGATTATTCTTATCAGAACTAATACGTTATCTTGTGAAACAAGTTGTATTATGACAGAGACAACTTCTTTTTTAATTCTGTGATTACTGACCTTTGTAACAGAAAGAAAACTACACTGAAAAGATTTACCTTCTGTGTTTGGGCTTTTGATGCCAAAGATGTCACCAGGTAAATGGCAGCATCTTTGTGCTTCCAGTTGACAGATGGATTTTTTGCATATTCCTGGAGCATGGAATTAACATAGCCAGAGAAGATTCCTGTCACAGGTCCCTCAAAAAACTTGCATAATCCTCGGACCAGATCACACGCAGCCCTTCGTCTAGTGTCAATATCTGTAAAGTAAATAGGAAATACATCTTGGGAGAAAGAAACCACCACCAGCGAAGGGATCCAGCTTATAAGAGAAGAAATTGCCACCTGATAACTGTCAACAGTGCAAATCATGAAAAGAACACTGTCCCCTGCATAAGAAACCCAAAATCAAAGTAAAACCAAGGAGTCATGGAATTATCATGAACATTACCTAAAATATTAAAAAAAAAAAAGACAAACGATTCGATTTGATCCTTTTATGCAAGTCACATAAGTGTTGCTTTTTAAAGCTGTACAAGTTAAAGAAAACAGTTCTCAGTACAAACCCTTATTTAGCTCCTACTCCTCCCAATGGAAAACAGCCTTACAGTGACTTCCTAAGACTTATAGTGAAAAAACAAAACAAAATACACACCAGAGCCTTCCAAATCTCTTCTTATATACTCCTCAGAATTATCTTCAAACGCTTCTTCATCAGCAGCTACAACGAAAGTGGGTATTTTACGATAATCTCCAGAGGATACAACAAAATCACTGTTCTCTACTGCTATAAAGTATGCGGAAGAGCATGCAGAACTTTTTACAGCAAAGCCGTTTCCTATCAAATGACTTCTTCAAATACTTTTTAAACATCACCTCAAGTAGCCGCCATCACCCAGCAAAGGTAGCATTAGGTAATTCCTACTTACAACTTTCAAAAGTGACTGCTGGAGATCAACCCAGGAATGCTGACTTTGCATTGTTCAGATAAGGACATTAAAACAAACAAACAAAGGAACCATAACTATACTCACCATCATTTGTTATTTCAACAGTAGGGCAGACAATATCAGAATAAGGATCTGTTCTTTAAATGCAGTTTTAAGAAAACGGAGAAGGAATAAAACCTCATACCTACTGCCCTTAATTTCCCATTTTGTTCCAGTCTGATAGTTTGAGAAATCACTTATCTAATGACTATTGTGACAGAAAACATAATCCCCTCCACCTTTACTACTTGTTCACAACCATCAGAAGAGGGATACATACACAGAGGCTCTCAGAACTACTGAAACACAAACTAAGTGGGTTTTGATCTGTATATAATTAGTTAAAAATCACTTTTCAACTATTTAAAAAACAGCTATTTGCCTTGGTGAAGCACTAAATCAAACAAAACCAAATCTTTTCCATACATTGAGGACCTATTTTTCTTCTATAAGATATTCAAAGTCTTATTCAATACTTTTATGAAAATACAAAACCAAACCCTACACTCCTACAAGCGCATTACAGCAAGACTCACGTTACAGATGTCACATTTTCTGTCTTGGTTTAGAAAATAGGAAACAAATGACCTGCAAGGAGTTTGACTTGAGTCTGTCAATCGACTGAGTATCAGTTAGGCTGAGTGTGTTACAAGGAGTAAAGGGAGCCTCATGGAATTTATGCTGACACACTTTTAAAAGAAAACCAAGACTTTACCCCTGGAACGCCTTTACACTTTGCCATAATTACCTCTAAATTCCATGTTAGGCACAATGACCTTTTCACAGATACTTGTCAGCGTGTTCTGGTCCTCAAACAGATTCTTATAATGAGGTCTCTCACAAACTGAGGCCAGAAATTGAATTGCATTACTCACCAACTGAAATAAAGCAAAAAATATTTTAAAAAGCAAAACCAAACACTTTATTTCTGAGGAGGGACAGGGATGAAACACCTTTCATTTCTCTCCACCACCACCTTACCAGATCGTATTTAACTTCCTGGCCCGTGGTGACTAGTAAATTCCAGATGGCCGTGACAAAACGAGGCAGGTAGAGCTGAAACTCTTCATCATACTTCTGCGCGTAGAGCGCAGCATTGTCACAGATCTGTGACTTTAAGAGCTCCAATAAGCCTGCTTCTTCTTCATCCTCACATAAGAGAAAAGAGAGAACTCAAGACAACTTTAATGCTTTACAAATAGCTCATCCAAGTTTCAATATTCTCTACCATAAATAAGGGGAATAATTTCGAGACCCTTTAAAATTTAAATTTAAGGGCTGGGGATGTGGCTCAGTGGTGCAGATGTGTTTAGCACATTTGGGGCACTGGGTTCGATCCCCAGCACATTAAAAAAAAGATAAAAATGAAAAAAACAAAATAGAGGGGCTGGGGCTGTGGCTCAGTGGTAGAGTGCTTGCTCGGCATGTGTGAGGCACTGGGTTTGATTCTCAGCACCGCACATAAATGAATGAGTAAAATAAAGGTCCATTCACAACTAAAAAACAAAAACAAAACACAACAAAATAGAGGTATTGTGTTCATTTACAACTAAAAGTATATTTTTAAAATTTAAATCAATTATTATACACTATATCTATGCCAACAATCTATTCATGGAGTCTTTCAAATAAGAATGATCAGGTACACTGGCTCATACCTATATCCTAGCAACTTGGCAGGTTATGGCAGGAGGACCACAAGCTCCAGCCCTGCCTTGGTAACTGAGCAAGACCCTGTCTCAAAATGAAAAGAAAGAAAGAAAAAAAAAAAAAGTTAGGGCAGGGGATGGTAGGGATATAGCTCAGTAGTAGAATGTTCCTAAGCTCAATTTCTAGTACCAAAAAAACAATTAAGTATTTTTTATAAATCATTGAAAGCAGCCTTCAAAGTTTTCAAGTTAAATCCCTTCCTTCTGATTGATGAGTTACAGAAGTATTTCCATATCACACTCAGAAACATGCCTATCATAGAAACCTGAATGATAAGCCGGGTGCGGTAGCACGAGCCGGTAATCCTAGCAGCTCAGGAGGCTGAGGCAGGAGGATCACGGGTTCAAAGTCAGCCTTAGCATCGGCAAGATGCTAAGCAACTCAGTGGCTGAGTGCCCCTGAGTTCAATCACTGGTTCCAAAAACAACAACAAAAAAACCTGAATGATAAAGAGCACATCACACGCTCTGCAACAGTTAAAATACATGGTGTTGCTGCTGCCTCCCAAAAGGAGGCAAATATATTAAGATGTGCAAGTCCCTACCCACAAGGAAAGTAATGCTACAGGATTCTCATATGTAACATTTTGGTTATAAACTACTGAACCACCATTAAGAAACAGCCACGTTCACCCATGTAAATCACAGCCCATCGTTGGTGCTTTCACATTCCAACTGCAGAGTCGCTGGAACACAACGATCTGGCCCCACAAAGCAGAAAATGCTTACTAGCTGGCCGGTTATAGAAAACGTTTGTCACCCCAACCTAACTGTGAAGGTGATTTGGGCCAAAGACCTCACAGCTTGTTCCTTAAGATATGAACTTACTTTAGATGCTAGTGTGAAGAAAATCTTTGTTTTTTGAAGAAGTGGAGTCTTGATTTTTTTACACAATTTTCTTAGTAGACTAATAATTATTTTACAGAACCGGGTGTGGTGGCGCACGCCTGTAATCCAAGCGACTTGGGAGGCTGAGTCAGGAGGATTGCGAGTTCAAAGCCAGCCTCAGCAACTTAGCGAGGCCCTAAGCAACTCAGTGAGACCCTGACTCTAAATAAAATACAAAATAGGGCTGGGGATGTGGCTCAGTGGCTGAGTGCCCCTGACTTCAATCCCTGGTTCCAAAAAAAAATAAAATAAAATAAAAAATAAATAAATAAATAAATAATTATTTTACAGGAGTCACATTTTTCTTTGTTTCTTTTAACTTCATCAAACTCTGAGACAAAATTTTTGGTACAACCACGGTTGTTTTCCTTTGTGTATCCCACCTTCAAAATCTGAACTGCTGATTCTAATTTGTTTTATCTCTTTAACATATTCTACATATTTTATTTTATGGTTTGTTTCCTAGGAAAGAACTTTTTTTTTGCTTTTTAACGGTATTGGGGATGAACCCAGCGGTGCTCTACCACAGAGCTACATCCCAAGCCCTTTTCATTTTTTCAGATAGGGTCTCACTAAACTGCCCAGGGTGGCCCCTGATGTGCAATCTTCTTGCCTGACGCTCCCAAGCAGCAGGAATTACACGCGTGCATCACCAAGCCCTGCACAGAGCAGATCTGGAGTATATTAACACATGAACAACTGGGCAGCACAGAGCAAGCACTCTGCTGAAAAGTACATACTACAAAACCCAGATCAGAAAACTTTACATATGAGCTTTTTCCATTTTCCCTCTTTCCCAAGCTGTGCATGATTTTCTAAAAGAGAGGCTATCCTCACAGAGGTCTAAATTATTATGAGTATCTTCAATGACAAGTAACTTATTTCACAGAATATTTACAATATGATTACTTTCAATAATGTAATGAAATCCCCTTATCTGTACACTATTACTTAAGCCAGACCCAAAATGTGAGTTTTTATATACATTGTACATAACCAAATATGGATTATGAAACAGAAGTAAACATTACTTGCACTTGTAGAGTTTTATCTATTAACACTCTAAGAGTAAGCAGGTTTTCAGAGAGTACCAAAACAATTCTTAAAGAGAAATGCTACTTATGCCACACTGTTTACTTACATCAGTCTGCAGAAGCTTATTATCCAGTGTCAACAAGGTATGAAAATGGTTCATCCAAGTTTCCATATTATCTTCAAAAAATTCAGGGAGATCCTAAAGAATAATCATACTGGACTTAAAACTTTCAATTTAAAAAATTATAAGTATGCTATTTAGTAAATTCCCATATCATGCCAAACATTTTATACATGCCTGTGGGCTGGAATCCAAACTTCTCTTGAGAAGCACCACCGATTCTGACAAGAATTCTCTGCTCCAGCTAAGTCTGTGGCAGCTAAATAAACCACTCTTTTTCTCTTTTTGTGTATTTTCCAGGATTGGATCCTGGCCCAATCCCAATCTATTTACTCCTTCAAGGTCCAGCCACAACTAACCGGTGACTTCCTCCAAGCTGGTGCTTACCAATATGCCCCTCCTCTCAGAACTACCGCACTTGCTGTAAGAGGACAAGAAGCCCAGACTCAAACATGCTGCCCTGCACAGCTGCTGATTTCCTGGCAAAGGTGGCAAAGTACAACGCTCCCTTGTTAGGCACAAACCCCAAGAGGAAAGATGGTGCCTCCCTTGGTTTCCTTGTGCTTCCCAAGTTACCAAGAGCTTCATTTCTCGTGACTTTTAAGAAAGAGAACTCAAAAGAAGACATTTAAGTAAAAATTTCCCAAACTGCTGTGCACCTGAAGGCTGATGCGGGCGCAGCACCAGGGCTGCTTTCTCCTACCACTGTGAGCGTGGTCATGTTGTGAGGCCAAGTCCAGCACTGCCTGTGAGCAGCAGAAAGACCAAATCCTGGCTGTGCACAATGCTGACCTCAGGCTTCAGGTCAGGCTTGGCAATTAAGCGGTAACCAGAGGACGTGGCTCCGTGGTAAAGCATCTCTGGGTTCAATCGCAATAGTCAAAAAAGGACAAGTGGAAAAGGCAAATCCTTCCTCTCCTTAATATAGAGCAATCTGTTAATTAACACCCCTAGCTTGGTCCTGGAACTCTGAATCTTGAAATTAATGAATCACAAACAGAAAAAATGATTGGAGGCTACAATCTCAATAGCAACACACTAACCAGGCCCTTCGTGCTGTTGACACTGTTGGCCGTGTTGCCTTGGAAATACCGCAGGTTCTGATCCTTTTTGAAGTCTGGTACCTCAGCCTTCTACCTCCCCTTTATCTTCCAATAAAAGCCCCTTTGTATGTACGAGCTAGCCAGGGATGGCTAACCCAAATATTTTTCCTCTAATGTTAATGTCCGAACATATGAACAAAAAAAGAAACCTTAGAGATGGACTTTCCCAGGGCCTTCAATAAAATAGCATACTGGGAGAATTTCCAAAAGGAGAGAATGTGGGGTTTCCTTAACTTACTGGATACAAAAGAAAGCTATTTTCCCCCATGAAACATTCATTAGCTATCTAAGGAATTCTGTAAAATAAAACAGTCAGGCACAATGTTGCACACCTGTTATCCCAGCTACTAAGAAGGTTGAGGCAGAAGGATCACAAGTTCTAGTACAGCCCGGGCAACTTAGTGAGACCCTGTCTCAAAATAAAAAGAGCTAGGGATGTATCTCACTGGTAGAGTGCTTGCTTAGCTTGTGAAGAGCACTGGGCTCAATTCCCAGGACTGAACACAACAAAACAAAACTGGATAAAGTTCATGAACAGGGAGGGCCCAGCATGGTGGTGCACACTTGTGGTCCCTGCTACCAAGAGGCTGAGGCAGGAAGACTTCTTGAGTTCAGAAGTTTGAGGTCGGCCCGGACAACATAGCAAGACATGGAAGAAGAAAGAGAGAAAGAGAGAGAGAGAAAAAGAGAAAAAGAGAGAAAGAGAGAGAGAGAGAGACAGAGAGAAAAGAAAAGAGAAAGAAAAGAGAAAGAAAGAAGGCTGGAGATATAGCTCAGTTGGTAGAGTGCTTGCCTTGCAAGCAGAAGGCCCTGGGTTCAGTCCCCAGCACCGCTCCCTCGCCCCCAAAAAAAAAGAGAAAGGGAGAGAAAGAAAAAGAAAGGGAGAGAGAAAGAGACAAGGAGGGAAGGAAGAAGGGGAAAAAAAGAGCCAGAAAGAGTTTCCTGTCAGAAAAGTTAATGCTAGCAAGCAAGTCTTTATCCACTGGTTTATGTTTGACATTAAAAAAATGAAAATACAAAACAAAAAATTAAAAGAAACTTACCTGAAAGTTTAAACTATAGAACAGTTTTGAGATTAGGATCAAGGAAGAAAAAAGAATCCTCAGGGCAGAGGCATCATTTGCGTGGGTACTGCACAGTTCAATGGTGGCCTTGGAAAGGAATTCAGGAAAAGGTTTTAGTGTGGAACCCCACGTGCTCATCTGAGTGAAACAGCCTGGCTCTCTGCTGAGACTACTCCTATTTCTTCTCTAAAATGTAGCTTTAAATAATAGTATATGCTTAAGGGACTGAAAAACAAGTTAAAGTACACATGTTTAACTTATCCCTAACAGCATGTGGAAAAATCTAATGCTAATATTTTGGACTACACCAGACCAATCACCTATGTACACATATGTAAATATATTACACAAACTGTTTTACATGCTCTCATTAAATAATCTCTCTGCCACTTGACATTCATGTTTCTAATTTTGTTCATTATTCCAACTATAACCAACAGGCTTATCTACACAACTTCTGTGCATACCTCTAACTTTCACAGTTAATATCAAGATAGCACAATATAAAAGCACAGGTTTTGAAAGAGAAAGATCTGTATACAACAGATTCTATTACTTATAAGGAGCATTATTTTAACAAAGTTATTTATTTTACTATTAGCCCTAATCTCATCAAAACATGAGAATAATGTCTATCTTATAGAGAGTATGAAAATTAAATGAGAAAATGTACATTAAAAGTCCCCTCTGTATATACCTACTATGTAAAAGACACTCAACAAATGTTACTTCCTATATCCTTGAGTTAGGAAATATAATATTAAGATTTTCTCAACAAAACTATAGCATAGGGCTGGGGATATAGCTCAGTTGGTAGAGTGCTTGTCTTGCAAGCACAAGACCCTGGGTTCAAACCCCAGCACCGCAAAACAAACAAACAAGCAAACAAACAAAACAACAACAACAAAAAAACTACAGCATATGTCATTCTTAATGGTGAAACGTTGAACCCTTCCCCAAGAATAATACAAAGGTGCCTTCTATTAACACTGTTATTCAAAAAGCACTGTGTGAAGGTCCTAGATAGTACAAAAGAACAAGTAAAAGTATGCAAGAATTGGAAAAGAAAAAATAAAACTATCATTATTTGCAGATAACACAAGTGTGTTAATAGAAAATCCACAAAAATCTTTAGCTAAACGGTCATACCCAATGAGTTAAACTAGAGTTCGCTAAATATAGTCAATGTGCAAAACTTAATTGTACAAAACTCATCCTTCTACAAAATGATAAAAATTATGTACAGACCTTATGCATCACAAGAGCAAAATTTAAAACACTATTAAACACTATCTGAAAAAAAAATCAAATGCCCCAAAATAAATCTAACAAGACATGCAGTCTACTATGAAAACTAAAACAATATTGAGAAAAATTAAGAACTAAATAGGTATACCCAGTCATTAAGAATTAAATACTGTAAAGACCTAATTTATTTCCTAAATTATCTACAGAATCAATAAAATCCCAAGCAAAAAAAAAAAAAAAAAGTTTTCTCAGTGAAATATCCCACTCTGGAAAAGTAGCACCATTTGTAAACTGAAAGAGCCAGGCACAGAATATTTATTTCACTATACTCTAAAGACGACTTCTCTTTTCTGGGAGGGTGGAGTGGGGTACTGGGGATTGAACCCAGGTACTTTACCCCTGAGCTACTACATTCCCAGCTTTGTCTTTCTTATTTTGAGACAGAGCTTGCTAAGTGGCTTAGGGCCTCATTAAATTGCCAAGGCTGGCCTCAAAGCTGCAGTCCTCCTGCCTCAGCCTCCCAGGTTGCTGGATCACAGGCATGCTCAACGTGCCTTTAAAAAAGACTTAGCTGGCTAAGACTTCTGACATCATTGAAAAAGAAATAAAAATCTTTGCCAATCTTATAGGTGAGAAAAAAATTATCTCACTTCGTTTAATTTTATTTTTTAAAAAGGTACCATCAGTAATATCCCAGCCATGAAAAACCCTGTGTACACTACATTTTATTACTGAATATTACATACCCCCTCCCCCTTCTTTTCCTTCTTTACTGAGGCTGGAACCAAGGCTGCTCTACCACTGAGCTACGTCACTAGTCCTTTTAATATTTTGTTTTGAGTCAGGGTCTTGTTAAGTTGCTGAAGCTGGCCTCAAATTTGTCATACTCCTGCTTTAGTCTCCCAAGTCCCTGGGATTATAGGGATGTGCCACTATGTCCAGCTAACCTTCCCTTTTGAAAATAAGAAATGAACAGCTTTTCTGGAGTTAGCCAAACTAGGTTTGAGTTAGGCATGGTGGCACATTCCTGTAATCCCAGTGGCTCAGGAGGCTGAGGCAGGAGGATCAAAATTAGAGGCCAGCCTCAGCAATTTAGCAAGGCCCTAAGCAACTTAGTGAGATCCAGTCTCAAAATAAAAAAATTTAAAAAGCGGGGGGGATGTGACTCAGTGGTAAAATGCCCCTGGGTTCAATCCTTGGTACAAACCAACCAACCTAGGTTTGAGCCAGGCGCAGCAGTGCACACCTATAACTCCCATGACTTGGGAGGCTATGGCAGGAGACTCTAAGAGTCTGGGTAACCTGGCAAGACCTTGTCTCAAAATAAAAAATATAAAGTGCTAGGGGATGTTGCTCAGTGGTAGAGCACCCTGGGTTAAATCCCTAGGAACATACACACACACACACACACACACACACACACACACACACCCCAACCAAAAACAACCCAAACCAAAAAAAG
>JAJEJO010003573.1:292254-346332 GCA_020662805.1 Glaucomys volans | reverse complement strand
GGTTACCTGTCTCAGAACCTAGCTAACACAAATCACAATAACCAGAAAGAAAGAAATCCCTTGTATTGATGAAAAGGGAAAGATAAAAGGTCATTAGTGTAAGACTTACATCAAGAGCTTCAGGAATTATGGGGGGAAAAACACATGGGGGTGGGGGACACACAAAATGTGGAGTGGGGGACACTCCACAAAATCAAAGAACTAAAAGAACCCAAGATGAGGAGAAAAAGTGTATAAAGGGTCCCTTTCTGTTCATCCATGCAAGAGTAATGCTGCTGCATCTTCATGTGGCAAGCACCTGTGGGACTCAGCAGTAACCAAGAGACAAGTCCATCAAAGAGCTTCCATCCTAGCAGTTAAGAGAAGAAACAAGTAAACAACAAGCAAATGTGGATAAAGTAAATGCAATGAAGAAAATAAAACTAGGATAATGGGTAGTTGAGGGAGAAGAGTCTTATAGAAGTGCATCAGGGAAGGCCTAGGATGAAGGAAAGGGAACGTGCCTTGCAAAGATCTGATGTTGGCAATTTCCAAGCAAACGAAAGCACATGCAAATCCTCTAAGGTTGGGATGAGGTGGGAAAACTTAAGGAAAGTCAGGTCAGTACAGCTACCGTTGCTGGGGAGAAAAAGACGGAGGGCGGGGAGCGGTGGACCACGGGAGCTCAGTCGGGAACTCAATAAACCCGGTAAATAACAGCGGTCCTCTCAAAGCCGCTTTCCTAGGTAAACAACGTTACCAACACCATTTTGCAGGAAAGGAAATGGAGATTCGGGCGATGAAGGGACTGACTCTAAGTTTCACTCCCCGGGAGAGGCTAAGCGTGGAGCGAGCTCGGCAATCTGGCTCCAAAGCCCAGGCTCCTAGACGCGGAGTGCCGTGCTACTAGGCACGTACGATGCTTCAAGCGCATGGACTAGAATTTAATCCTCACACTCAGCAAAGTGACATAGCGATGCCCGGTCCACTGTCGGGAAGAACCAAGTACAGCGAGACTAGAGAAGGGTGAGCTCGGGGCCCGTGCAGCGTCCGGAAGGGACGACCGAGCAGCGCCGGAACCTGCACGCAGCCGGCCCCGGGAAGGCCTTGCCGCCGCGCACCCAGCTCACGCTGCTGGCCCGGCGCGCCGAGAACCGACGCGCGGACGCCACCAATCAGGGGCAACTTTCCCGTGCGGCGAGGCGGCGGCGCGACCAATCAGCGCAGCACTGGAGGGGAAGGGGCGGGCACTCCGGCGGCCCACGTTAGGCCGCGCCTCAGCCGCCGTCGCCCCTCTCGGGCCCTGCGGCCGCCGGGCCTGGCTGGAGACTAGACGGCTCGGGATGCTGCAAAGCTCGTCTGGACAGGCGCAGCCCTGGCCTCGGTGCGCGGCCGGAGGCACAGGCCTCCATCCCGCTCTCGCCCCAAGGCACGGACCCCAATTGCCAGTGCTCAGGAAGTGCCAGGAGCGCTTCATCCCTCCCTCAGCGGGCTCCCTAAGCCATCCTGCTGCGCCATGCAGGTCTCGCGCCTCACCTCGTAGGGATACGGTGACACAGAGGGAATCCCGGTCGCGGACTGTAGACGGCAATACCCACTCCCGCCGCTGCTCCGCCTCACATTCAAACCCTGGCAAAATGGCGCGGCGGTGAACTATACCCAAAGCGCATGCGCGAGCGGTTCCAAAACAGGGGCGGGGCCAAGAAAGCGCCGGCCCCACCCAGGCGCCGAAGGCCAATCGGGACCCGGCTCTGTCTTTTGCGCTGACGTCACAAGTGACATTGCCGTTTGGCTCTGACCGCTCTAATGGACTTCCCAGTCCCGGTTTCATGAAACGAGCGCGGGTTCAGCGAGTGGCTGATGGATTGTGACCTACTTTGATGTCAGGACTCCGCATGTAGTAGCTCTTAGATAACTTGCACCAACTGCCGCGCTCCTGTTCGTAGCAAATCAGAAGGAACTCCCCGCCCCTCGTGGAGCTTCTATTTTAAAGGGAGAAATGGAATAAACGAATGAATAAGAATTTCATTTTAGTAAGTGCCATGAGAAGAAAATAAAAACCAGGATGGCATGACAAGCAGTGACTTGAAAGGTAAATGGGATGATCAGGGAAGGCCCCGGTACAAAAGAAAATTGACCTGACTTGAACAAGGAGACAGCCGCGAAGGTCGGTGGGCCTGGCAAACTTGAACTTCCAGGAGGAGGAGAACAAAGGCCCTGAGGCAGGTGAGCTAGGCTGGGTGGGCCTTAATGAAGTTAGAGAAGCCAACAGGGCCCAAGTGATGTAGGCCTGATAAGACCAGGTCTTAAGTGCACCCATTTCATGACAACGGCCACATTTATATTTTTAAAGGCCTGCCAGTTGCCCTGTAGGGGTGGTGTGTATGGGGGAATGGGCTTGAAGCAGAAAGGCCACTGAGGAGTGTCGTGGGGCACAATTTAAGAAAGATGAATCGCCACTGAGAAGTCCAAATGTGTGAGTCTTTATTATCCGGCAGGTGACTGCTTCACACAACACCCCAGAAATGGCTATTGGGAGGACAGCCCCAACCATAGGGCTGCAGGGGTTTTTATACCATCAGTCAGTACATTAATCATAAGTGTTTGTTGCTATGATTCAAAACTACAAACTAGGGAGATCAAAAATCCTAAGCAGAAGAAGTGGGTCAAAACGACCTTAGTTGGGTACAAGTTAAACAATGGTTACTAACATCTAGACAATGGTTGCTGATATAGTACATTGTCCAAGAAAAATAGGAACCAAACAGAGAATAATTTTACATTATATAAGAATTGTCATTTTGTGTTTCCAAACATGCTATGCTAAGCAACTGTTGAAGGGTACAGAGGCAGGGTGTTCGCACGGGAGAAGCATTCCCTACATGACATGGAGTCTCAGTGTAAAATGGAGTCTGTTTAGTCACTGCCCAGATAGTGTGGCCTATAACATTTCCATGGAGTCAAATATGTCCACCCATCACAGGAGGCTGTTGGAGGCATCCAGGAGAGCAATACTATGACCAGGCCCAGGGTGAGTGTTGCATAGGAAATAATCTTAGTATGTATTTCAGAGATGGAGCCCAGGAGGATCCAGTGATACCCTGAGTGTGTGTATGGGTGTGGTGGGGAACCAGCCCTGAGTTTTGCCTACCTCTCCCTCCTCCCTTTGCAGACCCAGCAGCCTCCACTCAGAGTTCATCCTTTAGAATTAATAGCTTGCTACTCCAGAGACTGAAAGGCATCCATTTGGTCATATTTGGTAAAACAAATAGGAAAAGAACACAGAAGTATATTGGTGCCCTGGTTACAAAAACATAAAAACAGTATCTGTGGATTAAAATGTAAAATGTTGCTTAGTTTGAGTGAAGAGGTTATGGATGGGGGCTGGGGATATAGCTCAGTTGGTAGAGTGCTTGCCTTGTATGCACAAGGCCCTGAGTTCAATCCCCAGCACCGCCAAAAAAAAAAAAAAAAAAAAGAGGTTATGGATGTTTATGGTAAAGTTACTCAACATCGCTTATCATAGCACGCAAACCCTGTAAAATTTTGCACCTGTCCTCCACCCCACCTTCTTTTCTCTAAGCCCCAAGCTTATCCCTAGTTCAGAGCATTTACACTTACTGTTACTTCTGCCTGGGATGCTCTTCTTCACACCTGAATGATTGACTCCTTCCTTACATTCAGGTTGAAGCTCACATGTAACTTCTCCAAAGAGGCTTTCCACCCTCTTTGAAATTGTCCACTGCCCACTACCCAACAGCATGCCATTCAGCAAATATAATAGAGGATGCCCAGATTAATATCAATTTCAGAAAAATATATTGCATGGGACATGCAGTAAAAAATCATGCATTGTTATCTGAAATTCACATTAAATAGGGCATCCTAAACTTATCTAGCAGGTGTGATTGTGTTACATCATTCTGTTTTCTTCATGGTGCTTAAAACTCTCTGCAGTTAATCGTCCCTTTGTTTATTGTCCCCCCCCACCACCTGCCTAAGAACTATTCAAGAAAGGGACTTATTAATCTTACTTATAGCTGTCCCCCAATCTGGCACACAAAGTAGGTGCTCAATAAATACTTGTTGAGCATTGAATGAAATGTGTATAAATAGGTGCAGTCCATTGAGAAACATTATTAAGACCTTGGTGAAAGATATTTTTTTACCATTGTATCAATACTACAAGCGATCCTGTGTGTGTATGTGTGTGTGTGGGGGGGGCATGTTGGGGACTTGAACTCAGGGCCTTGTAAAGGCTAAGCAAATGTTCTACCACTGAACTACGTCCCCAAACCACAATCCATCATGTTAATCATACTAATCTGATTTCCTGGAACATTTTCCTCTAGACCTGGGGAGAACAAAACTGGAATCTATTGTTTTCCATCTCTGAAAGCCAATCACAAAAGACTCTGGCCGGCATCTTTTGTCTCTCTAGAGATCTGCCAGTTTGTGCAGAAAACTCGTAAGCTATGCCAAGATGATCATGTCAGTGGACGCAGTTCTGGGGATGGGTCCCCTATATTTCCCTTTGCAGTCACCATAAGAACCCTGCAGGCAGGGTCCACAGAAAGGCCACTCAGCATGGTGCACGGGTGATACCTGAATGCTCCCTGGGGAGCCGCCACCACCATACATACACGTGGGTTTGTTACAATGGCTAACACACTAGGTTGGAAATAGCTGAGCCACTGCACGGAGCAGGAAGCTAAGTACTTAATTCACTGTTTCCTTTCTTTTCAAACCACGATGAAATTATCTAATGTATGGAAAAACACTGTGAAAAGACACACTGCCTATAATGTGCTCCTGAGGAAAATGATTTTAATTCACAGTTTATTTGGATTCAGAAGGGTACGGACACACTTGTTTGGGCTTAGAGAGTTCAAGTTTCCTTTTAGCTCCATTTCATTTTGTTTTGTGTTTTGTTTTGTCTTTGTGGTGCTACAGATTGAACCCCGGGGGGTTCTATCATCGAGCTATGTACCCCCAGTCCTTTTTACAATTTGATTTTGAGACAGTGCCTTGCTAAGTTGCCACGACTGTCCTTGAACTTGTGATTCTCCTACTTCAGCCTTCTGAGCAGCTGGGATCATAGGCATGGCCAGCATGCCTGGCTTTCTTCTCCTGTATTTTTGGGGTGCTGGGGAAGGAACTCAGAGGGCCTCCAGCATGCTTAGCATGTGCGCCAGCACTGAGCTCCATCTCCAGCCCCGCTGTTTAGTTTTGATATTCATCTCTCACAGTCCTTCCTGCCCCCCACTGTTTGTGCTGCCTCAGGCTCAGCAAGCCTTTGGACCCTTGCCTTGACCCCCCACTTAAAGGGGTCCATCCCAGCTCCAGCTTCTCCCTCCCACAGGCAAGCAGTCCATGGCCCAACCTCTTCCCCTCCAGCCACACTCCAGTGGCCCAGAGCCAGGGGTCTGCGGAGACCTTTTGCTAGGCCACTTCATCAGAGGCTAATTACACATCAGTGTGTCGTGGGTCAGTCATCCCCTGCTGCCATGTTCTGGTGTGCAGATTTTCTGAGAAGCTGAAAATCCTACCTTGAACCTGGTCTTCCAGGTCATTGCAAAGGTGCATTCATAAAGGAAGGAAGACAGGATCAAAACTTTTGTTTTTGTGGTGTGGGAGATCAATCCCAGGGGCACCTACCACAAGTCTTGCCAGGTTGCCCTGACTGACCAACTTGCAATCCTCCTGCCTCAGCCTGCTGAGTTGCTGGGAGTACAGGTATATGCCACCAAGCCTGGACAGACAGACGGTTTTATTAGCTTGACATATAACAAATACTTATACTCATGACACGGGAGCCTTATTTGTATTTTGAACCCAGAACTTGCAAATGTTAGTACAGAGCGTTCCCTGCCCCGGTGCAGTGGTGCACACCTAGAATCCCAGTGATTTGGAAGGCCGAGGCAGAAGGAGTGCAAGTTTGAGGCCAGCCTCAGCAACTTAGTGACACCCTAAGCAACTCAGTGAGACCATGTCTGAAAATTTAAAAAATTTAAAAATTTAAAAAGCTTGGAGATGTAGTTTGGTGGAGAAGTGCCCCTGGGGCCAATCCCCAGGAACTCCCCCCTACCCCACCCAAAAAAAGTGTTCTCTATGGACAGGGGCATGTCCAGTGTCACCTTTACCTATACCTGCCTCTGCTCTCCAGCATGTCAGAACAGCCCCTCCCTGTGTATGGTCCCTCAGGGGGTGAGACTGAGAGCAGGAGGGTGCAGTAGAGAGGGATGGAAGCAGGAAGTGAGGCAGGGCAGTGTTGGAGAGGTGGGTGCTTGAGCCGGACTGCAAGGCTTCATCAGAGCCCCAGATGCCCCTCCATACCAAGCAGGGATGCGCTGACCACAGAACCTACTTTATGGGGTTGTGAGAACTAGAGGCTGAAAAATGGCTGAAATGGTGAACAGAAGGAATCATCAGTCAGGAAGGCCTAGTGGAGGGTGGAATGAAGTTCTCTTTTTTTCTTCCTCTGGGGGAGGGAGAAATGAAACACCAGTAGGAGTCTAGGCCTTCACTGGTGGCCTTTGGAGGCCGGGAGCCATGGGGGACTATCTCAGAGGGAAGCAGGTAACCAGACCTGGGTACGCAGGTAAGAGGTCTAGTTAGGATGGTTTCCAACTCAGGTGGTTTGTGATGCCCAAGCAGCTTACATACAGGGGCTTTGGAACCCGGGGGACCAGGACTGTGTTCTGCTGGATGCCCTACTTGTTTTTCCCAAGGTTAACCTGTTACAGCCGGCAGTGTGGCTGGTTTGATGGTGAAGTGTAGATGTTCTGGAGACTGAGCCTGGGTCTGAGTCCTCACTCTGCCACTTCCGGGATGTACAATTCACATACACATCCTCAGTGGGCCAAAAATACATGTGTAACTGCTGTCTATTACTTGGGGTTCCTGTCAGGTTTAAAGACGCATTGTGCCGGGCGCAGTGGCTCACGCCTGTAATCCCAGCACTTGGGAGGCTGAGGCAGGAGGATCGAGAGTTCAAAGCCAGCCTCAGCAACTTAGCGAGGCCCTGAGCAACTCAGTGAGACCCTGTCTCTAAATAAAATACAAAACAGGGCTGGGGATGTGGCTCAGTGGTGGAGTGCCCCTGGGTTCAATCCCCAGTACCAAAAAAAATAAAAATAAAAATAAAGACGCATTGTATGCAAAGCACTTCATACAAACTGGAGATTATTAAACCATCCACAATGTTAACTTTTAAAAGGTGGCATTAGGGGCTTGGTATGCAGTTCAGTGGTAGAGCATCTGCCAAGGTGTGGGAGGTCCTGGGTTCCATCACCACTAGTGCAGTATGGACAAAGAAAATAAAGAAGACCGGAGTAACGTAAGTGGCATGGTAGCTGCTGATTCCTAACAATGTCAGAACAGCAGCACCAACTCCTTCTGCACAGAGTTCTTCCTTCCAGGGTCCATGATCCGTCACTGGCTTCTCTGGAATGGTGCTGTTTCTACCTGCCTCTCAAGACCCACAGCAGGAGAAAATCAATATGCCATCACTCAGTTAAAAGGTTTACTACAACACATGGATATTGCTTTCCATCTTTCTTTTTTTATTAGTGCTGGGAATCGAACCCAGGACCTTGCATTTGCTAGGTAAGTGCTCTACCACTGAGCTGTAAGTCTATCCTCATGGGTATTTTATCTAACCTCATTGGTATTTTCTTTCTTTTGGTACCAAGGACTGAACCCAGGGGTACTCTACTACTGAGCCACATCCCCAGCCCTTTTTCGTATTTTATTTTGAGACAGGGTCTTACTAAGTTGCTGAGGCTGGCTTTAAATTTGTGATCCTCCTGCCTCAGCCTCCCAAGCCACCGGGATTACTCATGTGTATTTCTTAATCAAGATAAATTCTTTAAGGTTTATGAAGAGAAGATTGTAGAAACTTTAAGCAAGGACTGGTAGTTTCTAGGAGATGGCTCATAAAAAGTATCTTCAATGGCTTAGTCTTCAGTTGAACATCAGATAAGGTTGGCTTGTGTCTGGGGATAGGCACTTTTTACAATACTAAAATCATTTTTGCAGAATCCTTCATGTTCCTCCTCCTCCTCCTCCTCTTGCTGTGGACAATCCAAAAACTATTCAGATTTCATTTCTTTCCTTTCTCCCCACTCTGTATTTTTCAGGTGTGCGTGCTACAGATCAAACCCCGGTCCTCATGCGTGCTAATAGCATGAGGACCCTCACTAAGCACGTGTTCCCTCACTGAGCTATACCCAGCTCCTGGCAAATTTCTGAAATTCAAAAGCAGGCATCCTACACAGGTTTGTCAAAATCCAAGGGAACCACCCTGGTCTTCTGAAGAAATAAAATGTACTTTTGTTTAAAGTATATTCTAGTTTGTCACCAGGGTAAAAATGCAGTCTAATTCTGAAATTACCTTTCAAAATGCTAAATTGACAGTTTCCTAAACAAGGCTGAGCTGGCCCTTTCTTAGCCAGAGATCCCAGGATATTCTCCTTCACAAAATTGCTAAGCAGGGCCAGGTATGGTGGTGCACACCTGTAATCCCAGCACTTGGGAGGCTGAGGCAGGAGGATCGCGAGTTCAAAGCCAGCCTCAGCAACTGAGTGAGGCCCTAAGCAACTCAGTGAGACCCTGTCTCTAAATAAAATACAAAATAGGGCTGGGGATGTGGCTCAGTGGTGGAGGGCCCTGGGTTCAATCCCCAGTACCAAAAAAAAAAAAAAAAAAAAATTGCTAAGCAGAATGTTTTTTCTTTTTCTTTAAACAGGTAGGTCAAAGAAAGCAGGAAGCACCTGCCACAGATTGACTTTGGGGTCCACCTCCCCTGCCAAGTTGAAAGTAGCCTTCTGGTAGGGTTTAGTTCAGGGTTTCTCAGCCTCTGCACCTTGACAGTCAGGCCCTAGAAATTCCTTGCTGTGGAGGCTGTTCCTCAGCATCTCCAGCCTCTACCCATGAGATATCAGCAGCCACTCCCCTCTCAGTTGTGACAACCGAAAATGTCCGTAGACATTGCCAGTGTCCCATCTGTCCCCTGTGGCAGAATTAAAAACCACTGTTGTTGGCAGCAGGTTGAAGAACACTGCTCTAGATAAAACCCTGGTCCTGCCTGCTCTGAGGAGACGAGGACCTTACTAACTCTCCCAGGGGGGAGGACTTTTGTTCCTCGCCAGCAGACCTGGAGGACAGTCCAGCAGAGAGGAGGCATTTACTTTACCTCAGGGAATTAATAAAGACGACAGTCTATCAGTCAGTTTCAACAGTGGATTTTTTGTTTTGTTTTGTTTTTGTTTTTGGTACCAGGGATTGAACTCAGGGTCACTCGGCCACTGAGCCACATCCCCAGTGCTTTTTGTATTTTATTTAGAGACAGGGTCTCACTGAGTTGCTTAGGGTCTTGCTAAGTTGTTGAGGCTGACTTTGAACTTGTGATCCTCCTGCCTCAGCCTCCTGAGCCACTGGTATGACAGGCGTGCGCCATGGTGCCTGGCAACAGTGGAATATTTTAAGTACAATAATGATTTACATATGTATTTTTACATGCATATATTTGGACTATTTCAGAAAGAATGAGTTCTGAATTTCAAGGCAGACAATCTGAGTCTTGATTCCACTGTCCCTATCTGTGTGAACCACAGAACTGCTCATTCAGGGCCTGGCAGGCTCACATCTACGTGCCAGTGGGAGGGGATTTCTATTCTCTGGCACAAAACACTGGTCTTATTAACTAAGAAGGTAAAGTGGATTCAAGAGATAGGTAAGAATCTGGTCATGACTGGGTTTTCTCCCCCTTTTTTTTTCATAAAAATTAAAACCCACAATTTATATTCTCCCATTAATAATTATATTTGGGCGGGGTTGTGGCTCAGTGGTTAAGCGTTTGCCTAGCATGTATGAGGCACTGGGTTTGATTCTCAGCACTGCATGTGAATGAATAAAATAAAGGTCCATCAAGAACTTAAAATTTTTTTTAAATTATATTTGTTAAACAGGCTAAATTTTACCTCCAACTGAAAACTACAAGCTTGTACCTCCCCAGGGGACAAACTCAAAACTAATCCAAAACTGTGGCTTGGTGTATATTTTTAATCACTACATTAAGAACAGTTTTACTTTTTAAAACTTTATTGATTTACCACCTGATCAAAGCATGGGATATTTTAACAATATTATACATAATATTTTTACATAGAAAACTTTACATAGCATTTCATATTATATAATTCTGCTTTATTCTTTCAAAAATGTATACATCCACTGGGCAAGGAATGCTTTTCATTAAATTACCAATATTAAATGCACTTAATCATCGTGTATAGATTAACCAAAGTAACTATTAACTAACTTCTAGGCATTTTAAGGAGGTAAAACATACATTTTGCACATAAAGAAATATTTGATGCAAATATGCAGATAATTTTTTTTAAAAATTAGAATACTGAGAAAACTACACCTTTGATGAGTGTCACTTTTTGAGAGCCAGGATTTCCAGATATATTCATTCTTCTAAAATAATTCAGTTTTGGTTTCTTTGTTTTCCAAACTGCAAAGCTGCTGGTAGCAAGACTCCAGGGTTTCCTGTGAGTTCAGGCTACGGCTACCCTAACACAGAGGCTGGAGCAGGAGGGCCCAGCTTCTCCTGAAACCAGTACCCGTTTGCATCAGGACAACAAACGTCTGGATGGGATGGCCATACTTGCATTTATCAGCAGGTCACTTAAGTAACTATAAAGACAACTAAATGTATAGCCATAACCACAACAGAATAACAAAAAGGCTTTTGTTTGTTTGTTTTTGCATTTTGTACAAAAGTTACCTGTCAGAGGAAAATGTTCTGTTTCCAGATATTATCATACAATTTTATAATGTCTGTTCTTTGGTTGTACATGAAGAGTACAAGGAAAAGGTGTACCTGACACTAAAGGTGCATATTAGAAAGAAAATCTACATCCACCGTTTGTTGTTAAGATGCCAAAGCTGGTGATTTCCCTAACAGACAAAGAAGAAAAACAAAATTGCTCAAAGTAGCGGTATTATTAACAAAAGCTCCTCTAGAGACCCAGCACAGACGACCAATGCTAATTAAAGCATTCTGAGAAAGAAATAAGGCCTTGGAAATGCTTCGCTCTCCTCTAACTTTTTTTTTCTTCTTCGCGGTGCTGGGGATTGAACCCAGGGCCTTGTGCTTGCGAGGCAGGCGCTCTGCCAACTGGGCTGTATCCCCGGGGAGCCCTCCTCCTTAACTTTTAAAATACTAAATAGCATCCTGGCTGATGCTGCAGAGCTGCACACACCCTTTCACTAGTGTTTGAGTGCATCAAGCCACATTTGCCATGAGAAAGAAAGAACAGACTTATTCACAAAAAAGAACTTAGGCTGAATGGCTTGTTACTGGAGGCAAGGGATTTCCTCTGTTTGACATTGTCCACTGACAAGAAAAATTACCCTGAATGGTTTTACATCTAGTTTTTAAAAGGTCCATTGCTGGTACAATTCAAATGCCCCATTCTGAAAATTAAATCTTTTAAATTAAAAAGAAATTCAAGCCTAAACATTTCAGCAAGTAATAAAATACACTGACATTTCCTAACTGGCGGGAGGCAAAAATTAAAGAGAAGGCAGGAGGACACTGGAAAAGTTCTGACAAACAATGCCACCTGAGAGCCTCGAGGGAAGGAAAAGCCACCAGGCGGTGTAGCTGTGTGCAGGAGACACTGATGAGCCACAGGCAGGTCCCGCCTACACCTTAGCACAAACGTCAGTGGAAACACCTGACTTGCTGAGGTGGGGACGGGCGACACCACCAGGGAGTGTCTTGTGATGCAGGTTTCAAAGTGCAGCATGAGGTGCAGCAGATCCCAGGCCCAGGGGCATGCGCTCGCATTTCCCACTCACAGCAACTCCTCTCACAGCCCGTCCTCTCAGTCACACGGCTGCTCCTGCCTAATGCACGGAAATAGGGCAAAAACCTAAGCCTGCTTTTGTTCTTTGGTAAAGAAATTAAAACACTTTTGGGAAAGAAAAAAGGTAAGAGTACTGCTGGCCAAAATCAGACATTTCTCAAGGCTGTTAAAAACAACAACAAAAAACTTAAGAAACCAGTCTCTCAATAATAAACAAAAGCACCAGAAATCCTTCTCTACAAAGAAAAAATATCTGATTTTACAGATAGATTCCCAAACAATTAACTTCTAAGGCACCAGAGTTGACATCAATACACCCCAATTTACAGGACTAGAGTGCAGGTGGAAGTCTGCCTGTCCCCAGCCACGCTGGGTGACCCTTCTATACTCAGCGCTGCCGTAGGCAGAGAATGACTGTGTTCTCTTTCTCACAGACACAGAATAAATTAAGGTTCCAAGCACACTGCCCGCTTGGATGGCACTGCGTTGAACTCCATTGCACCACTGCTGACACATCAAGGAGCCCAGAAGCTCACGGTGCAAAGGAATGCAGCAGCTCAGCCACATCAGCCAAGCGCCAGGCGCCTGCCGCCTGTGGCCCCCGCACACTTCAGCTGTGCTGGCCCCACCGCTGCTCTGCTTCCACTCATGCTGCTGGCCGGAAGCTCAGGGCAGCGACCCTTCTCATGCACTTACTGTCCCTCTGTCTCAAGGTCCTTTGATGAGGACCACGCAAGGCAGCAGTACGAACTATCAGTACACTCACTCTTCTGAGGTAAAAATAAAAGGTTTACTCAAAGGTAAATGAACTCTAGGTAGATTTCTACTTCATATGCTAGATTTCAGTGTGTGTGAGATGGACAATGTATTCTGGAAGTTTTCATTGAACACCCATCCACAAATACATCACAGAAGGTCAACCATTTCATTACACTGTTCACCTTTTCCCTAAAGACTTTTTCTCCCCACGTTACTAAAACAGAGCCACGAGGTACTACTTTTTTTTTTTTTAAACCTTCAAGCTCTTAATTCTAACTAAATTCTGCCTTCAATCAAATCTTCAATAATATCTCTTTGTAAAATACTTTAAAAAGTCACTCAGACATTAACAAAATGAAACATAAAAACAGCCCTCCTCTCCCTACCTTTCCCCAAACTAATCTAACAACAGCTGAAGGGAACCGACAGAAGCACTCAAATTCCTCTAACACACTCAGACGACAACAAAGAACCCAGCATATTTTAGGTGGCAGTTAGCCGTTACAAGAAAATTTATTAACATACTCTCTAATAGTCACGAACCTATACAGCTATATTCAGTATTTTCAAGGAGAGTGACTTCCTCTGACAAAACAGTTACAGCCAGTCATGGGACGTGGCTAGGAAATGATGGCATTTGCAGTGACAGATTTGAGTTTAATCAGTAAAATGGAATGACCCACGAAACAGACTCCCCCCCTACTGTATGACCTGGGTATACAACAGTTTAATGAAATGCCACAAGCCTTAGTTGGGGACTTTGATGGGGCCAGCATAGAGGCCGTCCTTATCCAGGCCACTCTGAGATCCAAGATGGCAGCTCCTAGTTTCTGCGACTCTTCGCCAGCTGTGCCAGTTGGAGATGGCATGACGCGTGTTCTGGAAGGGGCAGGGCTACCACACTGGTGACAGTGTTGGTGGTACCTGTGATGGCTCTTCTGGAATCCATATCTTGTACACGACACCTATCCGGAGGAAGAACTTTCGCAGAACTGCTCGGAGCTCAGGGATCAGGTCAAACTGCATGATCTCACACAGGTAGGGGTAGTACATTGAGGCATGTGCTTTGAACTTGAGGTGGGAGGGAAGCCAAAAGAGAGAATCAGACATAGAACCTCTTTTTTTTTTTGGCACCAAAGACATAAAGGTACTCTATTGGTGTTTTTTCTTGCTATTAGAAACTTGTTGCAATAAAAAAAATGTTCCACACTAATAATAATTAACAACAAAAATTATTATTAGCTTGTGGTACTGGGGATTGAACCCAGGGGCGCTCTGTTCTACCACTGAGTGCCCTGTTTTATTTTAACTATTAGTATAATTTTTTGGTACCAGGGACTGATCCCAGGGCACTCAACCACCGAGTCACGTCCCCAGCCCTTTTTGGTATTTTGTTTTGAGACGGGGTCTCACTGAGTTGCTTGGAGCCTCAGTAAGTTGCTGAGACTGGCTGTGATCCTCCTGCTTCAGCTTCTAAAGCTGCTGAGATTATAGGCTGTGCTATTCCCAACTTTTTGTTTTAATTTTTTGAGATAGGGTCTCACTGAAGTGCCCTGTCTGGTCTTGAACTTGTGATCCTCCTACCTCAACCTCCCAAATCACTGGGATTACAGGTGTGCACCATCATGCCTGGCTTATAATTAACTTCTTATAATTTTATTAGGATAGTTTTGCGACCAAAAGTCAACAGCCCGTCATGTTGTGAAGCAACATTCACAATCTGAACCCCCTCTTCCTGTGCTGAGAACTACTGTGCTGTTCCTAACAGCCTCACGTGTGGCTTAAACCTCAGCCTCTCTTAGCGGGTTCTTCCAGAGAAAAAGCCCTTCTCTCTGAAGGCATCAATGGTTTGTGATGAGTTAACCTCCTCTCAGTGCATCTAGAATGGTGTTAGTTATGTAACCATTCCTGGGAGAATCCAGAAAACAGCCACTCAGCCAGGTGCACCGGTGCATGCCTGTAACCCCAGAGGCTCAGGAGGCAGAGGCAGGTGTATGGCAAGTTTGAGACCAGCAGGAGCAACTTAGTGAGATCCTGTCTCAAAATAAAAATAAAAAGGGCTGTGGATAAGGCTCAGTAGTGGAGTGGCCCTGGGTTCAATCCCCAGTATCACACAAAACAAAACCAAAAACCCCAAAAAGCCTCCCAAACTTCACATCCTAGAGGAGATAGAGTTCACTTGTTTATACCTTTTCATCATTTATTCTGAGGGTTTTGGTTAGAAGTAACAACAGGAGACTTGTCCAGGCCTCCCGATGGCTTTCAGAATTCACTGTGATGAAATAGGCCAGAGCTTCGCTGCACACGCTGGAGTAAGAGAAGGAAAGACACACACGCGGTTAGCGTCTCCCGTCTGGGAGGACTCCTGGTGTCTGCGATGTACTCCCTGAGCACCCGCTCTGGAGGTGCCTGGGGCGAATCACCGAGTCCTAGTGTCTTCAGCTGCAAAATGGGGGAGAAGTAACTACACCAAACTCAAGGGGCTGCTAAGGGATGAGTAGGGAGATGTCAGAAACAGCTCAGCTCAGCTCAGGCTGGCCCTGGCTCGGGCAATGCTTGTAGCACAATGAGCACAAGAGGAACCGATTATTCCTAGTTCAGGACATGACTGTCTTTCCTCTCCTTGCAAGTTTTTTATTTTTTAGCATATTATGCTAAAAACTTGACATTTATGTATTTCCTCTAGGGGAACTTTCTGAGCCTATGTAGGTAATTCTCTTTTGGGCTTAATTTAAGAAATGAACCAATGGCGTTCTCTTTAATTCATTCTTTTTTCAGCTATGGCTTATTAGTATTCTCATGTAAGACAATTGGAAGATGCATAAAGTTATATACGAGCAAAAAATTATAAAGCAGAAAAAAAATTCCATCATTTTAAGGGATATGGCGATGTTTTGGCATATTTCTATTTTTTTTTCCTTGGGTGTGGTGCTAGGGAGCGAACCCAGGGTCTCTTGCATGCTGGGCAAGCATTCTACCGTTGAGTTCCTTCCCTATCCCTGAGAAATTTCACTTCCCCTGGTGAAGTATCCCATCATTGGTTATACTATGATTTAGTTATTCATTCCATAGTTAAGTTGTTTAAATTTTTTTTCCTGAATTATACCTGCAGTAAGTATTCTGTGTGGGATTCGTGGTTCATATTTCTCAAAATAAGTAGATTCTTTAACAGCAGAACTACTGAATCAAGGAAAATGAACATCTTAGGGCTCCTGGTATATAATTCCACTGCGTTCCAGAAAGATCATGTCCTGTGCACTCCCACCGGATGTGCAGGAGACCGTGTGCATTACTAACCATACAGTTGCCAGTACTGCATGTGCTCATGATCATTGTTTAAATCTTAAAGAGGTAAAGTGAGGCTCAGGGTATGTCTCAGCAGTGGAATGTGCTGTGCATGCACAAGGCCTTGCATGCAAAGAGGTGCAGACATCAGTATTTTGCTGATGGCCAGGAAGTGGGTTGCAAGCTGTACTTTGTTGTCTGAGGCTTTTTCACTGGGGTCCCCCTGTTTTCCCCCAGGTGCACATTTGCACAACTGATGTAGGCATCTCCTGGTATCCATTCTTCTTGGAAAAGAGGAAGGATGGGATGTGGGCTGACAGCAGTTCTAAAGAAGACCTAGTCCCAAGAGGGCACTGACCTGGCCAAGGCTAAAGGGCTCCAGCCTGTGTCAGGAATTCATGACAGCCTGCAGACTCAGGCTAGAGAGCTTCTTACTGCTCATGATTCTGTGCCTGAGGGAGGACTTGTGAGTGAAACAGGGGAGGCCCTGACCTCTTTTCAGGACACCAAAACAGCTACCCAACAGAAGGAAGAGTATGGGATGTCAGCCTAGTAGAAGTATTCTCCTTCTCTATTCATAGTATTGTTGTTGTTTTTATTTTTTTAGATGGTGATAGGCCTTTATTTTATTCATTTATTTATATGTGGTGTTGAGAATCAAACCCATTCCCTCACACATGCTAGGCAAGTGCTCTACCACTGAGCCACAGTCCCCCTAGTATTGTTGTGATGCATTTTGTATAAGACATACACAAATGTAACGGGAAACCCATCTTCTTACGTTAAAAGACGTTGCTGTATTTCACTCCAGGAATCCCTGCGGTTCTCATCAACGTACATCCGAAAGAGGATCCTCAAACAACAGGCCAGGCTGCTGGTTTCTTGTTTGAGAAGATTGGGTTTAGACTTGCCCTTGAAACCTAGAGATCAGACAGAGCCGTAAGCAGTGCACACTACAGGGCAATGCTGAGAAATCCCATAAGCACTGGTCAGCATTGCCTCTAGGAAACACTGAAGGTCTCAGGGCCTCAACGTAGCTCAGTCGTGATCTCGGAGGAAGGCAGACACGACTCTCCAGAAGCCATCCCACATGAACACCCTGACTTGTTTGTTTGCTGGTAGAAGCATTGGCTACTGCCTCTCAAGTGCAACAGCTTGGAAGAACTCTAGCATTTTTCTAAGTTGCAAGATTTTTTTCCCCACAAAGCACATACAAGAACAGTTTTTTAAACAGAGTAATACCAATTTACCAAAGAGATATGTTCTACCACTCTTAAAAGCAAAATCTTATTACAGGCAAAGACATAAAACACCTCGATATTTTATGACACTCCTTAATTGTGGATTAAAACAGGCATTTGGAGATAAGATTTAAAGAAATGGTAACATTACAAAAAAAAGTATCACTTTTGTGCAAATAATGAGACTATTCAAAATAATGAGAATCTCACCACCCTGGTGGGGAGGGGCAATGGTTTTAATATACATATTTACTCTGGGATTTATGTATTTCTTTTTTCTTTTTTTTTTTTTTTTTGGAACCAGGGATTGAAGTCAGGGGCACTTGGCCACTGAGCCACATCCCCAGCCCTATTTTGTATTTTATTTAGAGACAGGGTCTCACTGAGTTGCTTAGGGCCTCACTAAGTTGCTGAGGCTGGCTTTGAACTCGCAATCCTCCTGACACAGCCTCCCAAGTTGCTTGGATTACAGGTGTGCGTCACCACGCCTGGCTGTATTTCTTTTTGGAGGCAAGAAGAAGAAAGAATCCCTAAAGCCTCAGAAAACTGTATAAGTCTGTTTCTTAAGACACTGCACTTTTCATATCATAATTAACTTACTATTAAATTTCATGACCACCAACAGCAATTAAATTCTCCAGCTTTTGTTTTGGTTTTTCATCAAATACTTCCTGAGGATCTTCCATGTGCCAGGCAGTGCTTTGGTACTGGGATGAAATCCACCCAGCATCAAGCATAAAAATATCTAAGAAGTTATTTCAGCTACATTTAAAATACCCGAAGTTTCCCGAAGGCTTCAGTGTCTTAGTTTGGTGAGCAGCATGGCCTCACCTGCTCTCCACAAGACAGTGCGCTGCTCGTAGTTGGAGTTGAAGGCCTTTGAGAATGAATGGGACTCCTGCAGGCAGTCCAGCAGCTTGAAGAGGTGCTGGGAAGACATGTACTTGTACATGCCCTGATCCTCCGTGGAGATGTGGATATCTGCGTCCAGCGTGTCTTGCTGGAGAGAGGGGACAGGAGAGATACGTGAAGTCACACACAGCTTCTGGGCATAGTGAGGGCGGACAAAGGCAGTCAGGACTGTCCAAAGGCGATCCTCTTACAAGATGCCCTCGAGTCCTCAATGCCCCAGCTATGTCCATCTGGACCTTGCTACCAGGCAGCAAAGACATGTCCTGTGCTGCCGAGTGATGGGTCTGGCCAATTTTTTGGTTTTGTCAGTACTGCCCTTACTGACCGACCAGCAGTGTGTATATCTAGTGTGTCTCTAGATATTCACTACAGGATTGATTCTTCTCTTTTTTTATTGTATAAACAAAGTGAAAAATAAGAAAATCAAAATGCAATAAATTGTGAAAAGGCTTGTATTCCAAGCATAGTAACCGAAAGAAACTGATAAGCAAATCCCATGGACATGCTGACCGTCAGTCAGGTGACATGTAACCAGTAAGCCCAATGATTCTGTTTTTCAAATGTGAAGGAAAAAAACTTCAAAACAGGTATGAAATGCCCCCAAATTTTATTGAACATGTTGCCTACTTGAAACATAATTAGGGTTTTTATATTTCTTGAGATTTCTAGGAATAAACCCATCTTCCTTCATAAGCCAGGAATCACAAAAATGCACTGTGCAATACTTCCCAAACTGATCTGTTAGGTTCAACGGAATCCTGATCAAAACCCCAGATGATTCCACTGCAGACACTGACAAGCTGATTCTAAAATTCATATGGAAATGCAAGTGATACAGCATAGCCAAAGCAATCTTGAAACAGAACCACCACACCACAGAGCTCACACTCCCCAACCTGCAAAACTCACTAGGAAGCGCCAACAAGGATCAGGACAATATGGTACTGACAGAGTCAATGGAAGAGAACGGAGAGACCAGAAGCAAAACCTTCATGTTATGGTCAAGTGGTCTCCAACCCAAGTGCCAAGAAAATTCACTGGGGAAAAAACAGACATTGCATCAGGCACGGTGGCACACGCCTGTAATCTCAGCAGCTCAGGAAGCTGAGCAGGAGGATCACGAGTTCAAAGTCAGCTTCAGCGAAAGCGAGGAACTAAGAAACTCAGTGAAACGCTGTTTCTAAATAAAATACAAAATAGGGCTGGGGATGTGGCTCAGTGTCCAGTTGAGTGCTCCTGAGTTCAATCCCCAGTAACCAAAGAAAAAAAGGGAACACACATTGCAATAAATGGTGCTGAGACAACTCAATGTCACTAAAGAAAAAGCTGGGTCCCGACTGCCATGATTAGCAAGGATAAGCTAAATGCATCAGAGATCTAAAGAGATAAAATTGTAAAAGTCTTAGAACATAAGACTAAATTGTGACATTCATTAGGCAATGCTTTCTTTGAATAGACATTAAAGCACAAGGGACTAAAGAAAAATAGATACGGTGAAAAACTTTTGTGCTTCAAAGGACACCATAAGAAACTGAAAAAACAACGTATGAAATCGGAGAAAATAGTTGCAAATCACCTACCTGACAAGGGATTATTATGTTAGCATATGTAAAAACTTAGAATCAACAATAAGGAGATAAATAATTTTAAAAATGAGCAAAGGATTTAAGTACGCATTTTCAAAGATTCAGAGATGACAGGAAGCACAAAAGTTGCTCAACATCATTAGTCGTTAGGGAAAAGCAAGTCAAAACCACAATGCAACACCATTCCATGCCCAGTAGGATGGCTGCGATGACAACTTGAAAAGGGCCACCACCACCGAGAGGATGTGGAGAAGTAGAACCGTCACACACTGCTGGTGGGAATGTGAAATGGCACAGCTGCAGCACAGAGAACGGGCAAAGGTAAAGCACACGGCCGACCCCTGTGCTCAGGATGTGCCTACGACACACACGTCCACACGAGAACTTGAACACGTGCTCATCTCTGCATCAGTCACAACAGCCACGCTGGAAACCACCCAGAGGTCCATTAACTGATGAGCAGATAAGCAAATGTGGCAGAGCCACCTAGAGGAGCGTTGCCCAGCCAGACACAGAAGAATGAAGTGCCGACACGTGGCGTAATGTGAATGAACCCAGAATCGCTACGCCAAGTAAGGAAGCCAGACACAAAAGCTCGCATAATGTGTGGTTCTGAAATGTCCAGAATAGGCAAATCCATTGAGACGGAAAGCAGCTGAGCGGCTGCCAGGGGTTGGAAGGAGAGGGAATAGGCAAGACAGCTGGTGATCTGAGCATCTCTTCTTACAGTGACCAAAGCATTCTCAAATCACACAGTGGCAAAGGTGCACAACTTGTAAATACACTAAGAACACAGAATTGCCCACTGAAAAAATAAAAACAAAAAGGACAAAGCTGGGTGCAGAGATGTCTGGTGCAGCAGCAGCCGCCTCCTGCCTGTGTGGAGCTGGGAGGCGGCTGCTGCTCTGCCTGGGCGAGGGATTTCTATTGCCCACAGTCTCCACCTAGCCCACCTGCCTCACTCAGGAGGTCTTTTGCCCCCAAGGTCATTAAGGTTCAACCCGTGGTAAAAAATTAACTGTCCAACTTCTGGGTTCTCCTCTTGTCTCAAGAATCCCTTCTATAGAGAAAGCTGCATATACAAAACAAAAACTGTCTAAAGGAAAAACCGGGACCTTTATATACAAATCTCAATCATTTATGGTGAAACTGTGCGCCAAAGATAGAGAATGACAGCACTTTCCTGTCAGCACCTGGGCAGTGGGATGCTGGTAAGCAGGCTTTGGGGAATAAAAAAAAGTGCAGATTTCTGTGGTGTCAGTAAGTTCCACTGTGGCCAGTTTCAAGTGACCAATCCAACATCCTTGAATGCAGACCTGGAAAGAGGTGAGGGGTGCAGGGGTGGGGGGCTGATGGACAGCCAGTCCTGCTGTTCCAGGGACAACACCCTGAGGCATGCGGTGTTACCTGGGCAGCAACCATGTGCTCCGCGTCCTCCTTTTTGCTGGTGGCGGGATAGAACACGATGTTGTCAATGGTCTGTATCAGTTCCAGCTGGACCACACACTTGATGAGGAGGCTGGCGAACAGCTTCTGATCTACATTAATGACAAACAGCAGCCCAAGTAACGACCCAACCAAACCCAGCAGACATCCACCGAGCTCCCATCACGTGCCTGGCCGATTCTTGATGGGGTGGCCTAGCAATGAATAAACTGGACCAAAAACCCAGCTCCCATGGCACTGACCGACAAAAAAAGAGCATCAAATGAAGATGTGAGGTAGAGGTGGCAGGAAGTGGCTGGTCAGGCTGCAGGCTTAAACAGCTGACCTTTAAATAAGTTTAAATCTCTCTCTAAAAGGTAGTATCTGAGCAAAGACCTGAAGACGGTGAGGGGATGAGCAGGTTGTGGTCCTCCAACAAGTTTCACTCATCCCTGGGCCACCCCTATAAGCAGCTCTGGACTGTGCCCTGACCACAGAGGCCTCAGGTCCCAGCAGTGGCCAGCCTCCTTGAGGACGAAACCTCAGCTTTGCAAAGGCTTGGGAACAGCTCTTCTGAGTTTTCAGTGTCAGGATCACTTTCTGTCCACTAGAAGTAGGATCGGCTTTCTGCACGTTCTACTTCTGAAGCCTCAGGACTGCTTGTTCACCGCCTGGTATGCTAGCTGGCACCCTGACTAGTCAACAATTCTCCATCCCGAATCGCCCCTGTTCAAATCAGCAGAGCAGTTTCTGCCTACTGACGAGACCCTGACCAGCGATCTTCGTATTCCTGATTGCTGAGGGGTCAGGGTGTCCTATGCCAAGCTCCTCCCAAGTGTTGGTTGATTTGACTACACTAAAAGCAGAGCTTTCTTCTAATTTATTGCTATAGAATCAGAATATGGGAAAAGTTAAAGGTTTTCATGAAAGAAAACAAGATGGCCAAGCTGTCTTCAAGTTTTTGACAGTGGTTGTGAAATTACTTAAACATAACAATTCTCCTTGCTGTTATGTTTTAACTTCTGAGGGGCTGGGGATGTAGCTCAGTGGTACAGCCCTTGCCTAGCAAATACAAGGCCCTGGATTTGATCCCCAGTACTGCAAAATAAAACAACAAGAAGTGAGTATTTTCCTTTTTTTTGTACTGGGTATTGAACTCAGGGGCGCTTTACCTCTGAGCTACATTCCCAACCCTTTTTTAATCCTAAGACAGGGTCTATCTAAGTCATTGAGGATCTCATTAAGTTGTGAGGCTGGCTTTGAACTTGTGATCCTCCTGCCTTAGCCTCCTAAGTTGCTGAGATCACAGGTGAGCACCACTGTGCCTGGCTTAAGGGGAAAAAAGTTTAAATTTAAAAAATATGTATACAGTGGAGTTGCAGCAGATGTTTTAAAAAACAAAATAACAGGAACAGTGCAAAATATCACCTGCCCAAGCCCAAGCTTATGCCCAGAGGGAGCCTGAGATGGGAGGGAGGAGAACAAAGCGCTGCTCCCTACATAGGCGGGTCCAGCAGGCTTCCAGCTCCATTGAGTAGCTGTCCTGGGAAAGTCACGCCCACCTGGCCCCACCCACAAACTAACTGCTTCATCTCCAGCTGAGGAGGAGACAGGCCATTCCACCACTGGACCCCGGAGAGGACCACTATGAAGCACTTCCTAAGTGACAGCACTGCCATCCCAACATGGTGCCTTTTAAATGGTTTTCAAAGGCACGCTACTTTTATTCCTTCAAAAGAGAGCAGTGCCCACATCCTGTTTTTTTTTTTTGCGGTGCTGGGGATCGAACCCAGGGCCTTAGTGCTTGCAAGGCTAGCACTCTACCAACTGAGCTATGTCCCAGCCCCTCACATCCTGCTTTTGTATCATGTGCAGCTTCAGAAGTTAACCTCAACGCCAACATCCACAGCCTGGAGCGCTGAGGACGGGGTAGGACTGCTATGAAGATAAACAACGGGGCATGCAACTTTGAAAAGACCAATAGAACACGTTAAAAGGTCTTTTTCCATGGGCTGGGGATATAGCTCAGTGGGTAGCATGCCTGCCTCGCAAGCTCAAGGCCCTGGGTTCAATCCCCAGCACTGCAAAAAAAAAAAAAAAAAAAAGTTCTGTTTCAACACGATGCCAAAGCGTGTCTGAATCCCGGCTCTACTGTGCCTTGGCAAGTCATGTGATCCAAGTCCAGGGTCACTCAAATGTAAAACAGTACCTCTTCCAAGGCTGGCACAAGGAGTAAACGAGATTGCAGACAAGAAACAGCCAGTGCCTGGCACCGCACCTGTCACCAGTACTGTTAACACTATGGTTAAAAATAAGACACAATAAAATACACCAGAAGCAACATTAAGGAACAAATTGTCTAAAGTAATTTCACATATATCCAGAAAAAGGATTTCTAAAACACAAGTGGTTCCTCCAAACCACTAAGGATCAATAACCACTCCACTACAAAATAAATAAAGATAAACAGAAAAAAGAAAAAAAACAATCTATCTTTTTTTTTTGGTGGTAGTTCTGGAGACTGAACCCAGGGGTGCTCTACCACTGAGCTCACACAGTTACTCAGGCTGGTCTTGAACTTGCCATGGCCTGTCCCAGCCTCTTCAGGTGCTGAGATAAAAACAAAAAAAAGGCTGGGGATACAGCTCAGTGGGTAGAGTGCCTGCCTCGCAAGCACAGGGCCCTGGGTTCAATCCCCAGCACCGCAAAAAACAAACAAAACAAACAAACAAACAAAAACACTCCATTTTAATCATAATTAAAAACTTGTAAATTCAGGTTTTCTCAAAGATTATGTAAGCAGGTACAGCCTTAATGAATGGCAGTCTAGAAATGCCTATCAAGATGGCAGATGCTCTTATCCACTATCCCCCCAATTCTAAGAAATTATTATATAAACTAATGATACATGTATTATGTTATGCAAAGCATTATTATTTGTAGAAAAAACTATAAATGAAAAAAAATAATACAAATGTCCACTATTAGAGGCCTAATTACAGATCTATCTGTGCCAGGATAACAACAGTATGAAAGTAAACCTGCAGCACTGACTCGAATGTGCTCTAAGTGTGAAGCGTAAAGAGGATAATGCACAGTGATCCGTAATCCGCACAAACAGGAGAATCGGAGAATTCAGACGTGTGCATTTGTACACAGGCCAATGCACATGCGTATATACTTTTTGGCATGTGAATAAAATGACTCCAGAAGGCATATGAGAAACTGGCACCCCCGCCGACACAGGAACGGGCACAGGCACACCGAGCCACCACAGGGGAAGAGGTTTATCTCATTTAAATTTCTGAATCACATAAATGTGTTGCCTACTTAAATAAAGAACAAACGAACACACACCAAAGTTCAAAGGGCCTTACTTGCGTACGGTCTGCCCTTCCAGCTGTCATCGGTGGGGTTGGAGAGCTGGCTCTGGCCTCTCTCCGAGGCATTTTTATCTATGCTGCTTAAAGACTGGCGGTCCAGGTCCACATCCTAAAGGTAAACCAGAGAAAAACACGATGCTCACTTCTCTTCAGCATCTGGGCGGAGACGGACTGCTCGGACACTGTCGGCCCAGGCTGACCTCAGTGCCTTCACCCGGACTCCTCAAGGCTCACCCAATAGTGCCCCCGCCCCCCAACTACAGATTCACATTTTTCTGTTTCAATTCAGGACATTTCTCTACTCATTATGATATAACGAGTGTGACAAATTTCTAATAAGCTCAAGTTCAAAAATTAGTAGTGCAGTAGCTATAGGTTTTGTTGTGTGTGTGTGGGGGTGTGTTTTGACAAAAGAATTTTAAAAACAAAACTTTTAAGTCATTGCATCCATCCCAAATGCCTATTTAAATCTATGGTCTTACAGTTTTCTGGGAATAAAAGTTAATTCAATTTTTACCCCCACAACTGCCCAGTAAACCAAAGCATCCTGTTTGTGTGGCCTCACACAAAAAGCAAGAACTACTATTTTCTTCGGTGGCAAGGAAAGCACTATTACTCTAGAAGGGCAATAAACAAGGCCAGTCACACCGAGGTGCTATTTATAACCGTAGAACATGAGAGCTGACCTAAGAGACCATTCGAGAGAGAATCAAGGAATTACAATAACATGCAGTCATTGAAAAGGCTATTCTCAAAGAATGTAGAAGAATGCTCCCAAAGTTGTATGCCTAGTGACCCCTGCAGCTCTGTGTGGTTCTAATAGGTGTGCACACGGCACACACACCAAAGAAGAAACTAGAAATGTAAGTGGTGCTTTATTTTGGGCAGTGCTGGGCCTTCTGCATTAGGCAAGTGCTCTCAGTAAGCAGCAACCCCAACCCTAACCTGTGCTTTTTATTGAGTTAGGAGACTTATTTTTTAAAATACTTTCCCCCTTTCTTTTAAAATATGGAACGCTTTATGAATTTGCATGTCATCCTGTGGGGGGGGCTGCTCTCTGCTCTCTATCATTCCATTTTCAGTACATGGCTGCCGAAGCGAATACTATTTTCCTCTTTTATTAAGCTATGAGAAGAAGGAAAAGGTGCCAGCAAAACCCTACCAAATGTTTTTCTGATGCGTCCTCCTCCATTCCTACAGGTTTCCATGTCAGCAAACTGAAGGGAACAGAAGAGAGGGAAATGGAGCTTCACGACATCGACTGAACGTGTGCAATCAAGTGAGGCGGCTGCGTGAGCACTTACACATGTGGGATGGTGGTTTTGAAAATATCCAACATACAGGTGCATGTTTCATCCCAGACATCAGGACTGAATTTCTCCCCGTTGGAAATTACTAAGTTTTCCAAGCAATTTGTACCTGATCGAGCCAACTGTTCATTATCTACAAAACAAACGTCATCTGTCATCACACTTGAACTGCTGTGTGGATGCTTTTTATACCGAAGGAGAGACTGCAGCTAGAGGGTTTGTAGGATTTTAATTAATGAAGCAAGGCTACAGAGAGCATTAAAAGTTTTATAGCTTAAGTACCCTCTAAAGAGGTAAATGATTTAAGCTGGGCGTGATGGTGCATGCCTATAATTCCAGCAAGTTGGGAGGCTGAGGACCTAAGCAACTTAGCAAGACCCTGACTCAAAATAAAAAACAAAAGGGCTGGGAATGTAGCCCAGTGCTGGATCGCCCCTGGGTTCAATCCCCAATACTGAGGGGTAGGGGAGAGGGAAAATTATTTATCATAGTCTTAATGTTGGTGTGATAATGGAATTTGAACCCAGGGACTTAAGTATGCTAACCAAGTTCTCTACTCTTTTTTTTTTTTTTTTGTGGTGCTGGGATTGAACCCAGGGCCTGATGCTTGTAAGGCAGGCACTCTACCAACTGAGCTATATCCCCAGCGCCCCCAAGTTCTCAACTCTTGAGCTACATCCTCAGTCATTTTTGAATTTTATTTTGGGGCAGGGTCTTACTAGGTTGTCCAGGCTAGTTTCAAACTTGCAATTCTCCTGCCTGAGCCTCCCAAGTAGCTGGGATTACAGGTGTGCACCTCTGTGCCCAGCTTGACTCATCACAGTTTTATTGCTAGGGATAGAAGAAAGCAATATTTTGTTACTCTAACTGGCTCACATATGGAAAATAGTA
The DNA here is from genome assembly GCA_020662805.1 of Glaucomys volans. Lineage (NCBI taxonomy): Eukaryota > Metazoa > Chordata > Mammalia > Rodentia > Sciuridae > Glaucomys > Glaucomys volans. The sequence continues at coordinate 319,679 of JAJEJO010003573.1, read as the reverse complement.
AAAGAAGATGGAACAGTCAGGTGTTACCACACAACTGCAATCCCAGAGACTCAGGATTCTGAGGCAGGAGGATAGCAAGTTTGAGGCTAGCCTCAGCAACTTAGTGAGACCCTGTCTCAAAATAAAAAAGGTCTGGGGATGTAATTCAATGGTAAAGTGCCCCAGGATTCAATTCCCAGTAATACACCTCCCCGCCACAAGACGGAACATACTAGAGCAGTGTTTCTGAAAATGCAAGTCACTCACACTACATTGCCAATTTCTGCAAATAGTATCCACTAAACTGGGTGTGGTGGCACATGCCTGTAATCCCAACAGTGGGTGAGCGACCGAGGCAGGAAGATTGCAGATTCAAGGCCGGCCTCAGCAACTTTAGCAAGGCCCTGTCTAAGAAAACACACACACACACACACACACACAACTTTAGCAAGGCCCTGTCTAAGAAAACACACACACACACACACACACACACACACACACAGAGTATCCACTGTTTTTTGTCATTCATTTAAAAATTGAGTCACTTTTTAAAAACCTTAACTAAATTTAGCCTTGTCCTAAACCAAAATTATCTATGGAATTCAGGTCTTCAGTGCTAAATGAGCCTTTCTTCTTCTTTTTTTTTTTAAATACAAAGTAAAATAAACACAATTATTCAGACCAAAAAAAAAAAAAAGTTCATTGATGTAGCTGTTAATCTTGATTCCAAAGTTAAAAAGTTTCTTCACCAGTCCTCAAGCAAATTAGTAAAATAGAAAATCAAAATATAACTGTAATATTACACAAGAAATTTCATTTTCTTTAAATAACTTAGCCTGTTCCAAAGTACTTTTGCCCAAAATATGCAGGTGCAACAAAAACACGCATTTTAAAAATTTATTTTACTACAGAAAATTTCAAACAAACAAAGTAGAGAGACTAAGCATAATACACAAAGGTACTTTTTTTTTGTACCATCATTTGAACCCAGGGCACTTAACCACTAAGCACATCCCCAAACCTTATTTTTTATTTTTGAAACAGGGTTGTGTTAAGTTGCTTAGGACCTTGCTAAGTTGCTGAGGTTGGCTTTGAACTCACAATCCTCCTGCCTTAGCCTCCCAAGCCACTGGGATTACAGATATGCATGCCCCCCCAACCCCTAGCTAAAGGTACATTTAAAAAAACGCAATACCTACATCCCATCTTAATTGCTTTACAAACCGACTGAGAGGGTTTTATGTTCTAATTAAATTATTTTCATCATTTTATATATTTGTATATTTTCACCAACTAAATTGTACCTGGATTCCTTGGCATTACACCCATGCTTCTACATACTGAAAAAAAGAGCCTCTCGTGAGGACTAGGTAAAACGCCGCCTAAAGCCTTAAAGAATACCTTGTTTAACACACCACTGCAACTGTGCGAACACATCAGAGAGAAGCACTTCATTCAAAGCTTCATAGAACTGGGTAAACACGTCACAAATAGCATAAAGGGCATGATTGCAGGTTGTTGTCATCCACTCAGATTTCTGGAAGAACAATAAGAAAGGTAATTCTTAAAGCCATTCTCTCAGCAACAAGGAGGGTGTTCTTGTATCCCACTGGCAAAACTACTCTGGAAAGCAATTTGGCAGTATTTATCAGTAGTCTTAAAAGTGTCCACACCCACTCAGCAACACTGCTTCCAGGAATCCATCCTAAAGAAGTAACTGCACTTGCCTAGCACGTTCAAGGCCTGGGTTCAATCCTCAGCACCACCGAAACGAAACAACACCAACAATAGGAAACAAAGATGTGTGGGTAAAAGTGTATGAAGGGAGATGTTTACTGCAATGGCATCCAGACTGAAGCCTGGTATGACCTAGAATCTTGCAATGTGGGCATTAAATTAAGTAGCCCAGTACTGAAAGAATAGTGAACATTCAAAATGATAGAGTTTTAATGAACTGGAAAAAAATGAACAAGAGATTATGCTAAACACTCATACCTGATACCAAATATTTAAGTATGACAATTGATGACATGGAATTACCAGAGAAACACACAGGGATACTTATGAAGGCACGGAGCAGGGAAAGGTCTCTAAACAAGATTCCAAAAGGGGAGCCAGAAAGGAAAAAGCTGGGAGAATTGCTTACTTAAAAACTAAATTTTTTCCAAAGTAAAAAGGAAGTAAGAATAATAAAGTGAGCAAAATCGGGTGCAATTTATACAAGGATATTATAATTTATACCTTTAGAAACAAACCAGTAAGGAAAGGTGAATAACGGAGTGGACGGACTAAGGCTATGAAAGGCAATTCACGAAAGAAGAAATAAATGCCCACTGACACCAGGAAAAATGAAGCTAACTAGCAATTAAGAAAACTTTTTAGTGTGATGTTTGGGCCTATCCAGTTAACAATAAAGAAACAAATGGAAAGAGCCAGAGCGGGTCGGGAGAAAACAGGACTCTCAGCTCTGCTGACACAAGTGCAATCAGCTAGATTTATTTGAAGGTCAGTTCAGAAGAATGAATCAAAAGGCTCAGTATATCCACGTGCGCCCAAACCTGGCAGTCAGGCTACCTGTCCTAAGAAAAAAGAACTAGACACCAGTGCAAGTATCGCTCAAAACACATCCCTTTTAAGGGCTGGGCATGAAGGCATGCACCCACAACCCAGAGACTCTGCAGGTTGAGGTAGGAGGATCCAAAGTTTGAGGCCAACCTCAGTAACTTAGTGAGACCCTGTCTCAGAATAAAAACGGCTGGGGGTCTGGCTCAGAGCCCCTGAGTTAACCCCTGGTACTGCCATAAAAATTCATTTCAGTTCTATCTAAAGAAAGAAAAATGGGGGTGGGGTTGTGGCTCAGTTGTAGAGTGCTTGCCTGGCACGTGTGAGGCACTGGGTTCAGTCCTCAGCACCACATATAAATAAATAAATACAATAAAAGTATTGTGTGCATCTACAACTTAAAAACAAATAAAGAAAGAAAGAAAAACCAGAAACAGCCTAAAAGCCATGGACTATAGAATATTCATAACTTGGAATATTTTGTAGGCACAACAAGGTCAGAAGGCGGGGGATGTAGCTCAGTGTACCTCCCAGCACACATGAGACCTTGGGCCCTGGGTTCAACCCCAGTCCTGTCAAAAGGAAAAAAGTTACAGGAAGACTCTCATGTAATAAGAAAGCAGTGTACACAGGTATGCTGGGAATTTTATTTTTGTAAAAAGAAAAAGGTGTTTGCTAGACACAAACACGGCATCTGAAGGGGTTAATATGGTTACCCACAGAGGAGTGGGATGGTGGGTGTTTATTTTTTCTGTTTTCTGATTTTTCAGTAATGGATATGTATTTGTTTTGTAATGGGGAAAAACTTTATTTTAAAATTAAAGAAGATCAGCCAGGCAGTGGTGTTGCATGTCTGTAAACCCAGTGACTCAGGAGCCTGAGGCAAGAGGATCACAAGTTCAAGGCCCATCTCAGCAACTTATGGAGGTCCTAAGCCACTGAGCAAGATCCTATCTCAAAATAAAAAATAAAAAGTGCTGGGAATGTGGCTCCATGGTTAAGCACCCCTAGGTTCAATCCCTGGTACCCCCCCCCCCCAAAAAAAAGGAGATTAGAAAACTCTATACCATGATTTCCACCATATTTTAAACCACGTAGAAGACAGAGAAAATTTGCCAAAACATTAAGTCTAGTGTCTGGATGGCAGAAGGGTGAATTTCTATATATACATCCAATATTCCACGTTAAGCACATACCACCTTTATACTGGGCTAGGGAGAGAGGTGCTCCTGAAGGACGGCAACCCTTCTCCATCTGCACATCCGTGACAAACCCTGAGGGACCAGACACAGTTCCCCTCCACAGGTGGTTCAGAAGTCCACCACAGGGACAAACGACTCAGACGACCCTCTGGGAGCTGCTGAGCTGGCAGACAGTGTCCACACGCCAAGGGGGTGGACCGTGGTTTCCTACTCTGGTGGGGAGTCTCTTGTGACTAGCTGACACTGGTCCCAGAGGGCCAGGAAGGGGCTTCCGTTTTTAGAACACCTTGAGAAGGCAGGACTTCAAAGCTCTGGGCAGAGGACGATGCAACCCATGAAGGCAACGGCCCCAGCCTGTGGGGGCCAGGCCCACCATGCTGTCACCACCTACCTCCGACTGCTGCTCAGGCAGCTTCATGTTGTCAAAAATCCGAAACACGATTCTGAACAGGTCCTGCCACCAGTGCTTTTCAAAGGTGTGGCCATAGCTCTTCATGATCTCAAACATGACCGTGAGTCCTCTGAGGGAGCAAGCCAGGCACAGGGGAGAGTGTGGGTGGGGAAGAAAAAGGCAAAGAGAGACAGGAGGGAAGGGTCAGGAGAGCGGAACGCGTGCCCTTCACGTCCACACTGGGGACCTGGTTACCTTGTCCGCACATCCAACTTGCACCTATTAATGATGCAGGAGAGCTCAAATAAGATGGGGAACCAGCCTCGGACCCAGACTCGGTCTCCAGGAGCAACATTCATGTCGTCACTTGTATATTCTTGCAGCACCTATGATGAGAGTCACACCTTAGATGTGAAGCACATGGGGAGAGGGAACTGAAGAGGAACTGTACAAAACAGAGGCCCCACATCTTCCTCTCCAAGAATTCCCCACTCAGCAGGGTCCCAAGGGGACCCAGGGACAGTGACAGTCACCTGGCCAAAGGAGCAGTTTCCCACTGAACCTGTGGACCTTTGTGAGTCTTAGAACAAGTTGAGTGGGGCAGACCCAAAGAGCCCTGGGGTGGAAGTGTTTCACAGGAAGAACACTGAAGGTCAAATGTATCAGCAAAATATCCAGGATATGCAACACCTTAGGTCTCCCACAGATCGCTTTAAAATAGCGGCAGCAGGGTTGGTATGGTGGTACACACCTGTAATCCCAGTGGCTCGGGAGGCTGAGGCATGAGTTCAAAGCCAGCTGCATACACCAGGCGCGGTGGCACACGCCTGTAATCCCAGCACTTGGGAGGCTGAGGCAGGAGGATCGTGAGTTCAAAGCCAGCCTCAGCAACTTAGCAAGGCCCTAAACAACTCAGTGAGACCCTGTCTCTAAGTAAAATACAAAATAGGGCTGGGGATGTGGCTCAGTGGTCGAGTACCCCTGGGTTCAATCCCCAGTACCAAAAAAAAAAAAAGCCAGCTGCAGCAACTGAGCAATGCCCTACGCTAAGTGACCCTTTTTTTTTTTTTTTTTTTTTTTTTTTTTTTTTTTGGCTGGAGATGTGGCTCAGTGGTAAAGCGCCCCTGGTACGAGGGGTGGGGGTTGGTAATAAAAATAAATAAAATAATAGCAGCAGCAATTACTATTAACTAAGTGCTTGTTATGGGCAAGGAATTGTTCAAGGGCTTCACATGGATTAACAATTTTCAACAATCCCAACAGGCAGATAAAAATAATGGCCCCACTTTACAGATGACTCAACTGGGGCACCAAGAGCTTAAGTAAGATGCCCAAGGTCATGCCATCAGGGCCTGCAGTCTTTCTACATTCCTGATATGAACCCCTACTCTTCCCTGTCTCTGGGATTCTACGACTCTACTGCTCTGTATTCTTAAACTAGTATTAGAATTTCTTTCCTACTCTTTAATTTTTTTTTTTTTTGTACTGGGAATTGAACCTGGGGCCTCTTGAAAGCTAGGCAAGTATGCTCGACCCCTGAGCTGCAGCACTAATCCTTTTATTTTTTTATTTTGAGACAGGTCCTTGCTAATTTGCTAAGGCTGAACTCCGTCCTCAGCCTCCTGAGTTGCTGGGACTACAGGTATGCACCACTGATCAAGCCACTGTCTAAGACAACATCTTGCTTCCCATCCCTGGTCCTTGATTTAATCACCTATATAATGGGAACAGTGGCAAAGTAATGAAGTCCCCAGACATACTGCTGGGGGTTGAACCCGGGGGGCTCTACCACAAGCCACATCCCCAGCCCTTTTTATTTTGAGACAGGGACTAAATGAATTGACACATGGGAAGCTCCCAGAATGGTGCTTGACAGCACTGTGCACTGGGTCACCTCTGCCTCTCGCTGGGATCGCGTCTTATTAAGCAGTCGTAGGGCCTGGACATCTCAGTGGGGTTTACAATTCTGTGCAGAACACTCAAGAGGAACTCTGCACAGGCCACCAAGAAAGTTCCGGTGTGCTTTTCCACCCCATCTCCACGTTTGAGCTGTTGCTTAAGCCAAACCATTTAGAAAGGTAAGACGTAACAGAAAAGTCAAACATTTTCAGGAGAAAGTGCAAGGTGTTTTTTCGTTGTCACTGGGGATGGACCGCAGAGCCCGGTACACGCTAAGCAGGCACTCCACCACTGATCCGTGCCCCAGCCCTAAAGGTGACTTTAAATTCCTCAGGTGTCACAATGGCACACCGTCATTTCCTAAAAGGGAGGCTTTTTTTCTTTCAAAAGAAAGTCTAGCTTCAAAGTTCTGACAAAATATAAAACCCAAAATACAAATATCTTCTAGAATTTGCAGAATGCTGCATAAAGCTTTGGTATGTACTCATACCAAAGTATGAGGTGAACCCCTAAGTACTAAATAAATACTTTCACGCATACAAAATCATTGAAAGGCATAACCAACGAACGGCAGCGTGTGAAATAACACCAGTTTAAGGCAAAGGCACACTCAAGGGCCAGGAGCGCTCTGCCAGGAGCAAGGGGTCTGTCCGACCTCCATTCCACCCCAGAAGCACGGAGGGGAGACGCACCCGTGGCCTCTCGGAGACGTATTTCCCACAGAAGCGGATGAGCCGGATGGCCTCCATGCTGGTGTCGGGGAAGGCAGCATTGCAGGCAAACTCCGACAAGCACTTCACGGCGTCCTGGAAGGAATCGATGGCTGCAGGGAAGTGGTGCTGGAAAATGGTCGCTGGGGAAACACAAGCCACGATGTTTTTATTTTTTTTAAAGATGCCCAAGATTAGAAATGAAAATTCTCACACACACACACACACACACACACACACACACACAGACTCACCTATGTGGAAATCTAAGTAAAGCATGTCAGCATGCTGGAAGACAACTTTTCTTACTGAATTAATCAGGAATGTAGCACTGATACAATTTGGGTTAAACTGATGTCCTGAACTGAAGCAAGGATGTCAAGGCCCAAATGTCCACTCAGTCAACATCCACTGAGTGTCAACCAAGTGCAAAGGTGATCACAATCCCTTGCGACTGCCAAGTGAATGTTTGGTAACATGACTGAAGGCAGAGCCAGGGCCTCCTGGGCAGTCCAGAGTGACTGACTCTGCACTCACTCGCACTCAGGCTGACTGCTGAGTGGGATCCCTGGCTCACCCCTTTCCAGACCTGTGACCTTGGGAAAGGAGTTCTACTTCAGTTTTCCATGCCTTGGTTCCTCTTTGGTGCAATGGGGGAGATGACGGTGCAGTTGGCCCTGGTTATTCACAGGAGTTGTGTTCTCTACAGCTGTTGTGAACACCGAATAAGGGAATACTAACCTCCAACCCTAGGGAAATATGAGTTCCTACAGGTCTCTGGTCCTATCTTCATCAATCACTACACAGCTTTGTTGTGGGTGTTTTTCTCTTTAAAAACACCTTACTGAATAGATGCGGTTAATGTATCAACTGAACTCACAGCCAACAGTGCTGCAGGCCTGAAGGAAGCTCATGCAACACGTGCATTTTCTCTGTGAGACACATCACAGCCCCTCTGTGCTTGGAACAATAATTGGCACCCAGCACTGTTCTTAGGGGCCCAGGTAAACAGTGAAATCACACACAAAAAGCCTGTGAACCTGGGAAACATGTACTCTGCAGACTGCAGCAAGGACCCTGGCCCTGGCAGGAGAGCTGAAACAAGATGGCAGAGCGCACCTCGCCCCTCCTCGGGTGAGAAGGTGTGGGGTTGGGAGCTGTGTCCTCTGCGTTCTGTGTATGAATGTCTTTGGAGATGACCACAAAAGCACCATGAGCACTGGTTCTGGGGTTACACATATACTTTGGTGGGGTGACGGAACCCCCAAAGTGGGATCTGCCAGCAATGAGGATGACGCTTCCTCGCAGGGCCATTGTGAAGCCCTTAGAAAACCGTCCAGCACCTTCCTGCACCACTGCGGAAACAAAGCAGGGAGTCCCTGCAGGCAGCAGAGAGCAAACAGTGGTCACTTGCAAATGGACATTTGGCAGAAGAGATCAGAAGCACTTACTGACGATGTGGCCCGTGGTCTGGAAAGCCAGCTCCACAATGTTCCCATCGTGGTCAGAGGCCGCCTGGTGGAACACAGCAAAGATATTCTTCCAGCCTGAGCGGATGTTGGCCGCCTGGGAATTCACCATCTGGGCAACACAGCGGATCACCATGTCCCGGATGGTCGGAGACCTGAGAAAGGAACAGGACGGCCATATCATCTGGGCTAAAGGCTGAACTGTGGGAAGAAACGGGCACTGCACACCCCGAGGCAGCATGTGCAAAGCCACCTCTGGAAGCAGATGGCAACTGCTCTCCTTCAGGCTCTGCCCCTTTCCTCCTGCTCCCATTCTGAACCCAGCATATGTCCAGCACCAGTGCTCCATCCTGCAATCAAGACAAACACAGGCCCTGTGGAGGGCTCAACAAGCCTGGTCTGCAAAGGCGATCGGAGCTTAGCAGCCAGACCTGGGACTGCCTCCTGAGTTCCTCAGCAAACACGCACACAGCCTGTGGCTGAAGCCAGTTGGGGGTTTTTCTGGTCCCAAACATTTCAGCTAATACACTTAGAATTTTGTCACCCAGAGGGAACTATTAGTAAATCCTTGGTCTCTATTCTCTAAGATTTTGGGGCAGGGATATCTTAAACACCTAAACTGGATTGGAGTAAACACATGTAATTAAAATGCGATGTTTTAAGTTTCTGAACAATACCTGAACATGGAAAAACGGCCCCTTTTCTCAAACAGCAGGAAGAAAAACATGGTGTGGCCTGAAGACAGGCAGCAGGTGAGCATGCACACAGCCCTGGGGGAGCTCTGCCATCCCCACAGCAAGAGCGACTCGGCACAGACCTACGTCTCTGCAGCACCAGCCTGGGGGTCACCAGGATGGCCTGGGCTTCAGGTCAACTTCCCAGGAACAGCATTCCCGTGTCTGTGATGTACCACGTTAACTGAGAAGGCCAGGAGAAAGTCAAAGCAGAATCAGGAATGCGTCGAAAGCCCACCAAGTAAAGGTGCCACCTGCAGTTACCAGAGGACTGCCGCCTACCTCGGTAACCGAATAAATACTAAAACTGAATTCGTGGTGATCGAAATTGTGGAATGATGCAATTTTTGGCAAGAACTCTCTATATTTATTCTATTTTATTTTGGTGTGGTGCTGGGACTGAATCCAGGACTTTGCATAACCTAAGCCATGTCCCTGGCCCTTGAACTACACATATGCTAAAGCAGATTTTGCCCACTTGATAAAAGTGACATATGACAACAATAAGTTTTTTAAAATACAGAAAAAGTACAAAAAACTAAGAATTTCCCAACCTGTAACTATGAACATTTTTCACCACCAAGCAATACTCCTGGTTGTGGCTTTAATACATGTACAGTCGGTTTTAAAGAACTATACTGTGTGACTCACAGTGTTTTATTATATTTCCAACTAACTCCCCTGGAGAGCTATGGAGTGTGGAACTGCTCTGTCAAACAGCACAGGACACTAAGGGCTCCGATGCATGCTGCCAAAATGCTTTTGAAAATGACAGAGAAGTTGCAGTCAGATCGACAGTGGCAGCAGTGAGGGATTCTAAGCTTGTTCTGTCCCTCCCCAAATGCTGGGTAGGCAGGAAAAGGACAGGCAGGGAAGGACGGGAGGGCACAGGGGATCTGGAGCCACCAGGCTTGAGCACACTGCTTAGTCACGGAGATCTCAGTTTCCTCGGAACTGTCCTGGGTTCCCATGCAGAGAAGTATATTGTGTGTCCTTGGCCAAAGCTAGGAGTGATACCAGCCTGGAATGGCCTTAATTCTGATTCTCTTAAAAATAAGTAACATAGCAAGAAACAGACACCCTGAGAAAGCCATGTCACGGAGACTCTTCTGCTGCCTAGCATTCATGACTCCAGCTGTCCAATCTGGCCTCAAACCTTCCAGCCTGCCAGCCTTCACTGTCTTTGCAGACATGCAGAATTTTTAGAAGAGGGGCAGACACACAGGACAATGCCCAAAAGTCACCTGTGGCAGCTCTTCCTCTTATGCTCTGCAGCCAACTCAGTGCATGCGGGCAGCTCGCCTTGAGAATGTTCAGAGTCCACTCCACCTCCTCCACCTCCTCCACCTCCTCCACCTCCTCCACCACCACCACCACCACCACCACCACCACCACCACCACCCTCATTCAAACCTGGATGTCGACAGTGGCCTCTTAACTCACTCCATTGCTTCTCACTTCCATGGATAAACACAGGGTGAGCTTTTAAAATACGTCACCCCACTTTACATCTCTTATTTCAAATCTTCCCTCAGCTTCTACCACTCACACAGAGCAAGCCAAAGTGCTTGCAAAGGCTGCCACCTGCTAGTGATCCGGGCACCCAGTTGCCCTGGGAGGGACTTCATCTTCTACAACTTCTTGCCACGTTCACCAAGCCCTGGGCACACTGGTCAGCTGGCCGGCATAGGGCAATTGCCTTAGCTCACGCCCCTGACCCAACACTCATGCCAAGATAGCACAGGGCCACGCTGGGCTTGCTCCTCTCTTCCTGCAGGTCTCGCCTAAGGGCCACCCTGCCAAGCACAGCAGAGCTCCCGGCAAGGAGGGCTGCACCCCTGTTTCCTCACCTCGGTCTAATGAGGGGCACAGTACTCATCTCTACTGGCTTGTACCTAGCAGAGGGAGGCCTCAACAACACAGCGAAGTAAATGACCACTTCAGAGGGACTGTGACCTGACCTCTCTTATCACCTCCCTGGGGCAAAAACACTGGGCCACATATTTCCTGTACCTGTTTAAAGATGCTTCAGCAGTGGCTGTCTCTGAATTCACTCAGCACTGGCCCCACAAGGGCACGTGACATATTTCTCCTTGTTACACAAATGTCACCTGTCTTTTCTGGGGACAGATACACATAGACCTTAGTGACAAGTGGCATGAACCATAATCTGGTCAGTCAACAAGGGAGAGAAATGTATCTTGCGGGAGGGATTTTTAGACACCAATGGGGAATCTGACCAAGGGTTTTCCTCAGCAATAAACATTACCTGTTCTTCTTCATTATATGCTCAAAGGGCCTCAGAAAATCTTTCTGGAAACGGAAGTTGGCTAATTCACCCTTCTCCAGAAACTTCATGGAAAGCTGCCGTAACGAGTCAACAGCAAAGATGGCCACATCTTCATTGGGATTACAGCCAACCTGAGCAGGAAGAGGAAGTACAGTCAAACAGGGACAGTGTCACAACTGTGGATGTGGCTCCAAAGGTCAAAGATGGACAACCTTCCCGCAAAACAAGCACTCTGGGAAAACACACCCACGGAGAAAGAAAATGCTATTTCTTGGACTGAGTTTTCCACGACTTAATGTTCACCAGCACTGATGAGATGGAACGAACACCTCTGACCAAGCTGACCACCATGAAATGTCTGATTGCTGCCTGCCAGCCTGAGTCCCGAGTTTGCCAGTTAGTGGCCCTCGGGTAACTGAGAGCTGCACATGCGAGTCCTGACAACAGACTCACAGGTGGGAAGAGTAACTTGCTCAAATGATGTTCCTTACCAACAAAGTCCCGATGCAAACGAAACCTGGACTGGAGGAGTTGGGAGAACGCCCACCAACCCTCTCTGGATGGACAGGCATTCCTGAGAGGACACGGCCTTCCATGGCTGTCAGCCAGAGTGTCTTGTGAAATGAACGAGCAGTGTTCGCTCTGGCTTAGCTGTCACAGGCCTGGACGAGGCACAGCATGGCAACGATTCCCACTGGCTTCCTTAGGCGAGCTCACAGCTCCTCCAAGGGTCGAGGAAGGAGCCTGTGCACCCGCAGTGGGAAGGCTGGTGTGAGGCGCTGATCGCCTCAGACGCACATTCTCTTCTACTCAGTCGCTGCTCTGGATCACTATGGGATCTTTTGGCTCAGGGAAAGGTCACCTCCAGGGAGTGACCAGGCCATCCAAGAACCTGACATACTGCACGGCTCGACCCTGACCCATAAGCTACTGTATCATAAAATGTGGGCCAACCCACATTGGTAGCGCCCACTGCCCCGCATGAGACACTTGAGTTCATCGCCATGCAGAGGTGAGGGCCTTGGTGTGAGCCAACAGCTGCTGTAAAGGTAAAAGCAGGCCCTGATGCTTGTTTCCATGGGATGCTGGAGCAGGCGAGCAGCTGCCTGAGGGCTGATGGTGCCCCACTCTTCCCTATTCCACACTACTGACATTGCGCTGCCGGTTTGAAATCAGGCATGGGAGATAATTTCACCATGAAAGTTGGCAGATGCTTCAAATCATTTATCAGCACCCAGTGACTGCTCTGTCGATACCCCAGTGGCAGACCACTTTTTCTGACATTCTCTTTTGAATTGTTCTTCACTAAAACTATTTCCAAGCATCTGTTATAACTCTGCATTTCTAGGCCTGAGAAAATTTCAAGATTGTGAAATGTGTTTTGGCAGGAGAACAGTGTTATTAAGTAATTACATCTCCATTAGGAAGCAAATGACATCATGCATTCAAACATACTTAGAGCCTTTTGATTGTTTTCCCCTCTAATTTTTTTACTGTGGTAAAGTATGTATTTGATTTTTAAATTTCTTTATGTGCATAATCAAACCTCTAGTAGAGAGAAAGTTCATTTGGCTTACTCTCAGCCATTGTGAGTTTCAGAACAGTTGTCAGTTTTTCTTTTGTGTGTTTCTGATTTAATAACAAATGGTGGGCTGGGGATAGAGCTCAGTTTGTAGAGTGCTCGCCCGTCAAGCACAAGGCCTTGGGTTTAATTCGCCAGCGCGCGCACACACACACACACACACACAAAGGTAACTTTTTTCAACAAAAGTTTCGTAAGAGTATTGGCAATGGGAGTCAGAATACGAGAAGCTGTGACTTTTGAAGGTGAAACATGGAACCTGGCTCTCAGGTCCATAGGAGGCATTCCAGGGTTTCACAAAGCTTTCAAGCACCAAGATATCTGTCCAGCAACATTGTGGTGTCTGCCTACATCCTGGATACGGGATATTAAGTATTTTTAAACCACTGGGTTTTTAGTTCATTTTACATGCATTTCATCGAGACCTAAGTATGACATTATTCCAATGGAAAAATGAATTAATGGTACCTACAAAAAACAGGGCCAACTCTTTACTGCTTCCTTCTGAACTGAGCTGCCCACTCCTGACTCGCTGAAGTGCTTCAGGTGTGAAAAGTACCTTATTGAAGTGATCTCCGATCACGTGCCATATCCGGGACCACTGCAGCCGGATCCGATTCATGTTGTAGTAGGAGATCTCCACGATCTTCTGCAGGCTGAACATGCGGGGGTGGTGGGGGGAGGCCAGCTCATCCATGGACACAGCACACAGCCAGCGGACAAAGTCAACTACAGGCCGGAGCCAACAACACGTGCAAAGCCTCATTAATAACAGAGGGGTGGTCACACACGAGGCTTCTGCAGTGTCATAGGCAAGTCAAATACATACCTATTGCATTTCCATCCAGTCTGGTAGAGCCAGTAAAAATTCTAGGGAGATTAAAAAAAATAAAATTTAGGTCTGGAAGCTGAGGTTTCTCAAATACTCAGAGCAGGCAGAGAGGGAAGGCTTCAAATCTGGCACCACACCAAAATAAATGATGAGGAATCAAAAAGACAGAACTGGTCAGTGGGAGGGCAAAACAGCCCACCCCTGGCACAAGTGGAAGGGGCACCTATACAGGGCGGGGAGGTGACCTAAGGGCAGTGGGGACTGGTAGAGCGAGAGCCTCCCCAAAGCTGCTCCTCAGCAAGAGCAATAAGATCGATGGCTGAAAATGATCAGAATTAACTTTTCCAGGGCTGGGGTTGTGGCTCAGTGGGAGAGTACTTGCCTCGCATGCATGGGGCACTGGATTCAATCCTCAGCACTATATAAATAAATAAAATAAAGACATTGTGTCCATTTACAACTAAAAAAAAAAATTGCCCACAGCAGAACTTTAAAAATTAACTGAAAGCTAACAAAAATCTGAGGGGTATTTTTTTTTTTTTTTTTTTAAGAAAAATGGTCAAATCTTGATCTGAACGGTAAGCGCTGTGGTGGCTCAGCTTCCTCCATTCCCATTCTCCTCTCCCCAGCTCCAGAGGAAGCCTAAAACCAATAGCATCCTCATCAGCTGCCCAGGGGGCAGAAGGTTCTCAGAGAGCTCATATCATCTGACCTGACCCCGCCCTCACTCAGGCAGCCAGCCTCTCCTCCAGCAGCTGTTTAGCCCCACAGCCACAGGAGGCAGCAGGAACGGTCAGGCAAACAAGCACCTGGCCCAAAACTGACAAGGAAAAGCAGGGGTGAGAGGTCCACAGGAGACCCTGAAAAGCACCCACAGGCTGCTGGGAATCCAGACCACCAGCATGTGAGCAGGGCTTTGCACACCCAGGAGACCAGGAGACTATGAGAAGAAAGAGCTCTCATCTGTGGGTGACCCTGAGTCCTATGTGAGCCAGAAATGAAAGTGAGGGCCGAGTTGCAAACTGCATGGCTGAGTGTTTAAGGCGTGCCCCCAGAACGTCAGAGGCCTCAGCAAGCACAGGCTGGGATACCTAGGTCAGAGGCTGCTAAGGAACCTCTCAGCACTGAAGCTAGCTAGTGGAGATGTCAGTGGCCATGCGTGGAAAAGAATACAGACTTCACACAGTTAGCTCAGCAAAGTCACCAAACAAATAGCACTGAGGACAACGGAAAACCCTGGGCTGCGAGCTGGGGGTCGAGATCCAAAGTTGCCATTATATTACTTTAAATGTCCAGTTTTCAACAACAACAAAAAAATAGGACATGTAAAGAAGCAAGAAAGGATGGATAATTTATAGGAAAAGAATCAGTTAACAGAACTGTCCCAAGGAAGCCTAGATGCTGAAATTTTCTAGACAAGATGTTTTTCTTTCTTTTGTCATACTGGGGATTGAACCCAGGGGCACTTACCACTGAGCCACATCCCCAGCCCTTTTAAAATTTTGAGACAGGGTCTCACTGAGTTGTTTAGGGCCTCAGTAAGTTGCTGAGGTTGGCTCTGAACTTGTGATTCTCTTGCCTCAGCCACCTGAGCCACTGGGATTACAGGTGTGCACCATTGTGCCTGGCTGAGACAAGGTTTTTAGGTTAGTTATTTTGAATATGTTTAAAGAAGTAAAGGATATTATGTCCAACTAAAGAAAAATGTGAGGTCAGTTTCTCACCAAATAGAGAATAGCAACAAAGACACAGGAAAAATATTAAACATTTGGAGTTGAAAATAATAAAGCTGAAATGAAAAATGCACTGCAGAAGCTAAAGAGTAGTTTTCAGCAGGAAGGTGAGAGATCAGGAAACCTGAAGATAAGCCAAAAGAGACTGTCTGATGTGATAAGTAGAAATAAAGAATTTTAAAAAATGAACAGTTTCAGAGTCCTGTAGGACACCATCAAATATATCAACACACACATAATGAAGTTCCAGAGAGAGGAAAGAAAGGAGATAAAAAAACATTTGAAGAAATAACGGCTGAAACCTTCCCACATGTGATGAAAGATACCAATCTATACCTCTCAGAAACTAAGCAAATTTTAACTAGGATAAGCTCAAAGAAAGTCACACCCAGAAGTATCCCAATCAGACTGTTGAGAACGAAAGACAACAAGAGAATCTTGAAAGCAGCAAGGCAGCAGACTCCTCTTATACAAGGTTTCCTTGGTAAGACTGACAGCTGATTTCTCACAGGAGACCGTGGAGGCCAAAAAGCACTGGGATAACGGTTCAAGTGCTGAAAAAGTGACCATCAACCAAGAATTCTACACCCAGCAAAAGTATCCTTCAAAAATGAAGAAGAAAGGAAGACATTCTGAGGTGGGAGAAAAACCTCAAAAAACAAAACAAAACAAAAAATGCTGACAATTCTTCACTAGTAGACTTGCTCTGTTAGAAATACTTAAGGAAATTCTTCATGTTAAAAGGAAACTAGAGACTAACTCAAGAATACAAGAAGAAATAAAGAGCACTAGGAAAGTTTACTACCTAGGAAAATACAAAACCTGATATTTTAAATGATAGTGTACTTTTGTTTATAACTAATTTTCAATTTATCTTACTGAAAAGACAACTGTAAAAAGCAAGAGCTATCGGGCTGGGGATATAGCTCAGTTGGTAGAGTGCTTGCCTGTCAAGCACAAGGCCCTGGGTTCAATCCCCAGCACCGCAAAAAAAAAAAAAAGAAAAAAAAAAGCAATAGCTATAAATCTGTTGATGGGCATATATTTACAAATACATAATTTGCATGACAATGTGATGATGGAGAGGAAATGAAAATATTTTAGAGCTGACTTTTTATAATTACAGAAGACTTAAATCCATAAAAATATATAAATATATATGCATCTAACAACAGAGCCCTAAAATACGTGAACCAAAAAAGCAAAGAATTAAAGGGAAAACAGATCACTCAAATGCCCAGAACAGGCAAATCTATATAAAATAGAGCAGTGGCCACAGGGACAAGAAGACAGGGAGGGAGAAGGAAGTGGGGAGCAACTTTGAAGGAGTACGAGGCTCCTTTGTGGGGTGACAAAACTGTTATGAATCAGATGGCGGAACAGCTGCACGACTCTGAACTGGTGACCACACACTAACCCGTACATTTTTAAACAACAGATCTTACGGCATGTGAACTATGTGTATCAACAAAGAAATGTAACAGAAGAGAAAAAGGTGCTGGCAAGACCTCTACTGTCCACTACCTGGCTAAGGCAAAGAGACGGGAAGATAAATAGATTGGGGAAAAGCCCGTTTCATTTAAGTCAGATGTGCTGGCAATGAGCCAGTAGTCCAGCTACTCGGAGGCTGAGGAAGGAGGATAACTTGAGCCCGGGGCCAGCCTGGGCAACGCAGTGAGACCCTGATTTTTGTTGCTGCTGTTGTAGTTCTGTAAGTCTAAATTAAAGTAGGAAACCAAAGGGGACAAACTGTCAAAATTATTCCACAGACAGTTTCTTGGCTGGAAAAAAGCAAAGAAGCAACTGGAACAAGGTAACCAAAATAAGCAGAGAGAAGTGCATAAAAGATCATTCCAAGAATGATCCAAATTATTTAAAACATCTCTACTGCTAACATTCCAGAACTAAGTGTATTTAATGCCCTGGAAGAAGTCATTGGCTAAAAAAGCAGGTTCCTTTGACTTTCATTCAATGGCAGTTTTCAGGAGTTTGTTAATTTTAAGGAAACTCCTACTTTAAGCACCTGAACTTCACAAGTATCTTCAAATAAGAATACCTATATCTCTTCTGGATTGTTAGGCCAAGTTTCAAGTGAACAAATAGTGGAAAGGCTTTGAGGAAGAATTTATGGAAATTCAAACTTGGGCCAATTTCCACTCATGAATAGGCTACTAATCCCAAACTCTTGAGATTTCTTTAAAAAGTAATTTCCACTAAGAAAACATGGTAATTGAAACATCAGCACAAGCAAAAGCTCGTTGATGACATAAATTGTCACAATGTTCAAGTTACAATTTTTTAAAAAGGCACAATGCAATTCAAGGTCAAAATTCAAAGAAAGGTGAAGGCTACTGATAGTTGGGTCATGGGCACCATCTTTCATCTTTCTGGAGCCAACAACTTAGGAATCATCATGCCCAGTAATTACATGGAGGACACCAAACCATGGGTACTCCAGCCTCCCTGGAGAAGAGACTCATTACCTGTCCACGGCGACGACCACACTCTGTGAGCTGGTCTCACCCACAGACTCCTGGAAGCTGGCCATCTGTCTTTTATCCACGCCACCACTCACCAAATTGCCTAGAACAGGATGCACAAAACCAGTGAACTTCAGAAAGAGTCATGGATTTACAGCAGAGTATCCTTTGCATCAAAATGCAGAGACAAGGAACAGAAATGAGAAGGTTCCACAGGCAAAAACAAAAACCCCCTGATGACAGACTACAATTAAAACATGCTTTGGTATTTAAAATGCATCCTTATTGTAACTTCTCTTGTGTGCACCAACCATCTCCCAGCTCTACAGTGTTGCACATTTATAATACTGAGGGCCCATGTTCAGGAACACAGATTGGAATCCATCTGCATCAGCTCCCATCGCCAGGGTGCCTCGCGAGCTCTGGTTCCAGCCCAGCCGCCCTCACAAGCACCCTAAGTGGGTCTGTCACACCCCTGCTTCCCCAGAGCCCAGGCTTTTATCTGCTGTCCTGTGCTGCTCCGACCACTGTGCTCTGGAGCCTGAGGCAGGAGGACTGCAAGTTCAAGGCCAGCTTAAGTAGTTTAGCAAGACCCTGTCTCAAAAAAATTTGGGGGGAGGGGCTAGGGATGCAGCTTGGTGCTCACCCAGCATGTGAGGCCTGGGTCCAATCCCCAGTACTGGGGTGGGTGAGGGTGCAATGAAGACAAATTACTTTCATCTTCTTATCAACCACACTGCAGGCCCCAGCAGCCCCCTCTCTGTATTTGGATGGAGGCTCGAACCCTGCCTCTGCTACTTCTTACCATGTGACCCTGCTCAAGCCACTTCACCCAGGGCTTCAGTTTTCTAAATCACAAAATAGGGAGGATAAGACTTCCTATGTCATTGGGCAGTTAGGAGGATTAACTGAGTTAAAATATAAACTGAGTGCTCAGAGCTTGAACATCTGTTGTTCTGTGTATCACGGACAGAAGAGTCTCTCAGCCCACTGTGGAGCCAGAAATAACTCCACTTGCATGACTATCCTGTTTAATAAAGCCCCCCGGGGAACACGAAGAGATGGGAATCTGTTCTTTAAGTTCTACAGACACGCGGGTACGGCCTCTCATGCCAGGAACCAGCAGTGGGCTTCAAAAAGCAGGAAGGCTTCCTTCCAGGATGGTTAAGGTACAGAAAGAACAGTAATGCACCCTGCGAATTTGGTAAAATAGACGCTTTACTCAACATTTAAGCACAATTAAGAGCTGAGGCAGCACGTCCACTTGCATTCACAGACATGCTGTCAGCCGGCACACAGGGAAGAGACGGTTGACAGGACAGTCCTGACGAGACAAGAAGGGCTCCATGCCGGTTAACTTGCAAGTCTGTGAGGGCCAGCCGTGGGGCCTGCTGTCTTACCGAGGCCGAGGCCCATGAACTCTTCTCCTGCCAAAGTGTGGCTTTTCAGGCTCCCTTCTCTTTCACGAACAGCCCCAGACAGGTAGCGGGTCTTCACCCCGGTTCCTATCAGCTGGGCGAGCTCCAGCTGGCTGATGCATTTCAAGATCTAAGGAAAGGGCAGCATGGAGAAATGAGCTCCCAACGTGAAGGACGCTGCTACCTGTGTCAGTCATCCGGGCATTCTATGAAGAAGCGGCGCCACAGTGCCAACACACTGAGGCTCAGGGGGCTGCCCACGAGGGCAGAAGGACTGGCCGAGCAGTGGCAACTGTCCTGTAGGTCTTGAAGTCAGACTATGGGGACACTACTTTTTTATTAAAAACAAGACAGGAATACATCAACGTTGGTACAATGGAATCACGCCGCACTGAAGTTCATGTAAACTTGGAAAGTATCCAACAGAGAAAACAATTTGATTGGAGCAGAGGATTCTACGCTGTCCACATATTTGACCAGCTCCACCCAGTCCACTGCCCATCTCAGACCCAACACACCAGGCACGCGGCCCGCACATGGCTCCCTTATCCTGCCTCCACTGGTCCCACCCAGGGCCTCTGCTCCTGCTGTTCCTTTCACCTGGAGTGCTGCTTCCTCCCGACCGCCCCATCCATTCCCAGATCAGATGTGTATGTCCCCTGCCCCCAAGAGGGAACGTCCTGCCTGCCCTTATCATGTTCCCCATCAGTACCCCAGCCATGTTTTCAGCTTTTTCCTGAGCACATACCACTTCCTGGGCATTAGTCCACAGTTAGTGATTCCTCCTCTGCCTTAAGTGCCAAGAGGGTGTTATTAATGGTCTTCACGGCCAACTTTCAGATTTATGAGGTAGAGTTAGGCTTGACTTCAAGAAAAATGGAACAGACCAAGAGAGAGCAACCCTGAGAGAGGCCAGGAGTAGCCTAATGGAGCAAAGGCAAGGGACCCACCTCGTGCCAAGAGTTCCCGAGGTAGTTGCCATCCGTGTGAGCCACGGTGATAAGTGTCTTTATGGTGTCGATGTTTTTTTGCTTCATTTCTGTGATGCTGGAACTGGCCGTAAGCAGGGAGAAGCGAGCAAGGGCCTGAACATAGGCGTCTCGTTCCAGCTGAAAGAAGCCCAGGAGAACCTGATTCCAGCCCCAGGGCGGCCACTTTCACGCCTGAGAGGCCGGGCCTGTCTGGTGTTCTCACCAGAAGACTCAGCAGGCTTTCTCCACAGCAGCACACCATCCACGCCGCTGTCCTCCTGCTCCTGGACCCCCGAGGCTCCCTGTGCATTGCCACGTGCCTGAGAACTAGCTCAACTCATTTGTCCTCAAGCATGCTTACTGTCCCACGTTCCAAGGTCTGCTGCCAGCCAAGAGCCATACATAAATCCTAACATCTACAACACTCCTGTAAGGCAATTCTGTTTTCTCAAGTTTGAAGCTGAGGAAATAAGCAATGTTGTAGAGGTTAGCTGGGTCAGTGTCACAGGGCCAGAGAAGCACCTGAGCTGGGTTTAAACCATGGCCGTCTGACTTCAAAGCCTGTGGTCTTGGCACAATAAAAAGCCTAATTGTAAAATGAAGGGGAACAGAAACCTGGGGTTTTTTGTTTGTTTTAAACAAATGGGTGCAAACGGACAGAAATTAATGCAAAGGACCAACAACAACCACCTTCTATGACAATGACTTCCATGACAGTTTGAGAATTGTATTTCAGCTACTTGTTGAATTTTTTAAGATTCAAAAAGGTTTATAGACATTCATTTTGCACTCTACTATATGCTTTACCAGAGAAATATGGGAACATTTTATAAAAGTGGATTATAAGAGGACAAAGCAATTGTGGGGGAGGTGATGGGGTCTGAACCCAAGGTCAAAGGCACACTGGCAATGCATTCTGTCACTGAGCTACACCCCCAGAAAAAGCAGTATTTTAAGCACCAAGACAGTATGCCAGATGGACAGAAAGGCTGTTTTGTCAAGTCCAGTTCAGTGGCCTGCATCCTACTCATGGTTAAAAAAGGCTTTGATCTGTATCTCCAGTGTGCTCGCCTATCGAGGCTGTGGTCAGCACAGAGAGGGGAAGGAGTCAGCAGTGTGCTGAGATGCTCGCTCACCTAGAAGCGTCTGACAGTCTAGCTTCTGCTCCCTTTAAAGGAACAGAACTCACAATGCCCCACTCACCTGCATCCCGAAGATGCAGGCAATTCGGATGGCACACCGGATGCCCTCCAAACACAGGGAGGCCACTTCCGTGTCATCACAGTTCTGCAGTCCAATGCTGTAGGCTGCCAGCAGCGGCGTCCACACCAGCTACCAGAGAAGGCAGGTTTCAATATCAGTCAAAATTTCAGCATGGGAAACACACTTGCAGGATACATTGTTATTTAGGGAGACAGCCAGGATATCAAGTTCACTGTTATTTAGATTTCAATCTATCCCATGCACAATGTAAGACAGTTCCTCTTATCACTATGGGTTTGCTAGTTAACTAGATATTCAAGTCAAAAGGAAGGATAGTCGACCATGCCAGTGAGCCACCACACCTCCTCCTAGGTGTACGGCAGACCTTAACCCTAACCCTAACGCTAACACTAACTCATCAAAGACCCGGTTCCCTGCTGAACCTATATGGGGCTCAAGAATCCCTCTTGACACAGCACATCAGTCAGCCATTACCAATGATGCAAAATAAAACCTGTCAGAGACCTATGGACTATAAGCTTAGTTTACTGAAAGGCTCCCACTTTAAATTATCTAGACTATACTTTTCTTCCAACTTTCTTACGAATTTCTTAGAAATAAAGGTCAGGAAAGTCTAGAACTGACTACCTAACAGGATGGTAACAGTTACTATAAAAATAACTTACAAAAAATGGTGTGCCACGTATACAGAACATGTATCTTTTTAAGACATATTTAAAATACAGATTCCAGTTAGTCTTTTTTTCTTTCACCTGACTCAACTGACCCACTGAGGTGAGATGTCCCAATAACAGGGTCCTTTCATCTGCTGCCCAAATAACTTCATGAATTCATTCAACCCCCTCCCTGGCTGCCCTCAGAACAACCCTGTATCTTTCCCCATTTCATAGGTGATGCACAGGAAGGGTAAGTAAACTGGTCAAGGTGACACAGTGAAAAGTGGCCAAGCAGAACTCAAACTCAGACTGTCTGATGGCGGAGTTCCCACGTGGTGCTGGCGCTTCCCCAGCATCTCCAAAGGACAGCAGGAGGGACTTGTGTTAGTTCCTGTTCAGACAGAAGCACACTGACTGGGCCCTTCCTCTCACCATCTCTTCAACACTGGGATTCCAAGGTCACCTTCCAGCTGGACAAGTCCAGAACTGGATCTAGCCAGACTCTCTGAACCTCTCAGAGCACTCACCTTGAACATCGGCCGGACATGGTCCAAGTGCGTGGCACTGGTGAATGGGGCCTTGGCGTGGCTCACGGCCTCCATCAGTGCCTTGGCCGTCTTAGCCATCTGCTCCATCTCCAGGTTATAGAGCAGTCGCCGCTGCTTCTCACTGGCCACACCTGCGAAGAAGCACGAGCGTGAGCAGCTGCTGGCTGAGTGCCACTTAAAAGGTTCACAGCCATCGCTCCATCTCAAGGATGTCATCACCACTTTATAGATGGGAAAAACAAGCCAAAGAGGTTGAGAGACTCGCCCAAGGTCACACAGCTAAGGCAGAGCTGGACTTGATCCAACAGCACAGGTACAGGGCCTGTAGTCTGCTGCCACTCAGAGAAACTGACAGCTGCACGGGGGCCCTAATTAATCAAGTTCTAATCAAGGGTGGCAAAATCACCACAGGAATTAAAGCTAAGTTTTAAGGAATATTTTTTTTTGAAGATAATTAAGTTCCCCGATTACTTATTTTAAATTCCCTTTTTGTTCCTAATCAAAACCTAGCAAGATAGTGATATTATGAAAGAACCAACATAATCATAATCACGATCATAATAATTAATCACATTTCCTATTCAGATACTTAGAGATGCAAATTAATTTACCACCAGCCTAGTTAATCATGCACCCTGACACGTCTCAGAGCCGGGAGTCTGTTGCCATTAGACCTTACTCTGCTTGGTGGACTTGGTGGCCATCGTGTGCTCCTTTGTTTCTTTCATTGCAATTTTCTTGCCTTCTATCTCTTCGTAGATACTGGAGAGATATTCTTCTGGTAGATCTTTACTATCATTAATACCCCGATTCATTTTAATATACTGTTCTTTTGTCATTTTATTTTTTACCTGAAATTTAAAAGAATTTAAAGACCATATAAAAAATATTCCATTGCCCCTTCAAAATAATACAAACTCACCCCAAAACTCATTTGCCCAAATAAGCTACTTCCTTTGCCGCAGACCATGGGAGCCACGAGCCGTCTCACCTGAGGACTGTGCAGGTCTGTCGTCAGCATGATGATGGAATAGGCCAGGACGTACGCAGTGTCCGCACTCGCAAACAGAGTTTGCCTGCCGCAGAAGATTCCAGATGTAAAACACAGAGGCGTGATGGCTTCCGGAAGGCACGGGGCTCACTGTAGGTGGGCCTGTGTTCTACCTGGAGCCCCAGCCTGTGACAGCCACCACACTTTCCCCGTTAGTGAGCATTAATTCACAACCCAGGGTACAGAGAAAGCTAAATAAGATACAGGTCAGATTCCAGGCTTCTTTGAAGAAAGTCGTTTCAATGTTATTTATTTATTTTATTACCTTTTGGTACCAGGGATTGAACCCAGCCGGGGTTTGAGCTTGTCCCCAGCCCTTTTTTTGTTTTAAGACAGGGTTTCACTGAGTTGCTTAGGGTCTTGCTAAGTTCTGAGGCTGGCTTTGAACTCAGGATCCTCCTGCCTCGGCCTCCTGAGCCACTGGGTTTACAGGTGTGTGCCACCACACCCAGCTCAAGTTAAATTTTTTTTTTTTTTTTTTTTTTTGCGGTGCTGGGGATTGAACCCAGGGCCTTATGCTTGCAAGGCAGGCACTCTACCAACTGAGCTATATCCCCAGCCCTTCAAGTTAAATTTTTAAAAAGACCCTTGCAAAATATCCTGGGTCAAGATTAGGGCAAGGCAGGCCTGGGGCTGGGGCTCAGTGGTAGAGCACTTGCCTAGCATGTGTGAGGCACTGGGTTCGATTCTCAGCACCACATATAAATAAATGAATAAAATAAACGTCTATCAACATCTGAAAAAAAAAAAAAAAGATCAGGGCAAGGCAAAGGACCCAAGCTGTCAGGAGACCCTCACTCTCAGGTGTCTTCCCCAAGGGGAGACATGTCCTTCTGTCTGCAAGCTAACTGCCTTTCAGAGAGCATCTACTCTGTGCTAGGCACCAGATAAAGATGACTAAAACTGCTGTTCAGTCATTACTCACAGTTTGTATCATCCATGATGATATTTAATGGTAGAGATACAAAGGAAATTGGTGATATTATTCTAAACCACATGCTGGTGAAATTTAATGTGTGTTTTTCTGTTTGTTTGTTTGTTTGTTTTTTGCCTTACACAAGAAGAGAAAGACACAAACAAGTCAATGTGTAGCCTCCTATAACATGTGGTCTGTCCTAACTGCCCCAATAGGACAAGGAGGGTGTCAAGGATCGACAATGAGACTTAACTGGAGCACACACTTGAGTAGGGAAAACAGCAAGGTTTCCAGGTCTACGCAGGGTGTGCGTAAAGGTGACGCCATCTAATCATGCCTTCACAGCAAAGTGAACCAGAGGCCACCTTTGCTGCCCAGGTCATCTCCTGGGGAGAGCTGGCCACACACTTGGAGAATGGGGACCAATTAATATGAAAATGGAATTGAGTTGAGAGCCCAATTATTATCAGAATGTTCCCACTGAATAATTCCACGTCATCCTCACAGTGTGTTCAGACATCCACTCCAGCGTGGTGTGAAGAGCATGAGCCTGTTAGACACACCCACACTCAGTCCAAGCCTGCTGCTTACTAACTGATTGGTTTTGACAGGTAGCTCATCTATAAAACAGGAAGGTCACTCCAGGCTTGCCACTGACCAGGTGCAGGGCATGCAAGACTTGGTTCCTGAAAAACAGCCATGTGTCCAGAAGAACTCAAGACGTGACCATGTATGTGGTGGTTTAAGTTACTCGGCCATTTCTACAGCCTGTTCCTCAGTGAACATCAAAGAAAAAACAAAATCCTTGAGATCTAGTCTACACATTAAATCAGGGAGCCATTCTTGATTAGAGAAGAGGTGCCCAATACCTCCTCTCAATTCACAAAATTACACTTTTTAAACTAGTCAGCCAGGTGTGGTGATCCCAGCAGTTCAGGAGGCTGAGGTAGGATGACCACAAGTTCAAGGCCAGGCTCAGCAACTTAGCAAAGCCCTAAACAACTTAGCAAGACCCTGTCTCAAAATAAAAACGTAAAGGGCTGGGCGTGTGGCTCGGTGGCAGTGTCCCTGTAGGCGTGTGGCTCGGGGCAGTGTCCCTGGTACCAAAACAAAAACAACGTAACAGTTAATACATGGGCCTCAGCTGTGTGAACCTGGGTGGGTCACTTAACCCCTTTGTTCCCTGATCTCCTTGTCCACAAACTGGGGACACAAACTAGGCTGCTGTGAGTTAATCCCTGAGCACAAAGCCCGGTATAGAGTGAACAGAAATTTTAGTTGCTTGGCACAGATTTAGAAAGATTAAACCCAAACCCTAACCAAATCCAGATCAGTGTCCTAGGGGCTAAAAAGGTGAGGCTGGGGGCGCTCACCCCTGGTTGCACTCTATATATCTGGCAGCAAACTTCTCCATCAGCCGGTCGATCTTCTGGGCTTCCCCAGGCAGGCGGAAACCTTCTAGGAATGTCCGCAGGGCTGAGACGAACTCCTTCTCACAGAAGTCCAGCTGGTCCACATAGGCATACATCACCTCCTTGTTGAACCTCGTGCTGTCTCCCAGAAAATCGCCTACTTGGGTCTGAAACATGCACAACGCACACCCGCTCACTTCAAATACGAACCCACAGCAGAGGACACTGCCACTGGGACCAGGGCCTGAACGTCCACAGTGGCTTAACTGCCTCCTACTTCCAGACTCGAGCTGCCTGCATGGAGGGAGGAGGTGCAAGAGAGGGAGCGGCTGCCTCGGGAGAGGGACAGGTGCAGATGGGGCCAGAGGAACCATTCCTACCAGCAGAGGGGCATTTCTAACCGACAGTTCCACCAAATAAGCAGCCACCTGTTGGGGGCTCGTTTATTCTGTGATGTGAACACAGGGGACCCAGGGGCTGGACCCAGGGGCAGAACGAGCTGCAGGCAGGTGGCTCATCTCAAGGCTCAGGCTACAAGGGCGCAGAAGCACACTGCAGCAAGTGCCGAGCCTCCAGACTCACAGAATCCAGGCGCTCCTCCTGGTGCAGGAACTGGGCGATGTCTTCCACTGACGCTCCCAGCATGCCCTGCTCCTGGAGAAACTGGATGCCCCTCTTGGGCTTCTTGTTGAAGCTGTTTTAAGAAGAGATGGGACACAGATTGGAATAAAATCTACGTCTGATGGCGGCCACCCACCTCCATTCTCCCCTTCTTCAATAGGAAGAGAACCCTAGGTGTTTAGTGGAATAAATCCTGCATCTCCCTGGCTCCCTTAGATAAAGCACAGCCATGGAAGTTCAAGCCAGTGAGATCGAAGCAGAAGCGGTGTAAGTATATCTAGGAAGGCTCCCTAAATGAGGCCGACTCAGGCAGCTCCTCTGCCCTCTTCCACACATGGAATACATGTGTGAAGGCCAGCTCTCCAGCAGGCATCCTAAACCACGAGGCAGCCCTGAAGATGATGATCATGTGCCCAGGGTGGTGAGGCAGACAGACAGAGGGGGCTGGATCCCCATGTCTGTCAGTCACCACAATAGCTCCAACTATCCACTTTTGGATTTCCTCTTTTCTTCTTTTATTTTTGAATTTCCATTTCTTGAGAGAGAAACACATAATCTAAGTACTGTTATTTCATATTTCCTATTAAAGGAAGGCAAAGCTCACTAATGTATAAACTCAACTTTTAACCTGGCCTTACACTAGACAGGGATGTTTGTGTCAGCAAATTGGCAAGGCTGAAAGAGCAGGGGGCGGCAGAGACGGCCTCAAGGCTTGTTTACAAGGTGTGGTCCAGAGGCCTCCCAT